>JAQISU010000045.1:5132500-5651538 GCA_029339505.1 Unio delphinus | reverse complement strand
ACATACTAGGTAATAAAACAATAATACCCAAATACTTACATAATAGGTAATAATACAATAATACCCAAATACTTACATAATAGGTAATAATACAGTCAATACCCAAATACTTACAATACATACTAGGTAATAAAACAATAATACCCAAATACTTACAATACATACTAGGTAATAAAACAATAATACCCAAATACTTACAATACATACTAGGTAATAAAACAATAATACCCAAATACTTACAATACATACTAGGTAATAATACAATCATACCCAAATACTTACAATACATAATAGGTAATAATACAATCATACCCAAATACTTACAATACATACTAGGTAATAATACAATCATACCCAAATACTTACAATACATACTAGGTAATAATACAGTCATACCCAAATACTTACGATACATACTAGGTAATAAAACAATAATACCCAAATACTTACAATACATACTAGGTAATAATACAATCATACCCAAATACTTACAATACATACTAGGTAATAATACAGTCATACCCAAATACTTACAATACATAATAGGTAATAATACAGTCATACCCAAATACTTACAATACATAATAGGTAATAATAGTCATACCCAAATACTTATAATACATACTAGGTAATAAAACAATCATACCCAAATACTTACATAATAGGTAATAATACAATCATACCCAAATACTTACAATACATAATAGGTAATAATACAGTCATACCCAAATACTTACAATACATACTAGGTAAAAATACAATCATACCCAAATACTTACATAATAGGTAATAATACAATCATACACAAATACTTACAATACATACTAGGTAATAATACAATCATACCCAAATACTTACAATACATAATAGGTAATAATACAGTCATACCCAAATACTTACAATACATAATAGGTAATAATACAGTCATACCCAAATACTTACAATACATACATAGGTAATAATACAATAATACCCAAATACTTACAATACATAATAGGTATTAATACAATCATACCCAAATACTTACAATACATACTAGGTAATAATACAATCATACCCAAATACTTACAATACATACTAGGTAATAATACAATCATACCCAAATACTTACAATACATAATAGGTAATAATACAGTCATACCCAAATACTTACAATACATAATAGGTAATAATACAATCATACACAAATACTTACAATACATACTAGGTAATAATACAATCATACCCAAATACTTACAATACATAATAGGTAATAATACAGTCATACCCAAATACTTACAATACATAATAGGTAATAATACAGTCATACCCAAATACTTACAATACATACTAGGTAATAAAACAATAATACCCAAATACTTACATAATAGGTAATAATACAGTCATACCCAAATACTTACGATACATAATATGTATTAATACAATCATACCCAAATACTTACGATACATACTAGGTAATAAAACAATAATACCCAAATACTTACAATACATAATAGGTAATAATACAGTCATACCCAAATACTTACAATACATAATAGGTAATAATACAGTCATACCCAAATACTTACAATACATAATAGGTAATAAAACAATAATACCCAAATACTTACATAATAGGTAATAATACAATCATACCCAAATACTTACAATACATACTAGGTAATAATACAATCATACCCAAATACTTACGATACATACTAGGTAATAAAACAATAATACCCAAATACTTACAATACATACTAGGTATTAATACAGTCATACCCAAATACTTACAATACATACTAGGTATTAATACAATCATACCCAAATACTTTCAATACATAATAGGTAATAATACAGTCATACCCAAATACTTACAATACATACTAGGTAATAAAACAATAATACCCAAATACTTACAATGCATACTAGGTAATAATACAATCATACCCAAATACTTACAATACATACTAGGTATTAATACAATCATACCCAAATACTCACAATACATACTAGGTAATAAAACAATAATACCCAAATACTTACATAATAGGTAATAATACAATCATACCCAAATACTTACAATACATACTAGGTATTAATACAATCATACCCAAATACTTACAATACATACTAGGTATTAATACAGTCATACCCAAATACTTACAATACATACTAGGTAATAATACAATCATACCCAAATACTTACAATACATACTAGGTATTAATACAATCATACCCAAATACTTACAATACATACTAGGTATTAATACAGTCATACCCAAATACTTACAATACATACTAGGTAATAATACAATCATACCCAAATACTTACAATACATACTAGGTATTAATACAATCATACCCAAATACTTACAATACATACTAGGTATTAAAACAATAATACCCAAATACTTACAATACATACTAGGTAATAATACAATCATACCCAAATACTTACAATACATACTAGGTAATAATACAATCATACCCAAATACTTACAATACATACTAGGTAATAAAACAATAATACCCAAATACTTACAATACATACTAGGTAATAATACAGTCATACCCAAATACTTACAATACATACTAGGTATTAATACAGTCATACCCAAATACTTACAATACATAATAGATAATAATACAATCATACCCAAATACTTACAATACATACTAGGTATTAATACAATTATACACAAATACTTACAATACATAATAGGTAATAATACAGTCATACCCAAATACTTACAATACATACTAGGTAATAAAACAATAATACCCAAATACTTACATAATAGGTAATAATACAATCATACCCAAATACTTACAATACATAATAGGTAATAATACAATCATACCCCAAATACTTACGATACATACTAGGTAATAAAACAATAATACCCAAATACTTACATAATAGGTAATAATACAATCATACCCAAATACTTACAATACATACTAGGTAATAATACAGTCATACCCAAATACTTACAATACATACTAGGTGATAATACAATCATACCCAAATACTTACAATACATAATAGGTAATAATACAATCATACCCAAATACTTACGATACATACTAGGTAATAAAACAATGATACCCAAATACTTACAATACATACTAGGTAATAATACAATCATACCCAAATACTTAGAATACATAATAGGTAATAATACAGTCATACCCAAATACTTACAATACATACTAGGTAATAAAACAATAATACCCAAATACTTATAATACATAATAGGTAATAATACAGTCATACCCAAATACTTACAGTACATACTAGGTAATAATACAATCATACCCAAATACTTACAATACATACTAGGTAATAAAACAATTATACCCAAATACTTACAATACATACTAGATAATAATACAATCATACCCAAATACTTATAATACATACTAGGTAATAATACAGTCATACCCAAATACTTACAATACATACTAGGTATTAATACAATCATACCCAAATACTTACGATACATACTAGGTAATAAAACAATAATACCCAAATACTTACAATACATACTAGGTAATAATACAATCATACCCAAATACTTATAATACATACTAGGTATTAATACAATCATACCCAAATACTTACGATACATACTAGGTAATAAAACAATAATACCCAAATACTTACAATACATACTAGGTAATAATACAATCATACCCAAATACTTATAATACATACTAGGTAATAATACAGTCATACCCAAATACTTACAATACATACTAGGTATTAATACAATCATACCCAAATACTTACAATACATACTAGGTATTAATACAATCATACCCAAATACTTACAATACATAATAGGTAATAATACAGTCATACCCAAATACTTACAATACATAATAGGTAATAATACAGTCATACCCAAATACTTACGATACATACTAGGTAATAAAACAATAATACCCAAATACTTACAATACATACTAGGTAATAATACAGTCATACCCAAATACTTACAATACATACTAGGTAATAATACAGTCATACCCAAATACTTACAATACATACTGGGTATTAATACAATCATACCCAAATACTTACAATACATACTAGGTAATAATACAGTCATACCCAAATACTTACAATACATACTAGGTAATAATACAGTCATACCCAAATACTTACAATACATACTAGGTAATAATACAATCATACCCAAATACTTATAATACATACTAGGTATTAATACAATCATACCCAAATACTTACGATACATACTAGGTAATAAAACAATAATACCCAAATACTTACATACTAGGTATTAATACAATCATACCCAAATACTTATCATACATACTAGGTATTAATACAGTCATACCCAAATACTTACAATACATACTAGGTATTAATACAATCATACCCAAATACTTACAATACATAATAGGTATTAATACAATCATACCCAAATACTTACAATACATACTAGGTAATAAAACAATAATACCCAAATACTTACAATACATACTAGGTAATAATACAGTCATACCCAAATACTTACAATACATACTAGGTAATAATACAGTCATACCCAAATACTTACAATACATACTAGGTATTAATACAATCATACCCAAATACTTACAATACATACTAGGTAATAATACAGTCATACCCAAATACTTACAATACATACTAGGTAATAATACAGTCATACCCAAATACTTACAATACATACTAGGTAATAATACAATCATACCCAAATACTTATAATACATACTAGGTATTAATACAATCATACCCAAATACTTACAATACATACTAGGTATTAATACAGTCATACCCAAATACTTACAATACATACTAGGTATTAATACAATCATACCCAAATACTTACATACTAGGTATTAATACAATCATACCCAAATACTTATCATACATACTAGGTATTAATACAGTCATACCCAAATACTTACGATACATACTAGGTAATAAAACAATAATACCCAAATACTTACATACTAGGTATTAATACAATCATACCCAAATACTTATCATACATACTAGGTATTAATACAGTCATACCCAAATACTTACAATACATACTAGGTATTAATACAATCATACCCAAATACTTACAATACATAATAGGTATTAATACAATCATACCCAAATACTTACAATACATAATAGGTATTAATACAATCATACCCAAATACTTACGATACATACTAGGTAATAAAACAATAATACCCAAATACTTACATAATAGGTATTAATACAATCATACCCAAATACTTACATAATAGGTAATAATACAATCATACCCAAATACTTACAATACATACTAGGTAATAATACAATCATACCCAAATACTTACAATACATACTAGGTACTAATACAATCATACCCAAATACTTATAATACATACTAGGTATTAATACAATCATACCCAAATACTTACAATACATACTAGGTAATAATACAATCATACCCAAATACTTATAATACATACTAGGTAATAATACAATTGTACCCAAATACTTTACAATACATACTAGGTATTAATACAATCATACCCAAATACTTACAATACATACTAGGTAATAATACAATCATACCCAAATACTTATAATACATACTAGGTATTATTACAATCATACCCAAATACTTACGATACATACTAGGTAATAAAACAATAATACCCAAATACTTACATAATAGGTAATAATACAATCATACCCAAATACTTACAATACATACTAGGTATAATACAATCATACCCAAATACTTACAATACATACTAGGTAATAATACAATCATACCCAAATACTTATAATACATACTAGGTAATAATACAATAGTACCCAAATACTTACAATCCATACTAGGTAATAATACAATCATACCCAAATACTTATAATACATACTAGGTAATAATACAGTCATACCCAAATACTTACGATACATACTAGGTAATAATACAATCATACCCAAATACTTACAATACATACTAGGTAATAAAACAATAATACCCAAATACTTACAATACATACTAGGTATTAATACAGTCATACCCAAATACTTACAATACATACTAGGTATTAATACAGTCATACCCAAATACTTACAATACATACTAGGTATTAATACAGTCATACCCAAATACTTATAATACATACTAGGTATTAATACAGTCATACCCAAATACTTACAATACATACTAGGTATTAATACAATCATACCCAAATACTTACAATACATACTAGGTATTAATACAATCATACCCAAATACTTACAATACATACTAGGTATTAATACAGTCATACCCAAATACTTACAATACATAATAGGTAATAATACAGTCATACCCAAATACTTACAATACATAATAGGTATTAATACAATCATACCCAAATACTTACAATACATACTAGGTATTAATACAGTCATACCCAAATACTTACAATACATACTAGGTATTAATACAATCATACCCAAATACTTACAATACATAATAGGTATTAATACAATCATACCCAAATACTTACAATACATAATAGGTATTAATACAATCATACCCAAATACTTACAATACATAATAGGTATTAATACAATCATACCCAAATACTTACAATACATACTAGGTATTAATACAGTCATACCCAAATACTTACAATACATAATAGGTAATAATACAGTCATACCCAAATACTTACAATACATAATAGGTAATAATACAGTCATACCCAAATACTTACAATACATACTAGGTATTAATACAGTCATACCCAAAAACTTACAATACATACTAGGTATTAATACAGTCATACCCAAATACTTATAATACATACTAGGTATTAATACAGTCATACCCAAATACTTACAATACATACTAGGTATTAATACAATCATACCCAATTACTTACAATACATACTAGGTATTAATACAATCATACCCAAATACTTACAATACATACTAGGTATTAATACAGTCATACCCAAATACTTACAATACATAATAGGTAATAATACAGTCATACCCAAATACTTACAATACATAATAGGTAATAATACAGTCATACCCAAATACTTATGATACATAATAGGTATTAATACAACCATACCCAAATACTTATAATACATACTAGGTAATAAAACAATAATACCCAAATACTTACGATACATACTAGGTATTAATACAATCATACCCAAATACTTACAATACATACTAGGTAATAATACAATCATACCCAAATACTTACAATACATACTAGGTAATAATACAATCATACCCAAATACTTACAATACATACTAGGTAATAATACAATCATACCCAAATACTTACGATACATACTAGGTAATAAAACAATAATACCCAAATACTTACAATACATAATAGGTAATAATACAGTCATACCCAAATACTTACAATACATACTAGGTAATAAAACAATAATACCCAAATACTTACAATACATACTAGGTATTAATACAGTCATACCCAAATACTTACAATACATACTAGGTATTAATACAGTCATACCCAAATACTTACAATACATACTAGGTAATAAAACAATAATACCCAAATACTTACATAATAGGTATTAATACAATCATACCCAAATACTTACAATACATACTAGGTAATAATACAATCATACCCAAATACTTACAATACATACTAGGTAATAAAACAATAATACCCAAATACTTACAATACATAATAGGTAATAATACAGTCATACCCAAATACTTACAATACATACTAGGTAATAATACAATCATACCCAAATACTTATAATACATACTAGGTAATAAAACAATAATACCCAAATACTTACATAATAGGTATTAATACAATCATACCCAAATACTTACAATACATACTAGGTAATAATACAATCATACCCAAATACTTACAATACATACTAGGTAATAAAACAATAATACCCAAATACTTACAATACATAATAGGTAATAATACAGTCATACCCAAATACTTACAATACATACTAGGTAATAATACAATCATACCCAAATACTTACAATACATACTAGGTAATAAAACAATAATACCCAAATACTTACAATACATAATAGGTAATAATACAGTCATACCCAAATACTTACAATACATACTAGGTAATAATACAATCATACCCAAATACTTACAATACATACTAGGTAATAAAACAATAATACCCAAATACTTACAATACATAATAGGTAATAATACAATCATACCCAAATACTTACGATACATACCAGGTAATAATACCATTATACCCAAATACTTACAATACATAATAGGTAATAATACAGTCATACCCAAATACTTACAATACATACTAGGTATTAATACAGTCATACCCAAATACTTACAATACATACTAGGTATTAATACAGTCATACCCAAATACTTACAATACATACTAGGTATTAATACAGTCATACCCAAATACTTATAATACATACTAGGTATTAATACAGTCATACCCAAATACTTACAATACATACTAGGTATTAATACAATCATACCCAAATACTTACAATACATACTAGGTATTAATACAATCATACCCAAATACTTACAATACATACTAGGTATTAATACAATCATACCCAAATACTTACAATACATACTAGGTATTAATACAGTCATACCCAAATACTTACAATACATAATAGGTAATAATACAGTCATACCCAAATACTTACAATACATACTAGGTAATAATACAGTCATACCCAAATACTTACAATACATAATAGGTATTAATACAATCATACGCAAATACTTACGATACATACTAGGTAATAAAACAATAATACCCAAATACTTACAATACATACTAGGTAATAATACAGTCATACCCAAATACTTACAATACATACTAGGTAATAATACAGTCATACCCAAATACTTATAATACATACTAGGTAATAATACAATCATACCCAAATACTTACAATACATACTAGGTATTAATACAATCATACACACATGCTTACAAAACATACTAAGTAATAATACAATCATACCCAAATACTTACAATACATACTAGGTATTAATACAATCATACCCAAATACTTACAATACATACTAGGTATTAATACAATCATACACACATGCTTACAAAACATACTAAGTAATAATACAATCATACCCAAATACTTACAATACATACTAGGTATTAATACAGTCATACCCAAATACTTACAATACATACTAGGTATTAAAACAATGATACCCAAATACTTACAATACATACTAGGTAATAATACAATCATACACACATGCTTACAAAACATACTAAGTAATAATACAATCATACACACATGCTTACAAAACATACTAAGTAATAATACAATCATACCCAAATACTTAATTAATAGGTAATAAAACAATCATACCCAAATACTTACATAATAGGTGATAATACAATTATAACCTAATACTTATGATACATACTAGGTAATAATACAATCATACCCAGATGCTTACGATATATACTAGGTGATAATACAATCATACACAAATACTTACGATACATACTAGGTGATAATACAATTATACCCAAATACTTACATAATAGGTAATAATACAATCATACCCAAATACTTATCATACATACTGGGTGATAATACAATTATAACCTAATACTTATGATACATAGTAGGTAAAAATACAATCATACCCAAAAACTTACAATACATAATAGGTAATAGTAGGTAATAATACAATCATACCCAAATACTTACAATACATAGTAGGTAATAAAACAATAATACCCAAATACTTACAATTCATAATAGGTAATAATACAATTATGCCCATATACTTACAATACATAATAGGTAATAATACAATTATACCCAAATACTTACATAATAGGTAATAATACAATCATACCCATATACTTACAATACATAATAGGTAATAATACAATTATACCCAAATACTTACAATACATAATAGGTAATAATACAATCATACCCAAATACTTACAATACATAATAGGTAATAATACAATTATACCCAAATACTTACATAATAGGTAATAATACAATCATACCCAAATACTTACAATACATAATAGGTAATAATACAATTATACCCAAATACTTACATAATAGGTAATAATACAATCATACCCAAATACTTACAATACATAATAGGTAATAATACAATTATACCCAAATACTTACAATACATACTAGGTAATAATACAGTCATACCCAAATACTTATGATACATACTAGGTAATAATACAATCATACCCAAATACTTATAATACATACTAGGTAATAATACAATCATACTAAAATACTCATAATACATACTAGGTAATAATACAATCATACCCAAATACTTACAATACATCATAGGTAATAATACAATTATACCCAAATACAGTACATAATAGGTAATAATACAAACATACCCAAATACTTACAATAGATAATAGGTAATAATACAATTATACCCAAATACTTACATAATAGGTAATAATACAATCATACCCAAATACTTACATAATAGGTAATAATACAATCATACCCAAATACTTGCAATACATAATAGGTAATAATACAATAGGTAATAATACAGTCATACCCAAATACTTACAGTACATAATAGTTAATAATACAATCATACCCAAATACTTACAATACATAATAGGTAATAATACAATTATACCCAAATACTTACAATACATACTAGGTAATAATACAGTCATACCCAAATACTTATGATACATACTAGGTAATAATACAATCATACCCCAATACTTATAATACATACTAGGTAATAATACAATCATACTAAAATACTTATAATACATACTAGGTAATAATACAATCATACCCAAATACTTATAATACATACTAGGTATTAATACAATCATACCCAAATACTTACATTACATACTAGGTAATAATACAATCATACCCAAATACTTATGATACATACTAGGTAATAATACAATCATACCCAAATACTTACATTACATACTAGGTAATAATACAATCATACCCAAATACTTATGATATATAAAAGGTAATAATACAATCATACCCAAATACTTACATTACATTCTAGGTAATAATACAATCATACTAAAATACTTATAATACATACTAGGTATTAATACAATCATACCCAAATACTTACATTACATTCTAGGTAATAATACAATCATACCCAAATACTTATGATACATACTAGGTAATCATACAATCATACCCAAATACTAACATTACATACTAGGTAATAATACAATCATACCCAAATACTTATGATACATACTAGGTAATAATACAATCATACCCAAATACTTATATTACATACTAACTGATAATACAATCATACTCAAATACTTACAATACATACTAGGTAATAATACAATCATACCCAAATACTTACAATACATACTAGGTAATAATACAATCATACCCAAATACTTACGATACATACTAGGTAATAATACAATCATACCCAAATACTTACAATACATACTAGGTGATAATACAATCATACCCAAATACTTCTGATACATACTAGGTAATAATACAATGATACCCAAATAATTACAATACATACTAGGTAATAATACAATCATACCCAAATACTTATAATACATACTAGGTAACAATACAATCATACCCAAATACTTACTTTACATACTAGGTAATAATACAATCATACCCAAATATGTATAATACATACTAGGTAATAATACAATCATACCCAAATACTTATAATACATACTAGGTAATAATACAATCATACTCAAATACTTATAATACATACTAGGTGATAATACAATCATTCCCAAATACTTACATTACATACTAGGTAATAATACAATCATACCCAAATACTTAAAATACATACTAGGTGATAATACAATCATACCCAAATACTTACAATACATACTAGGTAACAATACAATCATACCCAAATACTTACTTTACATACTAGGTAATAATACAATCATGCTCAAATACTTATAATACATACTAGGTAATAATACAATTATACCCAAATACTTACAATAAATACTAGGTGATAATACAATCATACCCAAAAACTTACGATACATACTAGGTATTAATACAATCATACCCAAATACTTATAATACATACTAGATAATAATACAATCATACCCAAATACATACAATTCATACTAGATAATAATACAATCATACCCAAATACTTAAAATACATACTAGGTAATAATACAATCATACCCAAACACTTACAATACATACTAGGTGATAATACAATCATACCCAAATACTTATGATACATACTAGGTAATAATACAATCATACCCAAATACTTACAATACATAGTAGGTAATAATACAATCATACCCAAATACTTACACTACTTACTAGGTAATAATACAATTGTACCCAAATACTTACATTACATACTAGGTAATAATACAATTATACCCAAATACTTACATTATATACTAGGTAATAATACAATCATACCCAAATACTTACATTACATACTAGGTATTAATACAATCATACCCAAATACTTACAATACATACTAGGCAATAATACAATCATACCCAAATACTTACAATACATACTAGGTAATAATTTAATCATACCCAAATACTTACAATACATACTAGGTGATAATACAGTCATACCCAAATACTTATGATACATACTAGGTAATAATACAATCATACCCAAATAATTACAATACATACTAGGTAACAATACAATCATACCCAAATACTTATAATACATACAGTACTAGGTGATAAGACAATCATACCCAAATACTGACATTACATACAGTATTAGGTGATAATACAATCATACCCAAATACTTACATTACATACAGTACTAGGTAATAATACAATCATACCAAAATACTTACTTTACATACTAGGTAATAATACAATCATACCCAAATACTTATAACACATACTAGGTGATAATACAATCATACCCAAATACTTATAATACATAAAAGGTAATAATACAATCATACCCAAATACTTATAATAACAATACAATCATACCCAAATACTTATAATACATACTAGGTAACAATACAATCATGCCAAAATACTTACTTTACATACTAGGTAATAATACAATCATACCCAAATACTTACAATACATACTAGGTGATAATACAATCATACCCAAATACTTACTTTACATACTAGGTAATAATACAATCATACCCAAATACTTACAATACATACTAGGTGATAATACAATCATACCCAAATACTTACAATACATACGAGGTGATAATACAATCATACCCAAATACTTATAATACATTCTAGGTAATAATACAATCATACACAAATACTTACAATACATACTAGGTGATAATACAATCATACCCAAATACTTACATAATAGGTAATAATACAATTATACCCAAATACTTACAATACATACTAGATAACAATACAATCATACCCAAATACTTACAATACATACTAGGTGATAATACAATCATACCCAAATACTTATAATACATACTAGGTGATAATACAATCATACCCAAATACTTACAATACATACTAGGTGATAATACAATCAAACCCAAATAATTACATAATAGGTAATAATACAATCATACCCAAATAATTACAATACATACTAGGTAATAATACAATCATACCCAAATACTTATAATACATACTAGGTAACAATACAATCATACCCAAATACTTACTTTACATACTAGGTAATAATACAATCATACCCAAATATTTATAATACATACTAGATAATAATACAATCATACCCAAATACTTACAATACATACTAGGTAATAATACAATCATACCCAAATACTTATGATACATACTAGATAATAATACAATCATACCAAAATAATTACAATACAGTACTAGGTGATAATACAATCATACCCAAATACTTACAATACATACTAGGTAATAATACAGTCATACCCAAATACTTATGATACATACTAGGTAATAATACAATCATACCCAAATACTTACAATACATTCTAGGTGATAATACAATCATACCCAAATACTTATAATACATTCTAGGTAATAATACAATCATACCCAAATACTTATAATACATACTAGGTAATAATACAATCATACCCAAATACTTACAATACATTCTAGGTAATAATACAATCATACCCAAATACTTATAATACATACTAGGGAATAATACAATCATACCCAAATACTTACAATACATACTAGGTAATAATACAATCATACCCAAATATTTACAATACATACTAGGTAATAATACAATCATACCCAAATACTTATAATACATACTAGGGAATAATACAATCATACCCAAATACTTATAATACATTCTAGGTAATAATACAATCATACCCAAATACTTATAATACATACTAGGTAATAATACAATCATACCCAAATACTTACAATACATTCTAGGTAATAATACAATCATACCCAAATACTTATAATACATTCTAGGTAATAATACAATCATACCCAAATACTTATAATACATACTAGGTAATAATACAATCATACCCAAATACTTATAATACATACTAGGGAATAATACAATCATACCCAAATACTTACAATGCATACTAGGTAATAATACAATCATACCCATATACTTACATTACATACTAGGTATTAATAAAATCATACCCAAATACTTACAATACATACTAGGCAATAATACAATGACACCCAAATACTTACATTACATACTAGATAATAATACAATCATACCCAAATACTTACAATACATACTAGGTGATAATACAATCATACCCAAATACTTATGATACATACTAGGTAATAATACAATCATACCCAAATAATTACAATACATACTAGGTAATAATACAATCATACCCAAATACTATAATACATAATAGGTAACAATACAATCATACCCAAATACTTACTTTACATACTAGGTAATAAATAATACAATGATACCCAAATACGTATAATAATTACTAGGTAGTAATACAATCATACCCAAATACTTATAATACATACTAGGTAATAATACAATCATACTCAAATACTTATAATACATACTAGGTGATAATACAATCATACCCAAATACTTACATTACATACTAGGTAATAATACAATCATACCCAAATACTTACATCACATACTAGGTGATAATACAATCATACCCAAATACATACAATTCATACTAGATAATAATACAATCATACCCAAATACTTACAATACATACTAGGTAATAATACAATCATACCCAAACACTTACAATACATACTAGCTGATAATACAATCATACCCAAATACTTACAATACATACTAGGTGATAATACAATCATACCCAAATACTTATGATACATACTAGGTAATAATACAATCATACCCAAATACTTACAATACATACTAGGTAATAATACAATCATACCCAAATACTTACACTACTTACTAGGTAATAATACAATTGTACCCAAATACTTACATTACATACTAGGTAATAATACAATTATACCCAAATACTTACATTATATACTAGGTAATAATACAATCATACCCAAATACTTACATTACATACTAGGTATTAATACAATCATACCCAAATACTTACAATACATACTAGGCAATAATACAATCATACCCAAATACTTACAATACATACTAGGTAATAATTTAATCATACCCAAATACTTACAATACATACTAGGTGATAATACAGTCATACCCAAATACTTATGATACATACTAGGTAATAATACAATCATACCCAAATAATTACAATACATACTAGGTAACAATACAATCATACCCAAATACTTATAATACATACAGTACTAGGTGATAAGACAATCATACCCAAATACTGACATTACATACAGTACTAGGTGATAATACAATCATACCCAAATACTTACATTACATACAGTACTAGGTAATAATACAATCATACCAAAATACTTACTTTACATACTAGGTAATAATACAATCATACCCAAATACTTATAACACATACTAGGTGATAATACAATCATACCCAAATACTTATAATACATAAAAGGTAATAATACAATCATACCCAAATACTTACAATACATACTAGGTGATAATACAATCATACCCAAATACTTACTTTACATACTATGTAATAATACAATCATACCCAAATACTTACAATACATACTAGGTGATAATACAATCATACCCAAATACTTATAATACATACTAGCTAATAATACAATCATACCCAAATACTTACGATACATACCAGGTAATAATACAATCATACCCAAATACTTATAATACATTCTAGGTAATAATACAATCATACCCAAATACTTATAATACATACTATTTAATAATACAGTCATACCCAAATATTTATGATACATACCAGGTAATAATACAATCATACCCAAATACTTATAATACATTCTAGGTAATAATACAATCATACCCAAATACTTATAATACATTCTAGGTGATAATACAATCATTCCCAAATACTTATAATACATTCTAGGTAATAATACAATCATACCCAAATACTTACTTTACATACTAGGTAATAATACAATGATACCCAAATACTTACTTTACATACTAGGTAATAATACAATCATACCCAAATACTTATAATACATTCTAGGTAATAATACAATCATACCCAAATACTTATAATACATACTAGGTGATAATACAATCATACCCAAATACTTTAATACATACTAGGTGATAATACAATCATACCCAAATACTTACATAATAGGTAATAATACAAGTATACCCAAATACTTACAATACATTCTAGGTGATAATACAATCATACCCAAATACTTATAATACATAATAGGTGATAATACAATCATACCCAAATACTTACAATACATACTAGGTGATAATACAATCATACCCAAATACTTACAATACATTCTAGGTGATAATACAATCATACCCAAATACATACACTACATACTAGGTGATAATACAATCATACCCAAATACTTACATAATAGGTAATAATACAATTATACCAAAATACTTACAATACATACTAGGTAACAATACAATCATACCCAAATACTTATAATACATACTAGGTAACAATACAATCATGCCCAAATACTTACTTTACATACTAGGTAATAATACAATCATACCCAAATACTTACAATACATACTAGGTGATAATACAATCATGCCCAAATACTTACTTTACATACTAGGTAATAATACAATCATACCCAAATACTTACAATACATACTAGGTGATAATACAATCATACCCAAATACTTACAATACATACGAGGTGATAATACAATCATACCCAAATACTTATAATACATTCTAGGTAATAATACAATCATACACAAATACTTACAATACATACTAGGTGATAATACAATCATACCCAAATACTTACATAATAGGTAATAATACAATTATACCCAAATACTTACAATACATACTAGATAACAATACAATCATACCCAAATACTTACAATACATACTAGGTGATAATACAATCATACCCAAATACTTATAATACATACTAGGTGATAATACAATCATACCCAAATACTTACAATACATACTAGGTGATAATACAATCAAACCCAAATAATTACATAATAGGTAATAATACAATCATACCCAAATAATTACAATACATACTAGGTAATAATACAATCATACCCAAATACTTATAATACATACTAGGTAACAATACAATCATACCCAAATACTTACTTTACATACTAGGTAATAATACAATCATACCCAAATATTTATAATACATACTAGATAATAATACAATCATACCCAAATACATACAATACATACTAGGTAATAATACAATCATACCCAAATACTTATGATACATACTAGATAATAATACAATCATACCAAAATACTTACAATACAGTACTAGGTGATAATACAATCATACCCAAATACTTACAATACATACTAGGTAATAATACAGTCATACCCAAATACTTATGATACATACTAGGTAATAATACAATCATACCCAAATACTTACAATACATTCTAGGTGATAATACAATCATACCCAAATACTTATAATACATTCTAGGTAATAATACAATCATACCCAAATACTTATAATACATACTAGGTAATAATACAATCATACCCAAATACTTACAATACATTCTAGGTAATAATACAATCATACCCAAATACTTATAATACATACTAGGGAATAATACAATCATACCCAAATACTTACAATACATACTAGGTAATAATACAATCATACCCAAATACTTATAATACATACTAGGTAATAATACAATCATACCCAAATACTTACATTACATACTAGGCAATAATACAATCATACCCAAATGCATGTACTTACAATACATACTAGGTGATAATACAATCATACCCAAATACTTACAATACATACTAGGTGATAATACAATCATACCCAAATACTTACAATACATACTAGCTAATACTACAATCATACCCAAATACCTACAATACATACTAGCTAAAAATACTATCATACCCAAATACTTACAATACATACTAGCTAATAATACAATCATACCGAAATACTTACATTACATACTAGGTAATAATACAATCATACCCAAATACTTACAATACATACTAGGTAATAATACAGTCATACCCAAATACTTATAATACATACTAGGTGATAATACAATCATACCCAAATACTTACAATACATACTAGGTAATAATTTAATCATACCCAAATACTTACAGTACATAATAGGTAATAATACAATCATACCCAAATACTTATAATACATACTAGGTAATAATACAGTCATACCCAAATACTTACAATGCATACTAGGTAATAATACAATCATACCCATATACTTACATTACATACTAGGTATTAATCAAATCATACCCAAATACTTACAATACATACTAGGCAATAATACAATGACACCCAAATACTTACATTACATACTAGATAATAATACAATCATACCCAAATACTTACAATACATACTAGGTGATAATACAATCATACCCAAATACTTATGATACATACTAGGTAATAATACAATCATACCCAAATAATTACAATACATACTAGGTAATAATACAATCATACCCAAATACTTATAATACATAATAGGTAACAATACAATCATACCCAAATACTTACTTTACATACTAGGTAATAAATAATACAATGATACCCAAATACGTATAATAATTACTAGGTAGTAATACAATCATACCCAAATACTTATAATACATACTAGGTAATAATACAATCATACTCAAATACTTATAATACATACTAGGTGATAATACAATCATACCCAAATACTTACATTACATACTAGGTAATAATACAATCATACCCAAATACTTACATCACATACTAGGTGATAATACAATCATACCCAAATACTTACAATACATACTAGGTAACAATACAATCATACCCAAATACTTACTTTACATACTAGGTAATAATACAATCATACTCAAATACTTATAATACATACTAGGTAATAATACAATTATACCCAAATACTTACAATACATACGAGGTGATAATACAATCATACCCAAATACTTATAATACATTCTAGGTAATAATACAATCATACACAAATACTTACAATACATACTAGGTGATAATACAATCATACCCAAATACTTACATAATAGGTAATAATACAATTATACCCAAATACTTACAATACATACTAGATAACAATACAATCATACCCAAATACTTACAATACATACTAGGTGATAATACAATCATACCCAAATACTTATAATACATACTAGGTGATAATACAATCATACCCAAATACTTACAATACATACTAGGTGATAATACAATCAAACCCAAATAATTACATAATAGGTAATAATACAATCATACCCAAATAATTACAATACATACTAGGTAATAATACAATCATACCCAAATACTTATAATACATACTAGGTAACAATACAATCATACCCAAATACTTACTTTACATACTAGGTAATAATACAATCATACCCAAATATTTATAATACATACTAGATAATAATACAATCATACCCAAATACATACAATACATACTAGGTAATAATACAATCATACCCAAATACTTATGATACATACTAGATAATAATACAATCATACCAAAATACTTACAATACAGTACTAGGTGATAATACAATCATACCCAAATACTTACAATACATACTAGGTAATAATACAGTCATACCCAAATACTTATGATACATACTAGGTAATAATACAATCATACCCAAATACTTACAATACATTCTAGGTGATAATACAATCATACCCAAATACTTATAATACATTCTAGGTAATAATACAATCATACCCAAATACTTATAATACATACTAGGTAATAATACAATCATACCCAAATACTTACAATACATTCTAGGTAATAATACAATCATACCCAAATACTTATAATACATACTAGGGAATAATACAATCATACCCAAATACTTACAATACATACTAGGTAATAATACAATCATACCCAAATACTTATAATACATACTAGGTAATAATACAATCATACCCAAATACTTACATTACATACTAGGCAATAATACAATCATACCCAAATGCATGTACTTACAATACATACTAGGTGATAATACAATCATACCCAAATACTTACAATACATACTAGGTGATAATACAATCATACCCAAATACTTACAATACATACTAGCTAATACTACAATCATACCCAAATACTTACAATACATACTAGCTAAAAATACAATCATACCCAAATACTTACAATACATATTAGCTAATAATACAATCATACCGAAATACTTACATTACATACTAGGTAATAATACAATCATACCCAAATACTTACAATACATACTAGGTAATAATACAGTCATACCCAAATACTTATAATACATACTAGGTGATAATACAATCATACCCAAATACTTACAATACATACTAGGTAATAATTTAATCATACCCAAATACTTACAGTACATAATAGGTAATAATACAATCATACCCAAATACTTATAATACATACTAGGTAATAATACAGTCATACCCAAATACTTACAATGCATACTAGGTAATAATACAATCATACCCATATACTTACATTACATACTAGGTATTAATAAAATCATACCCAAATACTTACAATACATACTAGGCAATAATACAATGACACCCAAATACTTACATTACATACTAGATAATAATACAATCATACCCAAATACTTACAATACATACTAGGTGATAATACAATCATACCCAAATACTTATGATACATACTAGGTAATAATACAATCATACCCAAATAATTACAATACATACTAGGTAATAATACAATCATACCCAAATACTTATAATACATAATAGGTAACAATACAATCATACCCAAATACTTACTTTACATACTAGGTAATAAATAATACAATGATACCCAAATACGTATAATAATTACTAGGTAGTAATACAATCATACCCAAATACTTATAATACATGCTAGGTAATAATACAATCATACTCAAATACTTATAATACATACTAGGTGATAATACAATCATACCCAAATACTTACATTACATACTAGGTAATAATACAATCATACCCAAATACTTACATCACATACTAGGTGATAATACAATCATACCCAAATACTTACAATACATACTAGGTAACAATACAATCATACCCAAATACTTACTTTACATACTAGGTAATAATACAATCATACTCAAATACTTATAATACATACTAGGTAATAATACAATTATACCCAAATACTTACAATACATACTAGGTGATAATACAATCATACCCAAATACTTATAATACATACTAGGTAATAATACAATCATACCCAAATACTTATAATACATACTAGATAATAATACAATCGCACCCAAATACATACAATACATACTAGGTAATAATACGATCATACCCAAATACTTACAATACATACTAGGTAATAATACAATCATACCCAAATACTTACAATACATACTAGCTGATAATACAATCATACCCAAATACTTACAATACATACTAGGTGATAATACAATCATACCCAAATACTTATGATACATACTAGGTAATAATACAATCATACCCAAATACTTACAATACATACTAGGTAATAATACAATCATACCCAAATACTTACACTACTTACTAGGTGATAATACAATTATACCCAAATACTTACATAATAGGTAATAATACAATCATACCCAAATACTTATCATACATACTGGGTGATAATACAATTATAACCTAATACTTATGATACATAGTAGGTAAAAATACAATCATACCCAAAAACTTACAATACATAGTAGGTAATAGTAGGTAATAATACAATCATACCCAAATAATTACAATACATAGTAGGTAATAAAACAATAATACCCAAATACTTACAATACATAATAGGTAATAATACAATTATACCCAAATACTTACATAATAGGTAATAATACAATCATACCCAAATACTTACAATACATAATAGGTAATAATACAATTATACCCAAATACTTACAATACATAATAGGTAATAATACAATCATACCCAAATACTTACAATACATAATAGGTAATAATACAATTATACCCAAATACTTACATAATAGGTAATAATACAATCATACCCAAATACTTACAATACATAATAGGTAATAATACAATTATACCCAAATACTTACATAATAGGTAATAATACAATCATACCCAAATACTTACAATACATAATAGGTAATAATACAATCATACCCAAATACTTACATAATAGGTAATAATACAATCATACCCAAATACTTACAATACATAATAGGTAATAATACAATTATACCCAAATACTTACAATACATACTAGGTAATAATACAGTCATACCCAAATACTTATGATACATACTAGGTAATAATACAATCATACCCAAATACTTATAATACATACTAGGTAATAATACAATCATACTAAAATACTCATAATACATACTAGGTAATAATACAATCATACCCAAATACTTACAATACATCATAGGTAATAATACAATTATACCCAAATACAGTACATAATAGGTAATAATACAAACATACCCAAATACTTACAATACATAATAGGTAATAATACAATTATACCCAAATACTTACATAATAGGTAATAATACAATCATACCCAAATACTTACATAATAGGTAATAATACAATCATACCCAAATACTTGCAATACATAATAGGTAATAATACAATAGGTAATAATACAGTCATACCCAAATACTTACAGTACATAATAGTTAATAATACAATCATACCCAAATACTTACAATACATAATAGGTAATAATACAATTATACCCAGATACTTACAATACATACTAGGTAATAATACAGTCATACCCAAATACTTATGATACATACTAGGTAATAATACAATCATACCCCAATACTTATAATACATACTAGGTAATAATACAATCATACTAAAATACTTATAATACATACTAGGTAATAATACAATCATACCCAAATACTTATAATACATACTAGGTATTAATACAATCATACCCAAATACTTACATTACATGCTAGGTAATAATACAATCATACCCAAATACTTATGATACATACTAGGTAATAATACAATCATACCCAAATACTTACATTACATACTAGGTAATAATACAATCATACCCAAATACTTATGATATATAAAAGGTAATAATACAATCATACCCAAATACTTACATTACATTCTAGGTAATAATACAATCATACTAAAATACTTATAATACATACTAGGTATTAATACAATCATACCCAAATACTTACATTACATACTAGGTAATAATACAATCATACCCAAATACTTATGATACATACTAGGTAATAATACAATCATACCCAAATACTAACATTACATACTAGGTAATAATACAATCATACCCAAATACTTATGATACATACTAGGTAATAATACAATCATACCCAAATACTTATATTACATACTAGCTGATAATACAATCATACCCAAATACTTACAATACATACTAGGTAATAATACAATCATACCCAAATACTTACAATACATACTAGGTAATAATACAATCATACCCAAATACTTACGATACATACTAGGTAATAATACAATCATACCCAAATATTTACAATACATACTAGGTGATAATACAATCATACCCAAATACTTCTGATACATACTAGGTAATAATACAATGATACCCAAATAATTACAATACATACTAGGTAATAATACAATCATACCCAAATACTTATAATACATACTAGGTAACAATACAATCATACCCAAATACTTACTTTACATACTAGGTAATAATACAATCATACCCAAATATGTATAATACATACTAGGTAATAATACAATCATACCCAAATACTTATAATACATACTAGGTAATAATACAATCATACTCAAATACTTATAATACATACTAGGTGATAATACAATCATTCCCAAATACTTACATTACATACTAGGTAATAATACAATCATACCCAAATACTTAAAATACATACTAGGTGATAATACAATCATACCCAAATACATACAATACATACTAGGTAACAATACAATCATACCCAAATATTTACTTTACATACTAGGTAATAATACAATCATACTCAAATACTTATAATACATACTAGGTAATAATACAATTATACCCAAATACTTACAATACATACTAGGTGATAATACAATCATACCCAAATACTTACGATACATACTAGGTAATAATACAATCATACCCAAATACTTATAATACATACTAGATAATTATACAATCATACCCAAATACATACAATACATACTAGGTAATAATACAATCATACCCAAATACTTACAATACATACTAGGTAATAATACAATCATACCCAAATACTTACAATACATACTAGCTGATAATACAATCATACCCAAATACTTACAATACATACTAGGTGATAATACAATCATACCCAAATACTTATGATACATACTAGGTAATAATACAATCATACCCAAATACTTGCAATACATACTAGGTAATAATACAATCATACCCAAATACTTACACTACTTACTAGGTAATAATACAATTGTACCCAAATACTTACATTACATACTAGGTAATAATACAATTATACCCAAATACTTACATTACATACTAGGTAATAATACAATCATACCCAAATACTTACATTACATACTAGGTATTAATACAATCATACCCAAATACTTACAATACATACTAGGCAATAATACAATCATACCCAAATACTTACAATACATACTAGGTAATAATTTAATCATACCCAAATACTTACAATACATACTAGGTGATAATACAGTCATACCCAAATACTTATGATACATACTAGGTAATAATACAATCATACCCAAATAATTACAATACATACTAGGTAACAATACAATCATACCCAAATACTTATAATACATACAGTACTAGGTGATAATACAATCATACCCAAATACTTACATTACATACAGTACTAGGTGATAATACAATCATACCCAAATACTTTCATTACATACAGTACTAGGTAATAATACAATCATACCAAAATACTTACTTTACATACTAGGTAATAATACAATCATACCCAAATACTTATAATACATACTAGGTGATAATACAATCATACCCAAATACTTATAATACATAAAAGGTAATAATACAATCATACCCAAATACTTACAATACATACTAGGTGATAATACAATCATACCCAAATACTTACTTTACATACTATGTAATAATACAATCATACCCAAATACTTACAATACATACTAGGTAATAATACAATCATACCCAAATACTTATAATACATACTAGCTAATAATACAATCATACCCAAATACTTACGATACATACCAGGTAATAATACAATCATACCCAAATACTTATAATACATTCTAGGTAATAATACAATCATACCCAAATACTTATAATACATACTAGGTAATAATACAATCATACCCAAATACTTACGATACATACCAGGTAATAATACAATCATACCCAAATACTTATAATACATTCTAGGTAATAATACAATCATACCCAAATACTTATAATACATTCTAGGTGATAATACAATCATTCCCAAATACTTATAATACATTCTAGGTAATAATACAATCATACCCAAATACTTACTTTACATACTAGGTAATAATACAATGATTCCCAAATACTTACTTTACATACTAGGTAATAATACAATCATACCCAAATACTTATAATACATTCTAGGTAATAATACAATCATACCCAAATACTTATAATACATACTAGGTGATAATACAATCATACCCAAATACTTTAATACATACTAGGTGATAATACAATCATACCCAAATACTTACATAATAGGTAATAATACAAGTATACCCAAATACTTACAATACATTCTAGGTGATAATACAATCATACCCAAATACTTATAATACATAATAGGTGATAATACAATCATACCCAAATACTTACAATACATACTAGGTGATAATACAATCATACCCAAATACTTACAATACATTCTAGGTGATAATACAATCATACCCAAATACATACAATACATACTAGGTGATAATACAATCATACCCAAATACTTACATAATAGGTAATAATACAATTATACCAAAATACTTACAATACATACTAGGTAACAATACAATCATACCCAAATACTTATAATACATACTAGGTAACAATACAATCATGCCCAAATACTTACTTTACATACTAGGTAATAATACAATCATACCCAAATACTTACAATACATACTAGGTGATAATACAATCATACCCAAATACTTACTTTACATACTAGGTAATAATACAATCATACCCAAATACTTACAATACATACTAGGTGATAATACAATCATACCCAAATACTTACAATACATACGAGGTGATAATACAATCATACCCAAATACTTATAATACATTCTAGGTAATAATACAATCATACCCAAATACTTACAATACATACTAGGTGATAATACAATCATACCCAAATACCTACATAATAGGTAATAATACAATTATACCCAAATACTTACAATACATACTAGGTACCAATACAATCATACCCAAATACTTACAATACATACTAGGTGATAATACAATCATACCCAAATACTCATAATACATACTAGGTGATAATACAATCATACCCAAATACTTACAATACATACTAGGTGATAATACAATCAAACCCAAATAATTACATAATAGGTAATAATACAATCATACCCAAATAATTACAATACATACTAGGTAATAATACAATCATACCCAAATACTTATAATACATACTAGGTAACAATACAATCATACCCAAATATTTACTTTACATACTAGGTAATAATACAATCATACTCAAATACTTATAATACATACTAGGTAATAATACAATTATACCCAAATACTTACAATACATACTAGGTGATAATACAATCATACCCAAATACTTACGATACATACTAGGTAATAATACAATCATACCCAAATACTTATAATACATACTAGATAATTATACAATCATACCCAAATACATACAATACATACTAGGTAATAATACAATCATACCCAAATACTTACAATACATACTAGGTAATAATACAATCATACCCAAATACTTACAATACATACTAGCTCATAATACAATCATACCCAAATACTTACAATACATACTAGGTGATAATACAATCATACCCAAATACTTATGATACATACTAGGTAATAATACAATCATACCCAAATACTTACAATACATACTAGGTAATAATACAATCATACCCAAATACTTACACTACTTACTAGGTAATAATACAATTGTACCCAAATACTTACATTACATACTAGGTAATAATACAATTATACCCAAATACTTACATTACATACTAGGTAATAATACAATCATACCCAAATACTTACATTACATACTAGGTATTAATACAATCATACCCAAATACTTACAATACATACTAGGCAATAATACAATCATACCCAAATACTTACAATACATACTAGGTAATAATTTAATCATACCCAAATACTTACAATACATACTAGGTGATAATACAGTCATACCCAAATACTTATGATACATACTAGGTAATAATACAATCATACCCAAATAATTACAATACATACTAGGTAACAATACAATCATACCCAAATACTTATAATACATACAGTACTAGGTGATAATACAATCATACCCAAATACTTACATTACATACAGTACTAGGTGATAATACAATCATACCCAAATACTTTCATTACATACAGTACTAGGTAATAATACAATCATACCAAAATACTTACTTTACATACTAGGTAATAATACAATCATACCCAAATACTTATAATACATACTAGGTGATAATACAATCATACCCAAATACTTATAATACATAAAAGGTAATAATACAATCATACCCAAATACTTACAATACATACTAGGTGATAATACAATCATACCCAAATACTTACTTTACATACTATGTAATAATACAATCATACCCAAATACTTACAATACATACTAGGTAATAATACAATCATACCCAAATACTTATAATACATACTAGCTAATAATACAATCATACCCAAATACTTACGATACATACCAGGTAATAATACAATCATACCCAAATACTTATAATACATTCTAGGTAATAATACAATCATACCCAAATACTTATAATACATACTAGGTAATAATACAATCATACCCAAATACTTACTTTACATACTAGGTAATAATACAATCATACCCAAATACTTATAATACATTCTAGGTAATAATACAATCATACCCAAATACTTACAATACATACTAGCTGATAATACAATCATACCCAAATACTTATAATACATTCTAGGTAATAATACAATCATACCCAAATACTTATAATACATTCTAGGTGATAATACAATCATTCCCAAATACTTATAATACATTCTAGGTAATAATACAATCATACCCAAATACTTACTTTACATACTAGGTAATAATACAATGATTCCCAAATACTTACTTTACATACTAGGTAATAATACAATCATACCCAAATACTTATAATACATTCTAGGTAATAATACAATCATACCCAAATACTTATAATACATACTAGGTGATAATACAATCATACCCAAATACTTTAATACATACTAGGTGATAATACAATCATACCCAAATACTTACATAATAGGTAATAATACAAGTATACCCAAATACTTACAATACATTCTAGGTGATAATACAATCATACCCAAATACTTATAATACATAATAGGTGATAATACAATCATACCCAAATACTTACAATACATACTAGGTGATAATACAATCATACCCAAATACTTACAATACATTCTAGGTGATAATACAATCATACCCAAATACATACAATACATACTAGGTGATAATACAATCATACCCAAATACTTACATAATAGGTAATAATACAATTATACCAAAATACTTACAATACATACTAGGTAACAATACAATCATACCCAAATACTTATAATACATACTAGGTAACAATACAATCATGCCCAAATACTTACTTTACATACTAGGTAATAATACAATCATACCCAAATACTTACAATACATACTAGGTGATAATACAATCATACCCAAATACTTACTTTACATACTAGGTAATAATACAATCATACCCAAATACTTACAATACATACTAGGTGATAATACAATCATACCCAAATACTTACAATACATACGAGGTGATAATACAATCATACCCAAATACTTATAATACATTCTAGGTAATAATACAATCATACCCAAATACTTACAATACATACTAGGTGATAATACAATCATACCCAAATACTTACATAATAGGTAATAATACAATTATACCCAAATACTTACAATACATACTAGGTACCAATACAATCATACCCAAATACTTACAATACATACTAGGTGATAATACAATCATACCCAAATACTTATAATACATACTAGGTGATAATACAATCATACCCAAATACTTACAATACATACTAGGTGATAATACAATCAAACCCAAATAATTACATAATAGGTAATAATACAATCATACCCAAATAATTACAATACATACTAGGTAATAATACAATCATACCCAAATACTTATAATACATACTAGGTAACAATACAATCATACCCAAATACTTACTTTACATACTAGGTAATAATACAATCATACCCAAATATTTATAATACATACTAGATAATAATACAATCATACCCAAATACTTACAATACATACTAGGTAATAATACAATCATACCCAAATACTTATGATACATACTAGATAATAATACAATCATACCAAAATACTTACAATACAGTACTAGGTGATAATACAATCATACCCAAATACTTACAATACATACTAGGTAATAATACAGTCATACCCAAATACTTATGATACATACTAGGTAATAATACAATCATACCCAAATACTTACAAAACATTCTAGGTGATAATACAATCATACCCAAATACTTATAATACATACTAGGTAATAATACAATCATACCCAAATACTTATAATACATACTAGGTAATAATACAATCATACCCAAATACTTACAATACATTCTAGGTAATAATACAATCATACCCAAATACTTATAATACATACTAGGGAATAATACAATCATACCCAAATACTTACAATACATACTAGGTAATAATACAATCATACCGAAATACTTATAATACATACTAGGTAATAATACAATCATACCCAAATACTTACATTACATACTAGGCAATAATACAATCATACCCAAATACATGTACTTACGATACATACTAGGTGATAATACAATCATACCCAAATACTTACAATACATACTAGGTGATAATACAATCATACCCAAATACTTACAATACATACTAGCTAATACTACAATCATACCCAAATACTTACAATACATACTAGCTAAAAATACAATCATACCCAAATACTTACAATACATACTAGCTAATAATACAATCATACCGAAATACTTACATTACATACTAGGTAATAATACAATCATACCCAAATACTTACAATACATACTAGGTAATAATACAGTCATACCCAAATACTTATAATACATACTAGGTGATAATACAATCATACCCAAATACTTACAATACATACTAGGTAATAATTTAATCATACCCAAATACTTACAGTACATAATAGGTAATAATACAATCATACCCAAATACTTATAATACATACTAGGTAATAATACAGTCATACCCAAATACTTACAATGCATACTAGGTAATAATACAATCATACCCATATACTTACATTACATACTAGGTATTAATAAAATCATACCCAAATACTTACAATACATACTAGGCAATAATACAATGATACCCAAATACTTACATTACATACTAGGTAATAATACAATCATACCCAAATACTTACAATACATACTAGGTGATAATACAATCATACCCAAATACTTATGATACATACTAGGTAATAATACAATCATACCCAAATAATTACAATACATAATAGGTAATAATACAATCATACCCAAATACTTATAATACATAATAGGTAACAATACAATCATACCCAAATACTTACTTTACATACTAGGTAATAAATAATACAATGATTCCCAAATACTTATAATAATTACTAGGTAGTAATACAATCATTCCCAAATACTTATAATACATACTAGGTAATAATACAATCATACCCAAATACTTACATCACATACTAGGTGATAATACAATCATACCCAAATACTTACAATACATACTAGGTAACAATACAATCATACCCAAATACTTACTTTACAAACTAGGTAATAATACAATCATACCCAAATACTTACATCACATACTAGGTGATAATACAATCATACCCAAATACTTACAATACATACTAGGTAATAATACAATCATACCCAAATACTTACTTTACAAACTAGGTAATAATACAATCATACTCAAATACTTATAATACATACTAGGTAATAATACAATTATACCCAAATACTTACAATACATACTAGGTGATAATACAATCATACCCAAATACTTACGATACATACTAGGTAATAATACAATCATACCCAAATACTTATAATACATACTAGATAATAATACAATCATACCCAAATACATACAATACATACTAGGTAATAATACAATCATACCCAAATACTTACAATACATACTAGGTAATAATACAATCATACCCAAATACTTACAATACATACTAGCTGATAATACAATCATACCCAAATACTTACAATACATACTAGGTGATAATACAATCATACCCAAATACTTATGATACATACTAGGTAATAATACAATCATACCCAAATACTTACAATACATACTAGGTAATAATACAATCATACCCAAATACTTACACTACTTACTAGGTAATAATACAATTATACCCAAATACTTACATTACATACTAGGTAATAATACAATTATACCCAAATACTTACATTACATACTAGGTAATAATACAATCATACCCAAATACTTACATTACATACTAGGTATTAATACAATCATACCCAAATACTTACAATACATACTAGGCAATAATACAATCATACCCAAATACTTACAATACATACTAGGTAATAATTTAATCATACCCAAATGCTTACAATACATACTAGGTGATAATACAGTCATACCCAAATACTTATGATACATACTAGGTAATAATACAATCATACCCAAATAATTACAATACATACTAGGTAATAATACAATCATACCCAAATACTTATAATACATACTAGGAAACAATACAATCATACCCAAATACTTATAATACATACAGTACTAGGTGATAATACAATCATACCCAAATACTTACATTACATACAGTACTAGGTGATAATACAATCATACCCAAATACTTACATTACATACAGTACTAGGTGATTATACAATCATACCCAAATACTTACTTTACATACTAGGTAATAATACAATCATACCCAAATACTTATAATACATACTAGGTGATAATACAATCATACCCAAATACTTATAATACATACTAGGTAAAAATACAATCATACCCAAATACTTACAATACATACTAGGTGATAATACAATCATACCCAAATACTTTCTTTACATACTAGGTAATAATACAATCATACCCAAATACTTACAATACATACTAGATAATAATACAATCATACACAAATACTTATAATACATACTAGCTATTAATACAATCATACCCAAATACTTACGATACATACCAGGTAATAATACAATCATACCCAAATACTTATAATACATACTAGGTAATAATACAATCATACCCAAATACTTATAATACATACTAGGTGATAATACAATCATACCCAAATACTTATAATACATACTAGGTAATAATACAATCATACCCAAATACTTACAATACATACTAGGTAATAATACAGTCATACCCAAATACTTATAATACATACTAGGTAATAATACAAGCATACCCAAATACTTACATTACATACTAGGTAACAATACAATCATACCCAAATACTTACTTTACATACTAGTTAATAATACAATCATACCCAAATACTTACAATACATACTAGGTAATAATACAATCATACCCACATAATTATAATACATACTAGGTAATAATACAACCATACCCAAATACTTATAATACATACTAGGTGATAATACAATCATACCCAAATACTTACAATACATACTAGGTGATAATACAATCATACCCAAATACTTACATAATTGGTAATAATACAATTATACCCAAATACTTACAATACATACTAGGTAATAATACAATCATACCCAAATACTTACAATACATACTAGGTGATAATACAATCATACCCAAATACTTACAATACATACTAGGTGATGATACAATCATACCCAAATACTTACAATACATACTAGGTGATAATACAATCATACCCAAATACATACAATACATACTAGGTGATAATACAATCATACCCAAATACTTACATAATAGGTAATAATACAATTATACCCAAATACTTACAATACATACTAGGTAACAATACAATCATACCCAAATAGTTATAATACATACTAGGTAACAATACAATCATACCCAAATACTTACTTTACATACTAGGTAAAAATACAATCATACCCAAATACTTATAATACATACTAGGTGATAATACAATCATACCGAAATACTTACAATACATACTAGGTAATAATACAATCATACCCAAATACTTACAATTCATACTAGGTGATAATACAATCATACCCAAATACTTATAATACATACTAGGTGATAATACAATCATACCCAAATACTTATAATACATACTAGGTTATAATACAATCATACTCAAATAGATACAATACATACTAGGTAATAATACAATCATACCCAAATACTTATAATACATACTAGGTGATAATACAATCATACCCAAATACTTATAATACATACTAGGTGATGATACAATCATACCCAAATAGATACAATACATTCTAGGTAATAATACAATCATACCCAAATACTTACAATACATACTAGGTGATAATACAATCATACCCAAATACTTACATAATAGGTAATAATACAATTATACCCAAATACTTACAATACATACTAGGTAACAATACAATCATACCCAAATACTTACAATACATACTAGGTGATAATACAATCATACCCAAATACTTATAATACATACTGAGTGATAATACAATCATACCCAAATACTTATAATACAATCATACCCAAATACTTATAATACATACTAGGTGATAATACAATCATACCCAAATACTTACATAATAGGTACTAATAAAATCATACCCAAATAATTACAATACATACTAGGTAATAATACAATCATACCCAAATACTTATAATACATACTAGGTAACAATACAATGATACCCAAATACTTACTTTACATACTAGGTAATAATACAATCATACCCAAATACTTACAATACATACTAGGTGATAATACAATCATACCCAAATACTTACAATACATACTAGGTTATAATACAATCATACCCAAATACTTACAATACATACTAGGTAATAATACAATCATACCCAAATACTTATGATACATACTAGATAATAATACAATCATACCAAAATACTTACAATACATACTAGGTGATAATACAATCATATTCAAATACTTACAATACATACTAGGTAATAATACAGTCATACCCAAATACTTATGATACATACTAGGTAATAATACAATCATACCCAAATACTTACAATACATTCTAGGTAATAATACAATCATACCCAAATACTTATAATACATACTAGGTGATAATACAATCATACCCAAATACTTATAATACATACTAGGTAATAATACAATCATACCCAAATACTTACAATACATTCTAGGTAATAATACAATCATACCCAAATACTTATAATACATACTAGGTAATAATACAATCATACCCAAATACTTACAATACATACTAGGTAATAATACAATCATACCCAAATACTTGTAATACATACTAGGTAATAATACAATCATACCCAAATACTTACATTACATACTAGGCAATAATACAATCATACCCAAATACATGTACTTACAATACATACTAGGTGATAATACAATCATACCCAAATACTTACAATACATACTAGGTAATAATACTGTCATACCCAAATACTTATAATACATACTAGGTAATAATACAATCATACCCAAATACTTATAATACATTCTAGGTGATAATACAATCATTCCCAAATACTTATAATACATTCTAGGTAATAATACAATCATACCCAAATACTTACTTTACATACTAGGTAATAATACAATGATACCCAAATACTTACTTTACATACTAGGTAATAATACAATCATACCCAAATACTTATAATACATTCTAGGTAATAATACAATCATACCCAAATACTTATAATACATACTAGGTGATAATACAATCATACCCAAATACTTTAATACATACTAGGTGATAATACAATCATACCCAAATACTTACATAATAGGTAATAATACAAGTATACCATAATACTTACAATACATTCTAGGTGATAATACAATCATACCCAAATACTTATAATACATAATAGGTGATAATACAATCATACCCAAATACTTACAATACATACTAGGTGATAATACAATCATACCCAAATACTTACAATACATTCTAGGTGATAATACAATCATACCCAAATACATACAATACATACTAGGTGATAATACAATCATACCCAAATACTTACATAATAGGTAATAATACAATTATACCAAAATACTTACAATACATACTAGGTAACAATACAATCATACCCAAATACTTATAATACATACTAGGTAACAATACAATCATGCCCAAATACTTACTTTACATACTAGGTAATAATACAATCATACCCAAATACTTACAATACATACTAGGTGATAATACAATCATACCCAAATACTTACTTTACATACTAGGTAATAATACAATCATACCCAAATACTTACAATACATACTAGGTGATAATACAATCATACCCAAATACTTACAATACATATGAGGTGATAATACAATCATACCCAAATACTTATAATACATTCTAGGTAATAATACAATCATACCCAAATACTTACAATACATACTAGGTGATAATACAATCATACCCAAATACTTACATAATAGGTAATAATACAATTATACCCAAATACTTACAATACATACTAGGTAACAATACAATCATACCCAAATACTTACAATACATACTAGGTGATAATACAATCATACCCAAATACTTATAATACATACTAGGTGATAATACAATCATACCCAAATACTTACAATACATACTAGGTGATAATACAATCAAACCCAAATAATTACATAATAGGTAATAATACAATCATACCCAAATAATTACAATACATACTAGGTAATAATACAATCATACCCAAATACTTATAATACATACTAGGTAACAATACAATCATACCCAAATACTTACTTTACATACTAGGTAATAATACAATCATACCCAAATATTTATAATACATACTAGATAATAATACAATCATACCCAAATACTTACAATACATACTAGGTAATAATACAATCATACCCAAATACTTATGATACATACTAGATAATAATACAATCATACCAAAATACTTACAATACAGTACTAGGTGATAATACAATCATACCCAAATACTTACAATACATACTAGGTAATAATACAGTCATACCCAAATACTTATGATACATACTAGGTAATAATACATTCATGCCCAAATACTTACAATACATTCTAGGTGATAATACAATCATACCCAAATACTTATAATACATTCTAGGTAATAATACAATCATACCCAAATACTTATAATACATACTAGGTAATAATACAATCATACCCAAATACTTATAATACATACTAGGTAATAATACAATCATACCCAAATACTTACATTACATACTAGGCAATAATACAATCATACCCAAATACATGTACTTACAATACATACTAGGTGATAATACAATCATACCCAAATACTTACAATACATACTAGGTGATAATACAATCATACCCAAATACTTACAATACATACTAGCTAATACTACAATCATACCCAAATACTTACAATACATACTAGCTAAAAATACAATCATACCCAAATACTTACAATACATACTAGCTAATAATACAATCATACCGAAATACTTACATTACATACTAGGTAATAATACAATCATACCCAAATACTTACAATACATACTAGGTAATAATACAATCATACCCAAATACTTATAATACATACTAGGTGATAATACAATCATACCCAAATACTTACAATACATACTAGGTAATAATTTAATCATACCCAAATACTTACAGTACATAATAGGTAATAATACAATCATACCCAAATACTTATAATACATACTAGGTAATAATACAGTCATACCCAAATACTTACAATACATACTAGGTAATAATACAGTCATACCCAAATACTTACAATGCATACTAGGTAATAATACAATCATACCCATATACTTACATTACATACTAGGTATTAATAAAATCATACCCAAATACTTACAATACATACAAGGCAATAATACAATGATACCCAAATACTTACATTACATACTAGGTAATAATACAATCATACCCAAATACTTACAATACATACTAGGTGATAATACAATCATACCCAAATACTTATGATACATACTAGGTAATAATACAATCATACCCAAATAATTACAATACATACTAGGTAATAATACAATCATACCCAAATACTTATAATACATAATAGGTAACAATACAATCATACCCAAATACTTACTTTACATACTAGGTAATAAATAATACAATGATACCCAAATACTTATAATAATTACTAGGTAGTAATACATTCATACCCAAATACTTATGATACATACTAGGTAATAATACAATCATACCCAAATACTTACAATACATACTAGGTAATAATACAATCATACCCAAATACTTACACTACTTACTATGTAATAATACAATTATACCCAAATACTTACATTACATACTAGGTAATAATACAATTATACCCAAATACTTACATTACATACTAGGTAATAATACAATCATACCCAAATACTTACATTACATACTAGGTATTAATACAATCATACCCAAATACTTACAATACATACTAGGCAATAATACAATCATACCCAAATACTTACAATACATACTAGGTAATAATTTAATCATACCCAAATGCTTACAATACATACTAGGTGATAATACAGTCATACCCAAATACTTATGATACATACTAGGTAATAATACAATCATACCCAAATAATTACAATACATACTAGGTAATAATACAATCATACCCAAATACTTATAATACATACTAGGAAACAATACAATCATACCCAAATACTTATAATACATACAGTACTAGGTGATAATACAATCATACCCAAATACTTACATTACATACAGTACTAGGTAATGATACAATCATACCCAAATACTTACATTACATACAGTACTAGGTGATTATACAATCATACCCAAATACTTACTTTACATACTAGGTAATAATACAATCATACTCAAATACTTATAATACATACTAGGTGATAATACAATCATACCCAAATACTTATAATACATACTAGGTAAAAATACAATCATACCCAAATACTTACAATACATACTAGGTGATAATACAATCATACCCAAATACTTACTTTACATACTAGGTAATAATACAATCATACCCAAATACTTACAATACATACTAGATAATAATACAATCAGACCCAAATACTTATAATACATACTAGCTAATAATACAATCATACCCAAATACTTACGATACATACCAGGTAATAATACAATCATACCCAAATACTTATAATACATACTAGGTAATAATACAATCATACCCAAATACTTATAATACATACTAGGTGATAATACAATCATACCCAACTACTTATAATACATACTAGGTAATAATACAATCATACCCAAATACTTACAATACATACTAGGTAATAATACAGTCATACCCAAATACTTATAATACATACTAGGTAATAATACAAGCATACCCAAATACTTACATTACATACTAGGTAACAATACAATCATACCCAAATACTTACAATACATACTAGGTAATAATACAGTCATACCCAAATACTTACTTTACATACTAGTTAATAATACAATCATACCCAAATACTTACAATACATACTAGGTAATAATACAAGCATACCCAAATACTTACATTACATACTAGGTAACAATACAATCATACCCAAATACTTACAATACATACTAGGTAATAATACAGTCATACCCAAATACTTACTTTACATACTAGTTAATAATACAATCATACCCAAATGCTTACAATACATACTAGGTGATAATACAATCATACCCAAATACTTACATAATTGGTAATAATACAATTATACCCAAATTCTTACAATACATACTAGTTAATAATACAATCATACCCAAATACTTACAATACATACTAGGTAATAATACAATCATACCCACATACTTATAATACATACTAGGTAATAATACAACCATACCCAAATACTTATAATACATACTAGGTGATAATACAATCATACCCAAATGCTTACAATACATACTAGGTGATAATACAATCATACCCAAATACTTGCATAATTGGTAATAATACAATTATACCCAAATTCTTACAATACATACTAGGTAATAATACAATCATACCCAAATACTTACAATACATACTAGGTGATAATACAATCATACCCAAATACTTACAATACATACTAGGTGATGATACAATCATACCCAAATACTTACAATACATACTAGGTGATAATACAATCATACCCAAATACATACAATACATACTAGGTGATAATACAATCATACCCAAATACTTACATAATAGGTAATAATACAATTATACCCAAATACTTACAATACATACTAGGTAACAATACAATCATACCCAAATAGTTATAATACATACTAGGTAACAATACAATCATACCCAAATACTTACTTTACATACTAGGTAAAAATACAATCATACCCAAATACTTATAATACATACTAGGTGATAATACAATCATACCGAAATACTTACAATACATACTAGGTAATAATACAATCATACCCAAATACTTACAATACATACTAGGTGATAATACAATCATACCCAAATACTTATAATACATACTAGGTGATAATACAATCATACCCAAATACTTATAATACATACTAGGTTATAATACAATCATACTCAAATAGATACAATACATACTAGGTAATAATACAATCATACTCAAATAGATACAATACATTCTAGGTAATAATACAATCATACCCAAATACTTACAATACATACTAGGTGATAATACAATCATACCCAAATACTTACATAATAGGTAATAATACAATTATACCCAAATACTTACAATACATACTAGGTAACAATACAATCATACCCAAATACTTACAATACATACTAGGTGATAATACAATCATACCCAAATACTTATAATACATACTAAGTGATAATACAATCATACCCAAATACTTATAATACATACTAGGTGATAATACAATCATACCCAAATACTTACATAATAGGTACTAATACAATCATACCCAAATGATTACAATACATACTAGGTAATAATACAATCATACCCAAATACTTATAATACATACTAGGTAACAATGCAATCATACCCAAATACTTACTTTACATAATAGGTAATAATACAATCATACCCAAATACTTACAATACATACTAGGTGATAATACAATCATACCCAAATACTTACAATACATACTAGGTTATAATACAATCATACCCAAATACTTACAATACATACTAGGTAATAATACAATCATACCCAAATACTTATGATACATACTAGATAATAATACAATCATACCAAAATACTTACAATACATACTAGGTGATAATACAATCATATTCAAATACTTACAATACATACTAGGTAATAATACAGTCATACCCAAATACTTATGATACATACTAGGTAATAATACAATCATACCCAAATACTTACAATACATTCTAGGTAATAATACAATCATACCCAAATACTTATTATACATACTAGGTAATAATACAATCATACCCAAATACTTATAATACATACTAGGTAATAATACAATCATACCCAAATACTTACAATACATTCTAGGTAATAATACAATCATACCCAAATACTTATAATACATACTAGGTAATAATACAATCATACCCAAATACTTACAATACATACTAGGTAATAATTTATTCATACCCAAATACTTACAGTACATAATAGGTAATAATACAATCATACCCAAATACTTATAATACATACTAGGTAATAATACAGTCATACCCAAATACTTACAATACATACTAGGTAATAATACAGTCATACCCAAATACTTACAATGCATACTAGGTAATAATACAATCATACCCAAATACTTACAATACATACTAGGTAATAATACAATCATACCCAAATACTTATAATACATACTAGGTGATAATACAATCATACCCAAATACTTACATTACATACTAGGCAATAATACAATCATACCTAAATACATGTACTTACAATACATACTAGGTGATAATACAATCATACCCAAATACTTACAATACATACTAGGTGATAATACAATCATACCCAAATACTTACAATACATACTAGCTAATAATACAGTCATTCCCAAATACTTATAATACATACTAGGTAATAATACAATCATACCCAAATACTTACATTACATACTAGGCAATAATACAATCATACCCAAATACTTACAATACATACTAGGTAATAATACAGTCATACCCAAATACTTATAATACATACTAGGTGATAATACAATCATACCCAAATACTTACAATACATACTAGGTAATAATTTAATCATACCCAAATACTTACAGTACATAATAGGTAATAATACAATCATACCCAAATACTTATAATACATACTAGGTTATAATACAGTCATACCCAAATACTTATAATACATACTAGGTGATAATACAATCATACCCAAATACTTTCAATACATACTAGGTAATAATTTAATCATACCCAAATACTTACAGTACATAATAGGTTATAATACAATCATACCCAAATACTTATAATACATACTAGGTAATAATACAGTCATACCCAAATACTTACATTACATACTTGGTAATAATACAATCATACCCAAATACTTACAATACATACTAGGTGATAATACAATCATACCCAAATACTTACAATACATACTAGCTAATAATACAATCATACCCAAATACTTACAATACATACTAGGTAATAATACAGTCATACCCAAATACTTATTATACATACTAGGTGATGATACAATCATACCCAAATACTTACAATACATACTAGGTAATAATTTAATCATACCCAAATACTTACAGTACATACTAGGTAATAATACAATCATACCCAAATACTTATAATACATACTAGGTAATAATACAGTCATACCCAAATACTTACAATACATACTAGGTAATAATACAGTCATACCCAAATACTTACAATGCATACTAGGTAATAATACAATCATACCCAAATACTTACATTACATACTAGGTATTAATACAATCATACCCAAATACTTACAATACATACTAGGCAATAATACAATCATACCCAAATACTTACATTACATACTAGGTAATAATACAATCATACCTAAATACTTACAATACATAATAGGTAATAATACAATCATACCCAAATACTTACAGTACATAATAGGTAATAATACAATCTTACCCAAATTCTTACATTACATACTAGGTCAAATACTTATGATGTTAAATTCTTTTAGAGTCTGATAGGTGTATGCTTTTCTTCAGAAAATTTAACATAAAAAATTTGAAGCTCATTGCAAAATTGAATAAAGTAAAACTGACTGAATCTCAATGTACATTTATTTTGTGAGGTACACAACAATAGGAGTAGCTATTTTAAAATTAACATATTACCTCTGTTATTTAAATAAGTAAAACTTAATTCTAATGAACATATAGTGAGCCCAAATGTTAATAAATTCTCATTGTATTCCTAGTTCATTTAATAATGTATAAATGAAGCTTGTTTAGGTAAATTAATTCACTTACTAGTCATAACTGTAAATTTCTTGTATTATACTGACAGTATATACTGTATTATTGTGTACAATCATTCAGACATTTTAACATTTGGTAAATTCATTTCTCAGGATGCAGAAGATATGTGTAACAGCTTGTTACCAATAGCTTTTTTCCAGCATTGACATTTACTACTAGATACACTGATACACCAATTCTGTAACAGTACTTCCTTACTAGCATTGACTTCTACTTGTAGATACTCTGATACACCAATAATACAATACTGTACTGTAACAAAACCTTCTTACTAGCAGATACATTGATACACCAATACTGTAACAGTACTTCCTTAGTAGCATTGACTTTTACTAGTATATACTCTGATTGTCACAGAATTAGGCGAAAATTGAAATTATTTTCTTCTTGAATTACAAACTAGTTTCACCATTTTTTTTTTGTTTCGTCGTACATGCGTTACCTGGGGTGAATAAGTGGTTTTCTCCAAGGTAAGCGGCGTGTAACGATTTGCATGTGCCTGACTTTGAATTACATGGAACATTAGATTCACAGGGTGCACGGTAATCTTGCCGTGATTTCTGCTCACCTATTTGAGGGTATATAAGGCAGAATTTTTCTGATCAATATTACGGGACCAAAAGTATCTTATCACAGGAAAGATAGCTCGTCATTCAAATCTCCAGCCAAAGGGGTGAGTGTTAAATTTATATTTCGTTTTATTGTGAATTTTATTCAGTTTATCATTTCATATAATGATGCCTTTATTACAATGCAGATTTTAAACATGGAATATTTGGAATTACTACTCACTATTAGACTTTAAATGCAATAGCTTAATCTAAGGTTTAGATTATTTTTTTGAGACAACTATTATTAGTCTGGTTTCTTTATTATAGCTGATAACATCTATGAGAACATCTCTGATAACATCTCTGATATCGTAGCTGAAATTGTTGCTGATTTATTGCGGAACATCTCTGATAACGTCCTTGAGATCGTAGCTGAAATTGTAGATGATTTGTTTAGGAACATCTCTGAATTGTAGCTGAACGTCTCTGAATGTGTCTGAATTATAGCTGAATGTGATTGATTGTGCCGTTTAATTGTGCGATCGAATTGAAGTATCTGACTGTCTGTTTTTCGGATTGTCTGTTTGTCTACATCTGTCATGACGTGTAAATATCCGGAAATCTAGAAGTCCGAGTGTCGGAGCTGTCTAGAAGTGTAAACATCCGGGGTGGCATCTTAAATATTTGGGACTGTTGGTTCTAGTAGATGTTGTATGCTGTCTGTACATATAACTGTGGTGGATCCATGAAGGGCAAGTGACCGATAAAAGTATTGTGTCAACCCTAGGTCTTCGGAGAAACTGGGCGGCGATTCAACTGTTGGTGAATCATACGGTTATACAGGGTCGAGACGTGTGTGTTGCAATTGTAGTACAATTGAATACATTGTTATATTTACATAATTACTTCAAATCACAATAGTATTTCAAGGGATTGCATGAATCTCAATAAAAGTTAGCAACTTGATTAAATACATGTGTATGTTCGTGCTAGTTGTCGCAATCCATACGTGCAATAGTACAGTTTGATGTTTTGTATTTGTTATCGTAATTTATACTTGCGGTAATATAACTTTTGTAAAGGTTCCTTGGATCTGTGTATAGTCCAAGAGATTCCTTTGTATCTGTGTTTTATTTTGTATTAATATTTAATTTATTCATATATTGTGAATGGTTGTGAGTGTAATTGTGGGTTGAATGTATGAGTTATTGTGTTGATACATAATTATTTTTCATTAATAATTTATTTCATAAATTTATATTTTCTTTCACATATTGTGTTTGTGTTGTTTATTTAATCCACCATCCTCTCGGTAACAATTCTGTTACACTGATACACCAATACTGTAACAGTAGGTCCTTACTAGTAAATACACTGATACACCAATACTGTAACAGTACTTTCTTACTAGTAAATACACTGATACACCAATACTGTAACAGTACTTTCTTACTAGTAAATACACTGATACACCAATACTGTAACAGTACTTTCTTACTAGTAAATACACTGATACACCAATACTGTAACAGTACTTTCTTACTAGTAAATACACTGATACACCAATACTGTAACAGTACTTACATACTAGTAAATACACTGATACACCAATACTGTAACAGTACTTTCTTACTAGTAAATACACTGATACACCAATACTGTAACAGTACTTTCTTACTAGTAAATACACTGATACACCAATACTGTACTGTAACAGTACTTCCTTAGTAGCATTGACTTCTACTAGTATATATTCTGATGCACCGATACTGTAACAGTACTTTCTTACTAGTAGATACACTGATACACCAATACTGTAACAGTACTTCCTTACTAGCATTGACTTCTACTTGTAGATACTCTGATACACCAATACTGTAACAGTACTTCCTTACTAGCATTGACTTCTACTAGTAGATACACTGATACACCAATACTGTAAAAGTACTTCCTTACTAGTAAATACACTGATACACCAATGCTGTAACAGTACTTCCTTACTAGCATTGACTTCTACTAGTAGATACACTGATACACCAATACTGTAACAGTACTTCCTTACTAGTAAATACACTGATACACCAAAACCATAACAGTACATCCTTACTAGCATTGACTAATACTAATGGATACTCTGATACACCAATACTAAAATACTGTAACAAAACCTTCTTACTAGCAGATACACCGGTACACCAATACTGTAACAATACTTCCTTAGTAGAATTGACTTCTGTTAGTAAATGCAGTGATACACCAATACTGCATTACTTACTTACTAGCTTTATAGTCATTCTCTATCCGTATGTCTGTCATGTAAGGCAGATATCATAGACCCTGTGACATGGTGGAATGTGATTTTATATTATGATATTGCTGTCTGGTTTATTTCTCCTTATTTTTGTTTTAGGTTGCTAAAAATCAAATATAATTTGAATTTTAAATCAATAAATATTTTCTTTAATTTGTGTTTCATGGTTTGCTATATTACAAACCTGTTTTTTGGATCAGATTTCAGTATAACACATATTTCATAGATTGTATAGGTAAGCATTGTAAAGAGAGAACACTGTATTTATAGATTGTCATAGGTAAGCATTGTAAGGATGGAACACTGTATTTATAGATTGTCATAGGTAATCATTGTAAAGAGAGAACACTGTATTTATAGATTGTCATAGGTAAGCATTGTAAAGAGGGAATAATGTATTTATAGATTGTCATAGGTAAGCATTGTAAAGAGGTAACACTATTTATAGATTGTATAGGTAAGCATTGTAAAGAGAGAACAATGTATTTATAGATTTCATAGATAAGCATTGTAAAGAGAGAACACTGTATTTATAGATTGTCATAGGTAAGCATTGTAAAGAGAGAACACTGTATTTATAGATTGTCATAGATTTGCATTGTAAAGAGGTAACACTATTTATAGATTGTCATAGGTAAGCATTGTAAAGAGGGAACACTGTATTTATAGATTGTCATAGATTTGCATTGTAAAGAGGTAACACTATTTATAGATTGTCATAGGTAAGCATTGTAAAGAGAGAACACTGTATTTATAGATTTCATAGGTAAGCATTGTAAAGAGAGAACACTGTATTTATAGATTGTCATAGGTAAGCATTGTAAAGAGGGAATAATGTATTTATAGATTGTCATAGGTAAGCATTGTAAAGAGGTAACACTATTTATAGATTGTATAGGTAAGCATTGTAAAGAGAGAACAATGTATTTATAGATTTCATAGATAAGCATTGTAAAGAGAGAACACTGTATTTATAGATTGTCATAGGTAAGCATTGTAAAGAGAGAACACTGTATTTATAGATTGTCATAGATTTGCATTGTAAAGAGGTAACACTATTTATAGATTGTCATAGGTAAGCATTGTAAAGAGAGAACACTGTATTTATAGATTGTCATAGATTTGCATTGTAAAGAGGTAACACTATTTATAGATTGTCATAGGTAAGCATTGTAAAGAGAGAACACTGTATTTATAGATTTCATAGGTAAGCATTGTAAAGAGAGAACACTGTATTTATAGATTGTCATAGGTAAGCATTGTAAAGAGGGAACACTATTTATAGATTGTATAGGTAAGCATTGTAAAGAGGAAACACTATTTATAGATTGTCATAGGTAAGCATTGTAAAGAGGGAACACTGTATTTATAGATTGTATAGGTAAGCATTGTAAAGAGAGAACAATGTATTTATAGATTGTTTAGGTAAGCATTGTAAAGAGGAAACACTATTTATAGATTGTCATAGGTAAGCATTGTAAAGAGCGAAGAATGTATTTATAGATTGTATAGGTAAGCTTTGTAAAGAGGAAACACTATTTATAGATTGTCATAGGTAAGCATTGTAAAGAGGGAACACTGTATTTATAGATTGTCATAGGTAAGCATTGTAAAGAGAGAACACTGTATTTATAGATTGTCATAGGTAAGCATTGTAAAGAGAGAACACTGTATTTATAGATTGTCATAGGTAAGCATTGTAAAGAAGGAACACTATTTATAGATTGTCATAGGCAAGCATTGTAAAGAGGGAACACTATTTATAGATTGTCATAGGTAAGCATTGTAAAGAGAGAACAATGTATTTATAGATTGTCATAGGTAAGCTTTGTAAAGAGGGAACAATGTATTTATAGATTGTCATAGGTAAGCATTGTAAAGAGAGAACACTGTATTTATAGATTGTCATAGGTAAGCATTGTAAAGAGGGAACACTATTTATAGATTGTCATAGGTAAGCATTGTAAAAAGGAAACACTATTTATAGATTGTCATAGGTAAGCATTGTAAAGAGGGAACACTGTATTTATAGATTGTCATAGGTAAGCATTGTAAAGATGGAACAATGTATTTATAGATTGTCATAGGTAAGCATTGTAAAGAGGGAACACTATTTATAGATTGTCATAGGTAAGCATTGTAAAGAGGGAACACTGTATTTATAGATTGTCATAGGTAAGCATTGTAAAGATGGAACAATGTATTTATAGATTGTCATAGGTAAGCATTGTAAAGAGCGAACAATGTATTTATAGATTGTATAGGTAAGCTTTGTAAAGAGGAAACACTATTTATAGATTGTCATAGGTAAGCATTGTTAAGAGGGAACACTGTATTTATAGATCGTCATAGATTTGCATTGTAAAGAGGTAACACTATTTATAGATTGTCATAGGTAAGCATTGTAAAGAGGGAACACTGTATTTATAGATTGTCATAGATTTGCATTGTAAAGAGGTAACACTATTTATAGATTGTCATAGGTAAGCATTGTAAAGAGAGAACACTGTATTTATAGATTTCATAGGTAAGCATTGTAAAGAGAGAACACTGTATTTATAGATTGTCATAGGTAAGCATTGTAAAGAGGGAATAATGTATTTATAGATTGTCATAGGTAAGCATTGTAAAGAGGTAACACTATTTATAGATTGTATAGGTAAGCATTGTAAAGAGAGAACAATGTATTTATAGATTTCATAGATAAGCATTGTAAAGAGAGAACACTGTATTTATAGATTGTCATAGGTAAGCATTGTAAAGAGAGAACACTGTATTTATAGATTGTCATAGATTTGCATTGTAAAGAGGTAACACTATTTATAGATTGTCATAGGTAAGCATTGTAAAGAGAGAACACTGTATTTATAGATTTCATAGGTAAGCATTGTAAAGAGAGAACACTGTATTTATAGATTGTCATAGGTAAGCATTGTAAAGAGGGAACACTATTTATAGATTGTATAGGTAAGCATTGTAAAGAGGAAACACTATTTATAGATTGTCATAGGTAAGCATTGTAAAGAGGGAACACTGTATTTATAGATTGTATAGGTAAGCATTGTAAAGAGAGAACAATGTATTTATAGATTGTTTAGGTAAGCATTGTAAAGAGGAAACACTATTTATAGATTGTCATAGGTAAGCATTGTAAAGAGCGAAGAATGTATTTATAGATTGTATAGGTAAGCTTTGTAAAGAGGAAACACTATTTATAGATTGTCATAGGTAAGCATTGTAAAGAGGGAACACTGTATTTATAGATTGTCATAGGTAAGCATTGTAAAGAGAGAACACTGTATTTATAGATTGTCATAGGTAAGCATTGTAAAGAGAGAACACTGTATTTATAGATTGTCATAGGTAAGCATTGTAAAGAAGGAACACTATTTATAGATTGTCATAGGCAAGCATTGTAAAGAGGGAACACTATTTATAGATTGTCATAGGTAAGCATTGTAAAGAGAGAACAATGTATTTATAGATTGTCATAGGTAAGCTTTGTAAAGAGGGAACAATGTATTTATAGATTGTCATAGGTAAGCATTGTAAAGAGAGAACACTGTATTTATAGATTGTCATAGGTAAGCATTGTAAAGAGGGAACACTATTTATAGATTGTCATAGGTAAGCATTGTAAAAAGGAAACACTATTTATAGATTGTCATAGGTAAGCATTGTAAAGAGGGAACACTGTATTTATAGATTGTCATAGGTAAGCATTGTAAAGATGGAACAATGTATTTATAGATTGTCATAGGTAAGCATTGTAAAGAGGGAACACTATTTATAGATTGTCATAGGTAAGCATTGTAAAGAGGGAACACTGTATTTATAGATTGTCATAGGTAAGCATTGTAAAGATGGAACAATGTATTTATAGATTGTCATAGGTAAGCATTGTAAAGAGCGAACAATGTATTTATAGATTGTATAGGTAAGCTTTGTAAAGAGGAAACACTATTTATAGATTGTCATAGGTAAGCATTGTTAAGAGGGAACACTGTATTTATAGATCGTCATAGGTAAGCTTTGTAAAGAGAGAACACTGTATGTATAGATTGTATAGGTAAGCTTTGTAATGAGGAAACACTATTTATAGATTGTCATAGGTAAGCATTGTAAAGTGGGAACAATGTATTTATAGATTGTCATAGGTAAGCATGGTAAAGAGGGAACACTATAGATTGTCATAGGTAAGCATTGTAAAGAGGGAACACTGTATTTATAGATTGTCATAGGTAAGCATTGTAAAGTGGGAACAATGTATTTATAGATTGTCATAGGTAAGCATGGTAAAGAGGGAACACTATAGATTGTCATAGGTAAGCATTGTAAAGAGAGAACACTGTATTTATAGATTTCATAGGCAAGCTTTGTAAAGAGAGAACACTGTATTTATAGATTGTATAGGAAAGCATTGTAAAGAGGGAATGCTGTATAGATTGTCAAAGGTAATCTTTGTAAAGAGAGAACAATGTATTTATAGATTGTCATAGGTAAGCATTGTAAAGAGGGAACACTGTATTTATAGATTGTCATAGGTAAGCATTGTAAAGAGGGAACACTGTATTTATAGATTGTCATAGATTTGCATTGTAAAGAGGTAACACTTTATAGATTGTCATAGGTAAGCATTGTAAAGAGAGAACAATGTATTTATAAATTGTCATAGGTAAGCATTGTAAAGAGGGAACACTGTATTTATAGATTTCATAAGGAAGCTTTGTAAAGAGATAGCTGTATTTATAGATTGTCATAGGTAAGCTTTGTAAAGAGGGAACACTATTTATAGATTGTCATAGGTAAGCTTTGTAAAGAGAGAACACTGTATTTATAGATTATCATAGGTAAGCATTGCAAAGAGGGAACACTGTATTTATAGATTGTCATAGGTAAGCATTATAAAGAGGGAACACTATTTATAGATTGTCATAGGTAAGCATTGTAAAGAGAGAACAATGTATTTATAGATTGTCATAGGTAAGCATTGCAAAGAGGGAACACTGTATTTATAGATTGTCATAGGTAAGCATTGTAAGGATGGAACACTGTATTTATAGATTGTCCTAAGTAAGCATTGTAAAGAGGTAACACTGTATTTGTAGATTGTCATAGGTAAGCATTGTAAAGAGGGAACAATGTATTTATAGATAGTCATAGGTAAGCATTGTAAAGAGGGAACAATGTATTTATAGATTGTCAAAGGTAAGCATTGTGAAGAGGGAACACTGTATTTATAGATTGTCATAGGTAAGCATTGTAAAGAGGGAACACTGTATTTATAGATTGTCATAGATTTGCATTGTAAAGAGGTAACACTATTTATAGATTGTCATAGGTAAGCATTGTAAAGAGAGAACAATGTATTTATAAATTGTCATAGGTAAGCATTGTAAAGAGGGAACACTGTATTTATAGATTTCATAAGGAAGCTTTGTAAAGAGATAGCTGTATTTATAGATTGTCATAGGTAAGCTTTGTAAAGAGGGAACACTATTTATAGATTGTCATAGGTAAGCTTTGTAAAGAGAGAACACTGTATTTATAGATTATCATAGGTAAGCATTGCAAAGAGGGAACACTGTATTTATAGATTGTCATAGGTAAGCATTATAAAGAGGGAACACTATTTATAGATTGTCATAGGTAAGCATTGTAAAGAGAGAACAATGTATTTATAGATTGTCATAGGTAAGCATTGCAAAGAGGGAACACTGTATTTATAGATTGTCATAGGTAAGCATTGTAAGGATGGAACACTGTATTTATAGATTGTCATAAGTAAGCATTGTAAAGAGGTAACACTGTATTTATAGATTGTCATAGGTAAGCATTGTAAAGAGGGAACAATGTATTTATAGATAGTCATAGGTAAGCATTGTAAAGAGGGAACAATGTATTTATAGATTGTCATAGGTAAGCATTGTGAAGAGGTAACACTATTTATAGATTGTCATAGGTAAGCATTGTAAAGAGAGAACACTGTATTTATAGATTTCATAGGTAAGCATTGTAAAAATGGAACAATGTATTTATAGATTTCATAGGTAAGCTTTGTAAAGAGAGAACACTGTATTTACAGATTGTATAGGAAAGCATTGTAAAGAGGGAATGCTGTATAGATTGTCATAGGTAATCTTTGTAAAGAGAACAACGTATTTATAGATTGTCATAGGTAAGCATTGTAAAGAGGGAACACTGTATTTATAGATTTCATAAGGAAGCTTTGTAAAGAGATAGCTGTATTTATAGATTGTCATAGGTAAGCTTTGTAATGAGGGAACACTATTTATAGATTGTCATAGGTAAGCTTTGTAAAGAGAGAACACTGTATTTATAGATTATCATAGGTAAGCATTGCAAAGAGGGAACACTGTATTTATAGATTGTCATAGGTAAGCATTATAAAGAGGGAACACTATTTATAGATTGTCATAGGTAAGCATTGTAAAGAGAGAACAATGTATTTATAGATTGTCATAGGTAAGCATTGGAAAGAGGGAACACTATAGATTGTCATAGGTAAGCATTGTAAGGATGGAACACTGTATTTATAGATTGTCATAAGTAAGCATTGTAAAGAGGTAACACTGTATTTATAGATTGTCATAGATTTGCATTGTAAAGAGGTAACACTATTTATAGATTGTCATAGGTAAGCATTGTAAAGAGGGAACACTGTATTTATAGATTGTCATAGGTAAGCATTGCAAAGAGGGAACACTGTATTTATAGATTGACATAGGTAAGCATTGTAAGGATGGAACACTGTATTTATAGATTGTCAACCGCTCCAGTGGCCTAGTGGTTAGAGCATTCGCCGTGGAAGCGGGAGGTCGTGGGTTCGATCCCCGGCCGAGTCATACCAAAGACTTACAAAAATGGTACAGTAGAACGTCGTTTATCCGAACGTTAATTATCCGGAGCGTCAAATATCCGGACCAGTTTTTATATCCGGACCAGTTTTTTTTTATCAACTACATGTACTGTACATGTATATGAATACGTTTTCGAACAGTGCAATGCTCAACAGTTGTTTCGCGTGAGGCCAAAAGTGACGGGAAAACCCAAGGTGAGGGATATTTGGGGAATTTCAGTTGATAAGTTGACACTACCGGTAATCCCTTTTCAAGAATCTCAAAACTCGTTTTAGATACACGTAACGATCCCGTTATAGGCATCAGAAAGCGTTTCTAATTGAAGCCCTTCTAACTCGCCCTAGTCCTGAGGAAATTCTGGATTCGGTAAACATCTGCGCGGAATATTAGGTCAGTTTGTTTTCAAGTGAGGTGGTGTATACATGCTCTTCTGTTGAGTTGTGAACTGCTATGGCTTCGAATTCAAAATGGAAGCGCAACGTCTTGAACATAGAGACAAAACTTGAAATATTGAACCGTCTCGCGAAGGGAGAAAGTGGAGCGTCTCTAGCACCGTTTTATAATGTTGGAAAGTCAACAATTTCTGACATAAAAAAGCCAAGAAACCATTTTAAATTTTGCGTCAAAACTTGACTCAGAAGATGGCTCGAAGAAAAGGAAAACCATGAGGGAAGCAAACGATGTTGTTCTTGATTGTGCACTCTACTTGTGGTTTTCACAAAGAAGGAGCAAAGGGGACCCGATATCGGGCCCTCTGTTGTGCGAAAAAGCTCTGGAACTTAACGAGAAATTAGGCGGTTCGGCTGATTTCAAAGCTAGCACTGGTTGGTTACAGAACTTTAAATCGCGCCATGGGATACGGGAACTGCAGATTGAAGGAGAATCATTGTCTGGCGATAGGAATTCTGCCCACAAGTTTAAGGAAACATTTTTGCAGCATGTGGAAGAAGAAGGTTACTCCAGAGACGACGTTTACAACGTAGACGAGACTGGAGTAAATTGGATGTCTCTGCCAAGAAAGTCATTGGCTTCAAAACGGGAGTCCACAGCACCAGGTTTTAAAGTCAGCAAGGAACGTGTTACAGCCATGGTTTGTGCGAACGCTAGTGGAACACACACTTTGCCATTGCTTGTGATTGGCAAATCTAAGAAGCCTCGCTGCTTCCAAAATGTTTCATGCCTTCCTACTCTTTACAAGGCGCAAAAGAGTGCGTGGATGAACTCTGCCCTTTTTTCTGAATGGTACTCTAAAGACTTCATTCCCAACGTCAAGAAACTTCGTGAACGTGAAGGGAAAACAGGCAAAGTTTTACTGATTCTCGATAATGCTCCCTGTCACCCACCTGTCGAAATTCTCAATGCAATTGATGACGACTTCAGCGTGATGTATCTTCCACCAAACGTCACTGCGCTGGTGCAACCAATGGACCAAGGCGTCATTGAAAAGCTCAAGAGACTTTATAGGAAACAAGTTTTGCGGAGATTACTTTTGGTAGAAAACGACGAAGAAAGTGTTGCTGCCTTTGCTAAAAGGCTCAATATGAAAGACGCCTGCTACATGTTAGCCGATGCGTGGAAAAAGACTCCAATGACGACCACAGTGAGGAGATTACCGACTTTGTCCAATCGATCCCAGGATTTCAAGAATGCGATGAAGAAGATGTAGAAACCTGGATGGCATGCGATGCAGAAGACTGTGGATTTCAAATGCTAAATAATGACGAGATTGTGACTTCCGTGCAAGAAGAATCCGACCCTGTCGACGATGAAACGGATGAAGATGAGGACAACAACAACAACGAAAGTAGCAAGGGTCCATCAAATGCTGACGCGTTTGCTGCGTTAGAGACAGCTATGGAGTGGTACGAACAACAATCAGAGTGCTGTCCTACTCAACTACTGCTGCTCAAGAGAATCAGAGACCTTGCAGCGAAAAAACGAAGGTGTACAATGGTAAAGCGAAAAATAAGTGATTATTTTCCACAATAAAGGTAAAATTGTGACATTTTGCACCTATTTTGCTCTTTCTTCACGCACGTTTCCCGCATGTGATGATTTTCAATATTCGTATAGTGTCCGGTTTCATACACTGCATGGATCGCATTCGGTTTTCGGTTATCCGAACGGTGTCCGGTCCCAATTGATTCGGATAAACGACGTTCTACTGTACTAACAGCTGCCTCGCTTGACGCTCAGCATTAAGAGGTTAGTGGTAGGACTGGTCGGTCTGGTGTCAGGATAATGTGACTGGGTGGGACATCATGCTACATGTCTGCGGCATGATGCCTCAGTGCTAGACATCACTATAAACTGCCTCACAGCAGGCATCGTAGCGATATGACTGAAAAATTGTTAAAGCTACGTTAAAAATCCTCAACAAACAAACAAATATAGATTGTCATAAGTAAGCATTGTAAAGAGGTAACATTGTATTTATAGATTGTCATAGATTTGCATTGTAAAGAGGTAACACTGTTTATAGATTGTCATAGGTAAGCATTGTAAAGAGGGAACACTATTTATAGATTGTCATAGGTAAGCATTGTAAAGAGCGAACAAAGTATTTATAGATTGTCATAGGTAAGCATTGTAAAGAAGGAACACTGTATTTATAGATTGTCATAGGTAAGCTTTGTAAAGAGGGAACACTGTATTTATAGATTGTCATAGGTAAGCATTATAAAGAGAGAACACTGTATTTATAGATTGTCATAGGTAAGCATTATAAAGAGAGAACACTGTATTTATAGATTGTCATAGGTAAGCTTTGTAAAGAGGGAACACTGTATTTATAGATTGTCATAGGTAAGCTTTGTAAAGAAGGAACACTATAGATTGTCATAGGTAAGCATTGTAAAGAGAGAACACTGTATTTATAGATTGTCACAGGTAAGCATTGTAAAGAGGGAACAATGTATTTATAGATTGTCATAGGTAAGCATTGTAAAGAAGGAACACTATAGATTGTCATAGGTAAGCATTGTAAAGAGGGAACACTGTATTTATAGATTGTCATAGGTAAGCTTTGTAAAGAGGGAACACTGTATTTATAGATTGTCATAGGTAAGCATTGTAAAGAAGGAACACTATAGATTGTCATAGGTAAGCATTGTAAAGAGAGAACAATGTATTTATAGATTGTAATAGGTAAGCATTGTAAAGAGGGAACAATGTATTTATAGATTGTCATAGGTAAGCATTGTAAAGAGAGAACACTGTATTTATAGATTGTCATAGATTTGCATTGTAAAGAGGTAACACTATTTATAGATTGTCATAGGTAAGCATTGTAAAGAGGGAACACTATTTATAGATTGTCATAGGTAAGCATTGTAAAGAGGGAACCATGTATTTATAGATTGTCATAGGTAAGCATTGTAAAGAGGGAACACTATTTATAGATTGTCATAGGTAAGCATTGTAAAGAGGGAACAATGTATTTATAGATTGTCATAGGTAAGCATTGTAAAGAGGGAACCATGTATTTATAGATTGTCATAGGTAAGCATTGTAAAGAGGGAACACTATTTATAGATTGTCATAGGTAAGCATTGTAAAGAGGGAACAATGTATTTATAGATTGTCATAGGTAAGCATTGTAAAGAGGGAACACTATTTATAGATTGTCATAGGTAATCATTGTATAGAGGGAACACTGTATTTATAGATTGTCATAGGTAAGCATTGTAAAGAGGAAACACTATTTATAGATAAATTGTAACATTATTACCTAAACTTTACTGTAGCACGCATTTTTGGTTTGTGAATTAGAATAAATCAAAGTATGTTGTGAAAATTATAATAATAATTATAATTACAAAACAACATCTAGGTATCATTTGTCCTTTATTCATTGCCAACTGGCATTTGATTGAGATTGAAGCCAATGTATATATTTTAGATTCAAGATTTGTTCTCTGTTTAGCTTAGAATTTGTTTTAAAGAACTAAAGTTGAATTTCATTTAGAATCTGTCAAGTTTCCATAATATTATGCCTTATTGGATACATCATCTTTTTTAAGCATCAGACATACTTTATTATAAATATAAAATTTATATTTCTCCCAGAAAATTCAAGGCCTCACTGCAGCTGTTGATCCTCTGACTGGGACAAAAGTCAGAAAAGTGAAGAAAAAGCAGGATACAGCGGAACAGAAAAGTGAGATAAACATTTCTGATATCGAGAGTAGTAATCTGTTTGAAGCAGTAACTTCCCAGCAGCCCAAGATGTTTGTAAAGGAAACTCCAGAAATCAAAGTACAGAAAATATCTTCTGGAAACCATGTCTCTGAGGACATTGAAAACAAACAAATCGAGAATGCTGAAAAAATTGAGAATGTGTCACAAACTGAATTTCTTGCTCTTATGTCTTTGGAAATATATTCTAAATGGACCCAGAAATTCAACATTAAGTTTACTCATGATAAAGAAACCCTATATGCTCAAGGAGATCTTTTATATCTCAATAAAGAAAGAAAGACAGAAATTGAAAAGGAAATTGCATCTCTTAGAGGAAAACAGAAAACTAAATTATCATATGATCCACAAGAAATAATGCAGTTCAGGTCAGCAGTTGATGAAGCAAAGTCAGATGAATTATTATTAGTGTGGGATGATGATAAGACACAGGTGCTTGTATACAGTGATAACTATGAAGACATTTTGAAATTCAAATACAGGGTGGAATTAAAAATGGGCAAGATAAAGCCCACTAGCCGAAAGAGTAGAAGATTGGCTATACTAGAGGACACACAGCCTTTACTTTCTGAAGAGGAGTCTCCTACAAAGAAAAAGATAGCACGGTCTTTTTCTTGGTCACAAGATGCAACAAATGTTGAGCTATTCAAAACATTGGAAGGGATAATGGTAAAAGTGTATAAAGGAAATATCCTTAAACTTGACGTTGATTGTATTGTGAATGCAGCAAATGACAACCTTCAGCATGGTGGTGGTGTTGCTCTGGTGATTGCTAAAGGGGCTGGCCCAGAGATTGACAGAGAGGGGAGTGAAATCTTGAAAATTAGGGGTCGAATAAATGTTGGAGAGCAGTGTGTTACTACTGCGGGAAACCTACCATATGATTGTGTTATACATACAGTTGGACCGCGATGGAGTGATTATTATCCACATGATGCAAGAAACACAGCAAGATGTGAGACAGACTTGTTCAGTTCCATAATAGGTTGTTTCATAGAGGCTGAAAACCATCACCTGAAGTCGATTGCACTTCCAGCTATCAGTTCAGGTAAGTTTTGCTATTTGGTTGAGACCTTTGACAGACTATTATCCATGATCATCCCAACTTGATATTTACATAGTAGATCTAGAAGTATACAAGCAACAAACAAGCTTACTGGGAGCGTGCATCTCAGTTTGTAGCACGCCTCCACAAAATCCATCATAACTATTGTACTACCCTATTATGTAAGCATGAGCATTGGTATCTGCACATAAATACATATACATATGAACAGCCTCACTGTATCTCAACCATTTGATCTCCTACATTCTAGGCAATAATTTGTAATGGACGTCATAGCAGTTACTCTCTGGAGAGGGGCAAATTCAAAATCAATTCTTTTCCAGATAAATAACAAAATAATTCCTCTTGATCCAAATGAATTGACATAATTTCCAGTACAAGGTAATTTATAATAACTCAAAAAGACACAACTTAATATTCTAAAAGCCCAACTTCTACTGAATAACTCGCTCCCAAAACACAGTTTATATACCTGCTTTTATGTAAACAAGAAAGGGGTCACGATCTTTTAGAATCTTTTTGAAACCAGGTCAGAAATGAGGTCAACACCTGGTGTTTACTCTGTAAAGTACAGGTCACTCCCCCTTCAATGAACGAATCTTAAAACTTAAAATGCCAAATTTAAATCTAAAAAACAAACAAAAATAAAAATAAATATAAATGACTAATATCAAATATATGTAACAATATCCATCACCTTTATAAAAAATACGATCTCATCCAAATCTTTTAGGAGTTAAATTTAGGTTTTTTGACTATCATAATTGTTTATTTTCTGCCATATTTTCTGCATGTTTTGGAAGGCAAAAATAATTACTTTTTCTCTTTTAAGTAAAATCAACAAACAGTTTATTTCTCTTCAATACAAAGCAAAAATTTACAGGACACTTACAGTATTGTGAGGGACCTTAAGGAGAGGCTAAGTGGTCAAAAGCGCTTTCCATTATGGATCACTGCCATCTCACTCTGTTGGCGAGGGTTCGAGTCTAAGATTCGGTTAATGTTGTTATGTAAGAAAGCTTACCAGTAGCTTCTTGTGGGTTTTTGGTTCTTTCCGGGGGTTTTCCTGGGTTCTTCCTCCACCAATAATACTGGCCACCATGTATAACCTAGCATGTGCTGAAATATGGCGATAAACCCTACTACAACAACAGTATTGTGAATTAAATCCCAAATAATCCTAAATGTCATATTGCAAGTAAAAGATAGTATGGAATATTCCAAATGGATTCTGAAAGCCTTGAATACCCTGATGTAACACAGTGATGAAATCCAGAATGTCTCTGAGCTCACCAAAAATCCAAAGAAGTGTGCATAAATAAAAAAGCCAATTAGCACATTAGTTGTTTAAATAACGTGTTCATCAGCTTCAGATCACAGAAGCTGGCAAATTCCAGGAGCCTTAAGCCTCTGTCATTGGTCTCTGCATTGCAGTAGTGTCCACATGTGCCTTTCCAGTAATCAACGGCATCCGCTCAAATTTTGGCATTCCAGTCTCCTTCCACCACAAGAATGTCTTTCTTTGGGGTCTGGTCCAGGAAGCTGATGAACACGTTTGGTCCACACAACGCATCCAGAAGGTGGACCTGGCACAGCCCGAATGAATGGAGAAGACCATAACCAGATTGATTATATCATGATGAAGAGACGTTTCCAACCAGCATAAACATTGCCAAGACAAAATGTTTCCCAGGAGCAGACATTGGAATTGACCATGACTTAGTGATGATGACCCTCCGACTACATCTAAAGAAAGTCAACAAAGAGGGCCCCACAAGAATCAAGTTCAACCTTGACAAGCTAAAAGACCCAGAGGTCTTGGAAGCCTTTCAGGCAAGGATAGGAGGGAAATTTGCACCACTGTTACTTCTTAGTGCAAAGAACACAGTTATAGACACAATGATTGACACATTTAACATAGCAGTGACCCAAACAGCCAGTGAGATCCTTGGCAAACGATGACCAAAGAAACCTTGGGTTACAACTGACATACTTGATCTGTTTGAGAAGCAAAACAATACAGGGAATTCAACAAGGTTATCAAGAAAAACATGAGAAAGGCAAGGGAGACATGGATTGAAGATCAGTGTAAAGATATAGAAAACAATCTAAAGAAAAATAATAGCAAAAAAGCATACCAACTGGTGAAAGACCTGACCAGTGTAAAACAAGAACGCTCCTCCATCATTCAAGATAAGGGAGGGAAATGTCTTATAAAAGAACAAGACATGCTTAAGAGATGGACATAATACTGCTCAGACCTGTACAACTACAGACCTACAGGGGACCCAGACATACTCAACACCCCACCAGTGACCAACACTGACAACTACCCCATCCTCCGAGAAGAAGTAGAGGATGCAGTGAAAGCATTGAAACAAGGGAAGGCAGCAGGAGAAGACAACATTCTTGCAGGACTAGTCCAAGAAGGTGAAGCCATGATAAGCGCCCTACTAACAATCTGCAACAAGATCTGGCAGACAGAGGGAATGGCCAACACCATGGAATCAGTCACTCATAGTAACTCTCCCGAAAAAGGCAATTTGCAGCAATGTCAGAACTATCGTACGATCAGTCTTATATGCCACCCAAGCAAAGTCATGCTAAAAATCATATTAAAAAGACTGAAGCAGCGGGCAGAGGAAATCATAGTTGAAGAACAGACAGGCTTGAGACCAGGGTGAAGCACAACTGAACAGATTTTCAACCTGAGAATACTATGTGAGAAATACCTCCAGCACCAACAAGACCTTTATCATGTCTTTATAGATTTTAAGAAGGCATTTGACAGGGTATGGCATGCAGCCCTTTGGTCCACTATGAAGCTGTATAACATCAATGCTAACCTGATCAAAGTCATAGAAAGCCTTTACAGCAAGGCCACCAGTGCAGTATGCTTCAATGGTCAGATAGGAGATTTGTTTATGACAACTGTGGGAGTCAGACAGGGCTGCTTGCTTTCACCTACTCTCTTCAATATCTTCCTTGAAAGAATCATGACAGATGCACTGGAAGACCATGAAGGAACTCTCAGTATTGGAGGCAGAATAATAACGAATCTGCGCTTTGCTGATGACATCGATGGCCTTGCAGGAAATGAGGAGGAGCTAGCTCAGTTGGTGGAAAAACTGGACAGGACAGCTACTGCTTTTAGTATGGAAATCAGTGCAGAGAAGACCAAATTGATGACCAACAACACCAGTGACATCAGCACTGACATCATGATTAGAGGCCAAAAACTGGAAACAGTTAATAGATTCAACTACTTAGGAGCCATCGGGGCAGATGAGGGATCGAAACCAGAAATATTGTCCAGGATTGCGCTGACAATAACAGCAATGGCAAGGCTGAAGACAGTTTGGAAAGAAAGAAACACGTCAGTCAGCTCAAAAATCAGACTGATGCGCTCCTCGGTTACATCTGTATTCCTATATGCCTGTGAGTCATGGACCCTCACAGCGGATTTCGAAAGGAGGATACAAGCTGTTGAAATGAGATGCTTTCGAAGGTTGCTTGGCATTACATATAGAGATCATGTCATGAATGAGGAAGTGGGAAACAGAATTAAGCAAGCCATTGGGCCCTATGAAGAGCTATTGACCATTGTGAAAAAGCGCAAAAGGAAATGGTATGGACATGTCCCATGATCAACAGGGCTTGCTAAGACAATCATGCAAGGTACTGTGCAGGGAGGACGAAGGAGAGGAAGACAGAGGAAAAGATGGGAAGATAACATCTCAGAGTGGACAGGACTGAAGCTGAGTGACATAGTGAGAGTATCAGAGAACAGATTGGAATGGAAGAAGCTGGTTGTCAGGTCATTAGTGGTGCCCCAACGGTTGGCAAGAATAAGGGCTAGCTAGCTAGCTAGATAGATAGATAGATAGATAGATAGATAGATAGATAGATAGTTCCAATATATATTTAAAACTTATTTTTTAACACATAGCAAACTCTCATAGATTCCTGGAGACTTGTCTTAACTGTAAACATCACTGACCTGAATGCTTATATTTGTTTACAACTTAACGTAAAACAATGTGTTTCATTTTGCACTGGTTTTAAAATTGGGGTGGGTAGGTAGGTTGGGGATTTAGTTTGCCAGTCTTGGATAAAAATTAGCTATGTAAACATTCTGTTTACAACTTTCAGCCATTGATAAAGGTTAAGCATGCAATATAAATCAAATATATAGAACACCATAGATATTTGTTTCACAGTCTGAAAATAAGCAAAATATTGAAATTAGTTTTTGTTGGTTTTGCCTTGTATTTTTATAGACCGATATTTTCATACATAATTGTTCTACAAATTAAAACAGATAATGCCATGTTTAAAAAGTGGAAGACTGGCTTGTTTATCTTTAAAAATACTATAGACAAGTTTGATGTACGACTCACTAACTTGCTTACATTGAATACCTGGTAAAATTTATTAAAAACTATATAAATCACCTCTGTAAGGTTCATATGAAGTGTGGAAAGTTAGGGAAAACTATGGGACAACAAGATTTTGCCATTATAATATGGAATTTCCAGTTGTTGTGTTTCATTGTTTTGGTTCTTGTATTCATGTGTTGCACTGATATTTATCTTTCTGGGTTGATTTGGGTCATGGCTGCTGCAATTCAGATCAATGTGGGTGGCAAGAAGTGTATGACCTATCACCTATTCATGATGTTTGCTCATGCTGATATCACATGCCTGCTCATTTTTAATGACTAGACTTTGAATACATGTGACAGAGCAACCTGGAAAAAATTGCAGGCCAATCTGGAAAAAATATGGAAAAGATCTGGAATCTTTTTTACCAACAGATGCAAGAACCCTGTCTGTAGATAAATAAATATATATCATACAAAAATTCAAGCGCTATTTAACCCTTTATTAAATGAGAAAACCATTAATTTAAGTCTTCGTCTTGGAAATTGTCACATGCTTCCCATAGTACTTTTTTAATACTGGAGATGGTAACGTGGACAATTACAGTTTAAAGAGATCCAAACCACTAGTCAGCAATGCCAACAGTCTAGGTAAATAAATAACATAAGATGGAATGTATAACAATTTAATAAAATATAACAACTGTATTGAATAATTCCTTCATCAATCTTAGTTTCTTTTCAACTAATACATTTAGTGACTTTGATAGTTGCCAAAATATCATTACAAAATTAATACACTTGAGAGAGAGAGTATTGACACATTTACTCATCTGTCACTCCTTCTGTCCTTCCTTTAGTACTCAGGTATCCTTGCAGATGTACTCCCCTGATATTTCCAGTGCTCACAATCACATGCTCATTTTGGCTTTTCCTCATTTCCGCTCTTTGGTGGAAAAAATGCCTTCAACTTTCACACAGAAAGCTTTATGGATAATAAGAAAGGACATATGTTCTTGTCTCCTGACTCTATTCTTAGGAAACATTCACCACTCTCTAACAGACCGGATTCATCAGAATATTGGCAAATAAATTAACAGGTCACTCATGACATCTAAGTATTCCATACGCACTTTGTTCACAGATAATTGTGGTATAATAGTTAGCGAGTTCTAATACATGTAGCATGTAAATATCCTGACTAGAACTGATGCAAAACAATCTTTAAATCTCTTAGTTAAAATACTAGTAATTGACTCATGCTTTTCTTGAAGACATTAGCTATTTATTATTATACAGATAAGAGTGAAAGACAACAATAAGCACTCACTTGTATTTGCACAGTTGATTAGTGTTGATAGAACATTAACACCCATACTGGACAGAGGTATATTACCTGTAAAACCAATGAAATGGTCAGCCTCAAATCTGATGTTCATTTTTGTATAAAGAGAAGCATATCATGTGATAAGATTGTATCAAATACAGTTTTAACAATGCCAGCTTGGTTCTGACCAGGATTCACTCAGAGAATATAGCAGAGAAGTTTGAACATCAGAATCATCCAGTCAATCTCTTAGGTAAGTGTACTGATGAACATATGCATTACCTTTGAATCCACTATTGAGAGCAGCCAAAACTGCATATAATTAAGTTGTTCGATTTTAAACTTGGTGGTGCATTTTTTTCAACTTAATGTGCTTGTGGTAGTGATTATGTTTGTTGGTTTGTTTTTTATGGTTTAACGCCATTTTTAAGCACAATATAGGATATACATGGCGACCAGTATTATTGGTGGAGAAAGAACCCGGAAACCGAATCTTAGACTTGAACCCAGGCAGACAGAGGTGAGATGGCAGTGATCCGTTACGGACAGCGCTTTCGGGGTACCTGTAGTGATTATATGTTTGCACATATGTGTATGGTGATAATATTTGACAATACCAAGTGAACCTACTCTTTGTTTTTTTCCTTTTTAAGTGTAATAAATGCTTTGAAAAAGAGAAATGGGTTATTTTCAGATTCATTTTGCAGTTATTTTCTGTAGGCTTATATGAAAAGTTGGCTTATTCTCCATTGGAAAATATAGCTATTTGGGCTTATGTGTGCTGAGCCCCCTTGGGACATGAAAACACTTTTTCTGTCTTAAACAACACTTGTCTAGGAATATGGCAGTATGTGGTACATGTAATTGTTTGCAACTAGTGATAATATACAAATATACACTTGCAAAATCCAATTTTGATTGAACTTTTGATACATATATTCTAGTGTTGTTCCGATTATTGATTATAATTGATCATCAGTTGGTTGAACAAGCAAATAAGATAATCAATTGTGAACTCCATAATCGATTGTGTGTAAAGGGAGACTACTTTTTAGGTGGATGCAAATTACAAAGATTAGTAAAACTCCCAGCCATTAAAATTGACCTGAAATTAATTAATTCCTTCGCAACTAAAAATAAAAAACCTTACAATTCATAATTAGGAACATATAGTCATTATTACATGGTCAAGTATTTAAATTGTTGAGTTAATAAATGTAAACACATTTTGTTGATTTGTTGCAGTTCAATTGGAACACTTTTTGTAGTATTAATAAACAATGGCAAACAAGAAAAAACATGTCTTTCTAATTCTATAGTTTAAATTATAGACACGTCACATGTGAATGAAAGAATTTCAGGGGATTGTAGCAGTATTTCAGTTACGTATGACTGATCAGCCATAAAAAGTTAACAAAGTTGTAGAACAAAAGTAACACACAATGTAATATTATTGTCAGGTTAAAGTATACATGTCATTAAAAGAGATTACTCCTGTACATTTATAAACATATTGGACTCTTGATCAAAGATATAATTAACAAAAGTTAAAATTTGCTCTTAGTAACTGATTATAATCGATGATCAGTTTTTTTAGTTGAACCAATTATCAATTATGAATTTCTGACTGATTCCCATCACTAATATACTCTATGTATTATCAAGATCTTGGACACATTTGATAATGAGTGCATGCATATTAATGAGGTGGTTTTGTTTTTGCTGAGCTTGTTACCTCTCTGATTTTGATCAAACTTGAAATATGAGCTGATGCCTTAAAGATTTTTGATGGGTTCGATAATGAGTGAGATTATCACATATTAACCATACCATATATGTCATATCATATAAATATATAACATCATACAATTAATGATGCGATTCTATGATCCAGATTTGTCATCGATTTGGATGAAACTTGGAATATTTGCTTTTACAAGAGTTTTAGAGATTGGTCACTGCTCTCAGACATTTCTTACTTCTCCCCATTTCCATGACCTTGATCTTACTTTGGTTGTTAACTCAAATGTATGTCTTTTTTTCTTCAAAAAGATGATGGATGTTTCATTTTACATTTAGTATAAATCACGATGAGGAAGATGGATCAGAAATATTTTGGATACAGTTGAGACATAATGTCCAAACACCAGTAGCATTGGGATATGTATTTAGACCACTATAAATTGATGATGTTTGGTATACTATATTTCAAAGTAAGCTTGAAAATTTGAATAATAATAATAATAATAATAATAATAATGCTTTATTTATAGAGGGTGACTCATTAGTCAAGGACTATTCTCCCTTGAGGCCCTCTTAATGAAAGTATAACAAATGTACATTGTGTGAAGAAGCAATAATTAGTGCTTATATTAGCATGTTTCATATTAAAATACTAAATTCCATTATCAGTTAGAAACACATGCATGCTCCTGATATCTCTTCTTAAATTCTCTAATATTTTCAACTGATTTTACATGTAGTGGAAGCTTATTCCACAGAACTGTACCAGAATATTGAAAACTCTTTTTGAATTGCTCTGTTCTTGGTTTTGGTACTAGAGGTTTCCATGTGAGATTGATCTTAACTGGTATTGTGTTGAAAAAGGCCTGAATAAGTCCTGAAGATACTCTGGTGCAGTTCCATGTAGACATTTATATAAAAGAACTGCCTTGTGAAAATCTATCCTGTCATATATTGTGAACCATTTGAGTTCTGTAAATAATGCTTTTGAGGGATGGTCAACAGATGTATCTAAAATTACATGTGCTGCTCGTTTCTGGAGTTTATAAATCCTGTCAAGCTCAGATTTAGCACAGTTTCCCCTTACATTAGAACAGTAATCCATTGTTGGAAGAATATACGTCTTGTAGTATAGATTGCGAGTTTCCATAGGTAAATATTTCTTGATTCTGCTGAGAAGGACAATTTTGGATGACAGTGTTTTACAAAGCTTATCAATATGGTCATTCCTTAATAAATTATTATCTATGGACACACCTACAAGCCTTTCATGATTGACATTTTCTGATGGATGATTATTTATTGCAAGAGATAGTTTTGGGTTCCCTGACTTGTTTAGCTTTTGTGTCGTCCCCAGAATCATACATTTTGTTTTACCTTCATTAATTACCATCCTATTTTGTTGTGCCCAGTTTTGGACTCTAATAAGATCTGAGTTTAATCTTGTTTGGATAACTTCAGTATCAGAACTAGATATATACAAGGTTGCATCATCTGCAAACAATTCTGTATTGGTGGATTCATTATTTAATGGTAGATCATTGATATAGATAAGGAAGAGGAGAGGGCCTAAAACTGAGCCTTGAGGGACTCCTGAATGAATAGTGCGAGTTTGAGAGCTAATAGTGCCAATGCTTACTTGTTGAGACCTTTGGTTTAGGTATGATCTAAACCAGTTTAAAGAAGGATTGTCAAACCTGTAACAGTTCAACTTTTGCAGCAGGATTTCATGATCAACAAGATCAAAAGCTTTCTTGAAGTCAAGGAAAACAATCCCAGTCATATGCCCATTATCCATTTCCTTCAGCCAAAGATCAATTAATTTGGTAAGTTCTGTTTGGCATGAGTGGTACTTTCTAAATCCTGATTGTGCTTTATGAAATAGAGAGTTTGTTTCAAAACATTTATAGACCTGAATGGCTACATGCTTTTCAAACAGTTTTGACAATACAGGTAGAATTGATATTGGTCTGTAATTTCCTGGATCCTCCTTTTCTCCTTTCTTAAAGATAGGTGTAACCTTTGCACATTTCAGTTTTTCTGGAAAATTACCACGCATTATACTTAAATTTATGATATGCGTTAATGACTTTGTTATTACTGGTGCAGCAATTTTAAGGATTCATGGACTAATACCATCCAATCCAGAGGATTTATTAATATTCAACTTAATTAGCATATCAAAAATGTCCGCTTCACTAACATTAGCTATTGAAAAATAATTATCTTCAGGAATTTTAGCTCTTATAAATAACTGTAGAGCATCAAGTTTAATTGGGATGTTAGTCTGGTTCTGAATACTGTTACTGGAGATGGTTATGAAGAAATTGTTGAACATATCCACAATGTCTTGTACAGATGTTGCTATATCATCATTTTGCTTAAGTCTAGGGGGAAGACAACTGTTCTTGGGTGGGTTCAGCTCTTTTAGATGCTTCCACAATGTTTTGGTACTCTTACTTTCATTAATAGCCTGTTTATAGTAGTTCTCTTTTGCCTTAGTTATCAGATGCTTAGTTTTATTCCTCCACTTTCTATAGCTTTTCTCATGAAAACATAGATGTCTATCTAGTAGGTTGGCATCAATTACAATCTGCTTCATGATGCCAATAAAAACTGGATTAAAACCACGAATTCACTTAATTACAAACAGCTAGTTCACGTTCCCACTAGAGTAACACATTGTTTCTGAAACAATTGTATTGATCACATCTATACTAAGAATGCTTACATTATTACTGTAAGTTTTACTGTTCCAAGATTTAGTTGAAAATAGTATATCATACTCTCTTTTTGTAACTCAAGCTAACCATTGCAGAAAATAAACTTTTCCCAAGAACAGACTTAATAATTAAAAATACCTAAAGATACATAGAGTATCTTATATTAGCACGGTTCATGTCTGCACCTTTTTACATAAGAATTTCTTTAATTAAACACCCAAAGTGTTTGAGTCTTTCTAAATGGTAAAAAAAATTGTATTGCTTATTTTCAACTATTCTTTCACAGACACAGTACCAAGAGATGTGTGCACAGAGCAGTATGCCAAGGCAGTGATTCATTACAGCAAAACAAGAACTAGTCTGGTTCTACAGGAAATCCATTTCATTGATATGGTACCAGGCATTGTCAAGGATATGCAGTTGGCATTCAAAATACATCTCAGTTGTGATGGAAATGCCAAACACATAGGTAGGATCAATTATGTCCCTTCAATCCCAAGAGAGGGAGAGTGAACATGATTTTGTGCTGCCTGTCACTGTCTGTTATACTAACATAGTGAAAATGACATTTTTATTTTATTTTTAAAAAAAGCCTTGAACCAAACCAAACAGAATTGGATATAAAATATATGCTATCAGTGAGTCCCTGGATTTAAATTGTGTTTTGTTTTGTTTTAAATATACAGTTATAAAATTATATCATTTCATTAGTTTATTCATTGATATTTTTAATTCTTAAAGTATTCTTATTGATTGCTATGTGTATGATACCATGGAGTATAAAGTTTTTTTTATTCAGGAAAATTGGTGTGCATGGCTGAAGTTATTATTAATTGTAATTTAATCCACAATAAATAATATTTACTTTTGATTAAAATAGAGTTTACTCATGATAAAGAAACCCTATATGCTCAAGGAGATCTTTTATATCTCAATGAAGAAAGGAAGAAAGAAATTGAAAAGGAAATTGCAGCCCTTAGAGGAAAACAGAAAATTGAATTACCATATGATCCACAAGAAATAACACAGTTAAGGTCAGCAGTTAATGGAGCAAAGTCAGATGAATTATTAGTAGTGTGGGATGATGATAATAAACAGGTGCTTGTATACAGTGATAGCTATGATGACATAAAGAAATTCAAACTCAAGGTGGATTTTTTAATGGGCAAAAAAAAGCTCACTGGCAGAAGTGGTAGGAGATTTGCTAAACAAGAGGACACAATGCCTTTACTTTCTGAAGAGGAGTCTCGTACAAAGAAAAAGATAGAACGGTCTTTTTCTTGGTCACAAGATGCAACAAATGTCGAGCTATTCAAAACATTGGAAGGGATAATGGTAAAAGTGTATAAAGGAAATATCCTTAAACTTGACGTTGATTGTATTGTGAATGCAGCAAATGACAACCTTCAGCATGGTGGTGGTGTTGCTCTGGTGATTGCTAAAGGGGCTGGCCCAGAGATTGACAGAGAGGGGAGTGAAATCTTGAAAATTAGGGGTCGAATAAATGTTGGAGAGCAGTGTGTTACTACTGCGGGAAACCTACCATATGATTGTGTTATACATACAGTTGGACCGCGATGGAGTGATTATTATCCACATGATGCAAGAAACACAGCAAGATGTGAGACAGACTTGTTCAATTCCATAATAGGTTGTTTCATAGAGGCTGAAAACCATCACCTGAAGTCGATTGCACTTCCAGCTATCAGTTCAGGTAAGTTTTGCTATTTGGTTGAGACCTTTGACAGACTATTATCCATGATCATCCCAACTTGATATTTACATAGTAGATCTAGAAGTATACAAGCAACAAACAAGCTTACTGGGAGCGTGCATCTCAGTTTGTAGCACGCCTCCACAAAATCCATCATAACTATTGTACTACCCTATTATGTAAGCATGAGCATTGGTATCTGCACAAAAAAACATATACATATGAACAGCCTCACTGTATCTCAACCATTTGATCTCCTACATTCTAGGCAATAATTTGTAATGGACGTCATAGCAGTTACTCTCTGGAGAGGGGCAAATTCAAAATCAATTCTTTTCCAGATAAATAACAAAATAATTCCTCTTGATCCAAATGAATTGACATAATTTCCAGTACAAGGTAATTTATAATAACTCAAAAAGACACAACTTAATATTCTAAAAGCCCAACTTCTACTGAATAACTCGCTCCCAAAACACAGTTTATATACCTGTTTTTATGTAAACAAGAAAGGGGTCACGATCTTTTAGAATCTTTTTGAAACCAGGTCAGAAATGAGGTCAACACCTGGTGTTTACTCTGTAAAGTACAGGTCACTTCCCCTTCAATGAACGAATCTTAAAACTTAAAATGCCAAATTTAAATCTAAAAAACAAACAAAAATAAAAATAAATATAAATGACTAATATCAAATATATGTAACAATATCCATCACCTTTATAAAAAATACGATCTCATCCAAATCTTTTAGGAGTTAAATTTAGCTTTTTTGACTATCATAATCGTTTATTTTCTGCCATATTTTCTGCATGTTTTGGAAGGCAAAAATAATTACTTTTTCTCTTTTAAGTAAAATCAACAAACAGTTTATTTCTCTTCAATACAAAGCAAAAATTTACAGGACACTTACAGTATTGTGAGGGACCTTAAGGAGAGGCTAAGTGGTCAAAAGCGCTTTCCATTATGGATCACTGCCTTCTCACTCTGTTGGCGAGGGTTCGAGTCTAAGATTCGGTTAATGTTGTTATGTAAGAAAGCTTACCAGTAGCTTCTTGTGGGTTTTTGGTTCTTTCCGGGGGTTTTCCTGGGTTCTTCCTCCACCAATAATACTGGCCACCATGTATAACCTAGCATGTGCTGAAATATGGCGATAAACCCTACTACAACAACAGTATTGTGAATTAAATCCCAAATAATCCTAAATGTCATATTGCAAGTAAAAGATAGTATGGAATATTCCAAATGGATTCTGAAAGCCTTGAATATCCTGATGTAACACAGTGATGAAATCCAGAATGTCTCTGAGCTCACCAAAAATCCAAAGAAGTGTGCATAAATAAAAAAGCCAATTAGCACATTAGTTGTTTAAATAACGTGTTCATCAGCTTCAGATCACAGAAGCTGGCAAATTCCAGGAGCCTTAAGCCTCTGTCATTGGTCTCTGCATTGCAGTAGTGTCCACATGTGCCTTTCCAGTAATCAATGGCATCCGCTCAAATTTTGGCATTCCAGTCTCCTTCCACCACAAGAATGTCTTTCTTTGGGGTCTGGTCCAGGAAGCTGATGAACACGTTTGGTCCACACAACGCATCCAGAAGGTGGACCTGGCACAGCCCGAATGAATGGAGAAGACCATAACCAGATTGATTATATCATGGTGAAGAGACGTTTCCAACCAGCATAAACATTGCCAAGACAAAATGTTTCCCAGGAGCAGACATTGGAATTGACCATGACTTAGTGATGATGACCCTCCGACTACATCTAAAGAAAGTCAACAAAGAGGGCCCCACAAGAATCAAGTTCAACCTTGACAAGCTAAAAGACCCAGAGGTCTTGGAAGCCTTTCAGGCAAGGATAGGAGGGAAATTTGCACCACTGTTACTTCTTAGTGCAAAGAACACAGTTATAGACACAATGATTGACACATTTAACATAGCAGTGACCCAAACAGCCAGTGAGATCCTTGGCAAACGATGACCAAAGAAACCTTGGGTTACAACTGACATACTTGATCTGTGTGAGAAGCAAAACAATACAGGGAATTCAACAAGGTTATCAAGAAAAACATGAGAAAGGCAAGGGAGACATGGATTGAAGATCAGTGTAAAGATATAGAAAACAATCTAAAGAAAAATAATAGCAAAAAAGCATACCAACTGGTGAAAGACCTGACCAGTGTAAAACAAGAACGCTCCTCCATCATTCAAGATAAGGGAGGGAAATGTCTTATAAAAGAACAAGACATGCTTAAGAGATGGACAGAATACTGCTCAGACCTGTACAACTACAGACCTACAGGGGACCCAGACATACTCAACACCCCACCAGTGACCAACACTGACAACTACCCCATCCTCCGAGAAGAAGTAGAGGATGCAGTGAAAGCATTGAAACAAGGGAAGGCAGCAGGAGAAGACAACATTCCTGCAGGACTAGTCCAAGAAGGTGAAGCCATGATAAGCGCCCTACTAACAATCTGCAACAAGATCTGGCAGACAGAGGGAATGGCCAACACCATGGAATCAGTCACTCATAGTAACTCTCCCGAAAAAGGCAATTTGCAGCAATGTCAGAACTATCGTACGATCAGTCTTATATGCCACCCAAGCAAAGTCATGCTAAAAATCATATTAAAAAGACTGAAGCAGCGGGCAGAGGAAATCATAGTTGAAGAACAGACAGGCTTGAGACCAGGGTGAAGCACAACTGAACAGATTTTCAACCTGAGAATACTATGTGAGAAATACCTCCAGCACCAACAAGACCTTTATCATGTCTTTATAGATTTTAAGAAGGCATTTGACAGGGTATGGCATGCAGCCCTTTGGTCCACTATGAAGCTGTATAACATCAATGCTAACCTGATCAAAGTCATAGAAAGCCTTTACAGCAAGGCCACCAGTGCAGTATGCTTCAATGGTCAGATAGGAGATTTGTTTATGACAACTGTGGGAGTCAGACAGGGCTGCTTGCTTTCACCTACTCTCTTCAATATCTTCCTTGAAAGAATCATGACAGATGCACTGGAAGACCATGAAGGAACTCTCAGTATTGGAGGCAGAATAATAACGAATCTGCGCTTTGCTGATGACATCGATGGCCTTGCAGGAAATGAGGAGGAGCTAGCTCAGTTGGTGGAAAAACTGGACAGGACAGCTACTGCTTTTAGTATGGAAATCAGTGCAGAGAAGACCAAATTGATGACCAACAACACCAGTGACATCAGCACTGACATCATGATTAGAGGCCAAAAACTGGAAACAGTTAATAGATTCAACTACTTAGGAGCCATCGGGGCAGATGAGGGATCGAAACCAGAAATATTGTCCAGGATTGCGCTGACAATAACAGCAATGGCAAGGCTGAAGACAGTTTGGAAAGAAAGAAACACCTCAGTCAGCTCAAAAATCAGACTGATGCGCTCCTTGGTTACATCTGTATTCCTATATGCCTGTGAGTCATGGACCCTCACAGCGGATTTCGAAAGGAGGATACAAGCTGTTGAAATGAGATGCTTTCGAAGGTTGCTTGGCATTACATATAGAGATCATGTCATGAATGAGGAAGTGGGAAACAGAATTAAGCAAGCCATTGGGCCCTATGAAGAGCTATTGACCATTGTGAAAAAGCGCAAAAAGAAATGGTATGGACATGTCCCATGATCAACAGGGCTTGCTAAGACAATCATGCAAGGTACTGTGCAGGGAGGACGAAGGAGAGGAAGACAGAGGAAAAGATGGGAAGATAACATCTCAGAGTGGACAGGACTGAAGCTGAGTGACATAGTGAGAGTATCAGAGAACAGATTGGAATGGAAGAAGCTGGTTGTCAGGTCATTAGTGGTGCCCCAACGGTTGGCAAGAATAAGGGCTAGCTAGCTAGCTAGCTAGATAGATAGATAGATAGATAGATAGATAGATAGATAGATAGTTCCAATATATATTTAAAACTTATTTTTTAACACATAGCAAACTCTCATAGATTCCTGGAGACTTGTCTTAACTGTAAACATCACTGACCTGAATGCTTATATTTGTTTACAACTTAACGTAAAACAATGTGTTTCATTTTGCACTGGTTTTAAAATTGGGGTGGGTAGGTAGGTTGGGGATTTAGTTTGCCAGTCTTGGATAAAAATTAGCTATGTAAACATTCTGTTTACAACTTTCAGCCATTGATAAAGGTTAAGCATGCAATATAAATCAAATATATAGAACACCATAGATATTTGTTTCACAGTCTGAAAATAAGCAAAATATTGAAATTAGTTTTTGTTGGTTTTGCCTTGTATTTTTATAGACCGATATTTTCATACATAATTGTTCTACAAATTAAAACAGATAATGCCATGTTTAAAAAGTGGAAGACTGGCTTGTTTATCTTTAAAAATACTATAGACAAGTTTGATGTACGACTCACTAACTTGCTTACATTGAATACCTGGTAAAATTTATTAAAAACTATATAAATCACCTCTGTAAGGTTCATATGAAGTGTGGAAAGTTAGGGAAAACTATGGGACAACAAGATTTTGCCATTATAATATGGAATTTCCAGTTGTTGTGTTTCATTGTTTTGGTTCTTGTATTCATGTGTTGCACTGATATTTATCTTTCTGGGTTGATTTGGGTCATGGCTGCTGCAATTCAGATCAATGTGGGTGGCAAGAAGTGTATGACCTATCACCTATTCATGATGTTTGCTCATGCTGATATCACATGCCTGCTCATTTTTAATGACTAGACTTTGAATACATGTGACAGAGCAACCTGGAAAAAATTGCAGGCCAATCTGGAAAAAATATGGAAAAGATCTGGAATCTTTTTTACCAACAGATGCAAGAACCCTGTCTGTAGATAAATAAATATATATCATACAAAAATTCAAGCGCTATTTAACCCTTTATTAAATGAGAAAACCATTAATTTAAGTCTTCGTCTTGGAAATTGTCACATGCTTCCCATAGTACTTTTTTAATACTGGAGATGGTAACGTGGACAATTACAGTTTAAAGAGATCCAAACCACTAGTCAGCAATGCCAACAGTCTAGGTAAATAAATAACATAAGATGGAATGTATAACAATTTAATAAAATATAACAACTGTATTGAATAATTCCTTCATCAATCTTAGTTTCTTTTCAACTAATACATTTAGTGACTTTGATAGTTGCCAAAATATCATTACAAAATTAATACACTTGAGAGAGAGAGTATTGACACATTTACTCATCTGTCACTCCTTCTGTCCTTCCTTTAGTACTCAGGTATCCTTGCAGATGTACTCCCCTGGTATTTCCAGTGCTCACAATCACATGCTCATTTTGGCTTTTCCTCATTTCCGCTCTTTGGTGGAAAAAATGCCTTCAACTTTCACACAGAAAGCTTTATGGATAATAAGAAAGGACATATGTTCTTGTCTCCTGACTCTATTCTTAGGAAACATTCACCACTCTCTAACAGACCGGATTCATCAGAATATTGGCAAATAAATTAACAGGTCACTCATGACATCTAAGTATTCCATACGCACTTTGTTCACAGATAATTGTGGTATAATAGTTAGCGAGTTCTAATACATGTAGCATGTAAATATCCTGACTAGAACTGATGCAAAACAATCTTTAAATCTCTTAGTTAAAATACTAGTAATTGACTCATGCTTTTCTTGAAGACATTAGCTATTTATTATTATACAGATAAGAGTGAAAGACAACAATAAGCACTCACTTGTATTTGCACAGTTGATTAGTGTTGATAGAACATTAACACCCATACTGGACAGAGGTATATTACCTGTAAAACCAATGAAATGGTCAGCCTCAAATCTGATGTTCATTTTTGTATAAAGAGAAGCATATCATGTGATAAGATTGTATCAAATACAGTTTTAACAATGCCAGCTTGGTTCTGACCAGGATTCACTCAGAGAATATAGCAGAGAAGTTTGAACATCAGAATCATCCAGTCAATCTCTTAGGTAAGTGTACTGATGAACATATGCATTACCTTTGAATCCACTATTGAGAGCAGCCAAAACTGCATATAATTAAGTTGTTCGATTTTAAACTTGGTGGTGCATTTTTTTCAACTTAATGTGCTTGTGGTAGTGATTATGTTTGTTGGTTTGTTTTTTATGGTTTAACGCCATTTTTAAGCACAATATAGGATATACATGGCGACCAGTATTATTGGTGGAGAAAGAACCCGGAAACCGAATCTTAGACTTGAACCCAGGCAGACAGAGGTGAGATGGCAGTGATCCGTTACGGACAGCGCTTTCGGGGTACCTGTAGTGATTATATGTTTGCACATATGTGTATGGTGATAATATTTGACAATACCAAGTGAACCTACTCTTTGTTTTTTTCCTTTTTAAGTGTAATAAATGCTTTGAAAAAGAGAAATGGGTTATTTTCAGATTCATTTTGCAGTTATTTTCTGTAGGCTTATATGAAAAGTTGGCTTATTCTCCATTGGAAAATATAGCTATTTGGGCTTATGTGTGCTGAGCCCCCTTGGGACATGAAAACACTTTTTCTGTCTTAAACAACACTTGTCTAGGAATATGGCAGTATGTGGTACATGTAATTGTTTGCAACTAGTGATAATATACAAATATACACTTGCAAAATCCAATTTTGATTGAACTTTTGATACATATATTCTAGTGTTGTTCCGATTATTGATTATAATTGATCATCAGTTGGTTGAACAAGCAAATAAGATAATCAATTGTGAACTCCATAATCGATTGTGTGTAAAGGGAGACTACTTTTTAGGTGGATGCAAATTACAAAGATTAGTAAAACTCCCAGCCATTAAAATTGACCTGAAATTAATTAATTCCTTCGCAACTAAAAATAAAAAACCTTACAATTCATAATTAGGAACATATAGTCATTATTACATGGTCAAGTATTTAAATTGTTGAGTTAATAAATGTAAACACATTTTGTTGATTTGTTGCAGTTCAATTGGAACACTTTTTGTAGTATTAATAAACAATGGCAAACAAGAAAAAACATGTCTTTCTAATTCTATAGTTTAAATTATAGACACGTCACATGTGAATGAAAGAATTTCAGGGGATTGTAGCAGTATTTCAGTTACGTATGACTGATCAGCCATAAAAAGTTAACAAAGTTGTAGAACAAAAGTAACACACAATGTAATATTATTGTCAGGTTAAAGTATACATGTCATTAAAAGAGATTACTCCAGTACATTTATAAACATATTGGACTCTTGATCAAAGATATAATTAACAAAACTTAAAATTTGCTCTTAGTAACTGATTATAATCGATGATCAGTTTTTTTAGTTGAACCAATTATCAATTATGAATTTCTGACTGATTCCCATCACTAATATACTCTATGTATTATCAAGATCTTGGACACATTTGATAATGAGTGCATGCATATTAATGAGGTGGTTTTGTTTTTGCTGAGCTTGTTACCTCTCTGATTTTGATCAAACTTGAAATATGAGCTGATGCCTTAAAGATTTTTGATGGGTTCGATAATGAGTGAGATTATCACATATTAACCATACCATATATGTCATATCATATAAATATATAACATCATACAATTAATGATGCGATTCTATGATCCAGATTTGTCATCGATTTGGATGAAACTTGGAATATTTGCTTTTACAAGAGTTTTAGAGATTGGTCACTGCTCTCAGACATTTCTTACTTCTCCCCATTTCCATGACCTTGATCTTACTTTGGTTGTTAACTCAAATGTATGTCTTTTTTCTTCAAAAAGATGATGGATGTTTCATTTTACATTTAGTATAAATCACGATGAGGAAGATGGATCAGAAATATTTTGGATACAGTTGAGACATAATGTCCAAACACCAGTAGCATTGGGATATGTATTTAGACCACTATAAATTGATGATGTTTGGTATACTATATTTCAAAGTAAGCTTGAAAATTTGAATAATAATAATAATAATAATAATAATAATAATGCTTTATTTATAGAGGGTGACTCATTAGTCAAGGACTATTCTCCCTTGAGGCCCTCTTAATGAAAGTATAACAAATGTACATTGTGTGAAGAAGCAATAATTAGTGCTTATATTAGCATGTTTCATATTAAAATACTAAATTCCATTATCAGTTAGAAACACATGCATGCTCCTGATATCTCTTCTTAAATTCTCTAATATTTTCAACTGATTTTACATGTAGTGGAAGCTTATTCCACAGAACTGTACCAGAATATTGAAAACTCTTTTTGAATTGCTCTGTTCTTGGTTTTGGTACTAGAGGTTTCCATGTGAGATTGATCTTAACTGGTATTGTGTTGAAAAAGGCCTGAATAAGTCCTGAAGATACTCTGGTGCAGTTCCATGTAGACATTTATATAAAAGAACTGCCTTGTGAAAATCTATCCTGTCATATATTGTGAACCATTTGAGTTCTGTAAATAATGCTTTTGAGGGATGGTCAACAGATGTATCTAAAATTACATGTGCTGCTCGTTTCTGGAGTTTATAAATCCTGTCAAGCTCAGATTTAGCACAGTTTCCCCTTACATTAGAACAGTAATCCATTGTTGGAAGAATATACGTCTTGTAGTATAGATTGCGAGTTTCCATAGGTAAATATTTCTTGATTCTGCTGAGAAGGACAATTTTGGATGACAGTGTTTTACAAAGCTTATCAATATGGTCATTCCTTAATAAATTATTATCTATGGACACACCTACAAGCCTTTCATGATTGACATTTTCTGATGGATGATTATTTATTGCAAGAGATAGTTTTGGGTTCCCTGACTTGTTTAGCTTTTGTGTCGTCCCCAGAATCATACATTTTGTTTTACCTTCATTAATTACCATCCTATTTTGTTGTGCCCAGTTTTGGACTCTAATAAGATCTGAGTTTAATCTTGTTTGGATAACTTCAGTATCAGAACTAGATATATACAAGGTTGCATCATCTGCAAACAATTCTGTATTGGTGGATTCATTATTTAATGGTAGATCATTGATATAGATAAGGAAGAGGAGAGGGCCTAAAACTGAGCCTTGAGGGACTCCTGAATGAATAGTGCGAGTTTGAGAGCTAATAGTGCCAATGCTTACTTGTTGAGACCTTTGGTTTAGGTATGATCTAAACCAGTTTAAAGAAGGATTGTCAAACCTGTAACAGTTCAACTTTTGCAGCAGGATTTCATGATCAACAAGATCAAAAGCTTTCTTGAAGTCAAGGAAAACAATCCCAGTCATATGCCCATTATCCATTTCCTTCAGCCAAAGATCAATTAATTTGGTAAGTTCTGTTTGGCATGAGTGGTACTTTCTAAATCCTGATTGTGCTTTATGAAATAGAGAGTTTGTTTCAAAACATTTATAGACCTGAATGGCTACATGCTTTTCAAACAGTTTTGACAATACAGGTAGAATTGATATTGGTCTGTAATTTCCTGGATCCTCCTTTTCTCCTTTCTTAAAGATAGGTGTAACCTTTGCACATTTCAGTTTTTCTGGAAAATTACCACGCATTATACTTAAATTTATGATATGCGTTAATGACTTTGTTATTACTGGTGCAGCAATTTTAAGGATTCGTGGACTAATACCATCCAATCCAGAGGATTTATTAATATTCAACTTAATTAGCATATCAAAAATGTCCGCTTCACTAACATTAGCTATTGAAAAATAATTATCTTCAGGAATTTTAGCTCTTATAAATAACTGTAAAGCATCAAGTTCAATTGGGATGTTAGTCTGGTTCTGAATACTGTTACTGGAGATGGTTATGAAGAAATTGTTGAACATATCCACAATGTCTTGTACAGATGTTGCTATATCATCATTTTGCTTAAGTCTAGGGGGAAGACAACTGTTCTTGGGTGGGTTCAGCTCTTTTAGATGCTTCCACAATGTTTTGGTACTCTTACTTTCATTAATAGCCTGTTTATAGTAGTTCTCTTTTGCCTTAGTTATCAGATGCTTAGTTTTATTCCTCCACTTTCTATAGCTTTTCTCATGAAAACATAGATGTCTATCTAGTAGGTTGGTATCAATTACAATCTGCTTCATGATGCCAATAAAAACTGGATTAAAACCACGAATTCACTTAATTACAAACAGCTAGTTCACGTTCCCACTAGAGTAACACATTGTTTCTGAAACAATTGTATTGATCACATCTATACTAAGAATGCTTACATTATTACTGTAAGTTTTACTGTTCCAAGATTTAGTTGAAAATAGTATATCATACTCTCTTTTTGTAACTCAAGCTAACCATTGCAGAAAATAAACTTTTCCCAAGAACAGACTTAATAATTAAAAATACCTAAAGATACATAGAGTATCTTATATTAGCACGGTTCATGTCTGCACCTTTTTACATAAGAATTTCTTTAATTAAACACCCAAAGTGTTTGAGTCTTTCTAAATGGTAAAAAAAATTGTATTGCTTATTTTCAACTATTCTTTCACAGACACAGTACCAAGAGATGTGTGCACAGAGCAGTATGCCAAGGCAGTGATTCATTACAGCAAAACAAGAACTAGTCTGGTTCTACAGGAAATCCATTTCATTGATATGGTACCAGGCATTGTCAAGGATATGCAGTTGGCATTCAAAATACATCTCAGTTGTGATGGAAATGCCAAACACATAGGTAGGATCAATTATGTCCCTTCAATCCCAAGAGAGGGAGAGTGAACATGATTTTGTGCTGCCTGTCACTGTCTGTTATACTAACATAGTGAAAATGACATTTTTATTTTATTTTTAAAAAAAGCCTTGAACCAAACCAAACAGAATTGGATATAAAATATATGCTATCAGTGAGTCCCTGGATTTAAATTGTGTTTTGTTTTGTTTTAAATATACAGTTATAAAATTATATCATTTCATTAGTTTATTCATTGATATTTTTAATTCTTAAAGTATTCTTATTGATTGCTATGTGTATGATACCATGGAGTATAAAGTTTTTTTTATTCAGGAAAATTGGTGTGCATGGCTGAAGTTATTATTAATTGTAATTTAATCCACAATAAATAATATTTACTTTTGATTAAAATAGAGTTTACTCATGATAAAGAAACCCTATATGCTCAAGGAGATCTTTTATATCTCAATGAAGAAAGGAAGAAAGAAATTGAAAAGGAAATTGCAGCCCTTAGAGGAAAACAGAAAATTGAATTACCATATGATCCACAAGAAATAACACAGTTAAGGTCAGCAGTTAATGGAGCAAAGTCAGATGAATTATTAGTAGTGTGGGATGATGATAATAAACAGGTGCTTGTATACAGTGATAGCTATGATGACATAAAGAAATTCAAACTCAAGGTGGATTTTTTAATGGGCAAAAAAAAGCTCACTGGCAGAAGTGGTAGGAGATTTGCTAAACAAGAGGACACAATGCCTTTACTTTCTGAAGAGGAGTCTCGTACAAAGAAAAAGATAGAACGGTCTTTTTCTTGGTCACAAGATGCAACAAATGTCGAGCTATTCAAAACATTGGAAGGGATAATGGTAAAAGTGTATAAAGGAAATATCCTTAAACTTGACGTTGATTGTATTGTGAATGCAGCAAATGACAACCTTCAGCATGGTGGTGGTGTTGCTCTGGTGATTGCTAAAGGGGCTGGCCCAGAGATTGACAGAGAGGGGAGTGAAATCTTGAAAATTAGGGGTCGAATAAATGTTGGAGAGCAGTGTGTTACTACTGCGGGAAACCTACCATATGATTGTGTTATACATACAGTTGGACCGCGATGGAGTGATTATTATCCACATGATGCAAGAAACACAGCAAGATGTGAGACAGACTTGTTCAATTCCATAATAGGTTGTTTCATAGAGGCTGAAAACCATCACCTGAAGTCGATTGCACTTCCAGCTATCAGTTCAGGTAAGTTTTGCTATTTGGTTGAGACCTTTGACAGACTATTATCCATGATCATCCCAACTTGATATTTACATAGTAGATCTAGAAGTATACAAGCAACAAACAAGCTTACTGGGAGCGTGCATCTCAGTTTGTAGCACGCCTCCACAAAATCCATCATAACTATTGTACTACCCTATTATGTAAGCATGAGCATTGGTATCTGCACATAAATACATATACATATGAACAGCCTCACTGTATCTCAACCATTTGATCTCCTACATTCTAGGCAATAATTTGTAATGGACGTCATAGCAGTTACTCTCTGGAGAGGGGCAAAGAAAGCTAACGTTGTCATAAAAGCATATTGGCTGTACATTCTTGGTTTGCATGCTGTATACATCTTTGTTATATGATGAAACTTGGCATGGGGATACAGCATTATGAGTACCATACCCGTGTCACTCTGACCCAAATATTCATGCTTTATTGACTTTAGTTTATATCTCAGGTTGTTAGAATGATCGGGTTTGATGATTTTATAAATCTGTATTTTGTATCACACGCTTACAAGAATTATCACACTTTGATACGTCACATTTTGCTTTTGTGTTTAGCTTATGACCAAATAGGTTTTCTGCACAAAATATACACACTGTTATAGCCAAGAATGATGGAATTTGGTGAGATTATGCACCATTACAGTGACCCATATGTCAGGCCCCACTGAAATTAGTTGTAACTAGTTTGTTTATTTATTTTGCTTAAGGTCTGTTCCTGCTAGAATTGTCATACTAGATGATTGTGTATACTTACCTTAGCATAAAAACCTTACATCAAAAGAAGATTACTATTTTTTAAGTCTTTGGTTTGACTTGGCCTTGGTTCTAACCCACAACCTTCTCATTTGAGGAAGACACTCTAACCACAGGGCCACCAGAATGGTGGCCAGATAGATTTCTTGCACCAAGTAAACATACTGATTTGCCTAAAATTATGAAGCTTGGTGAGGTGAAAAACCTTTGCTGCAAAAGTAGGTCACATTATCTTTATTTCAAACTTTACTGACTTGGGTTAAATTTTATGTTTAAAGTGTTCATCCTTGAATTAATAAACTAGGTGTGTCTATATCTTTCTGCTTGGAAAAAACTTTTTTTCATTTTACTAATTTAATAGCCAAGTTTTTGATTTAGCTGATGACTAAATAGGTCTTTTTTGCATACTTTGTACATAATATCCTATCTTGAATCATGAAACCTTGTGTGGGGTGATCTTGACAAGCACCGCATCATATTTCAGTAGTAGCCCATATTTATTGATTCACTCACTTTGGTTAACTTTGTATTGTGATTGTTCATTCTCAGGCACTGCAAATGCATATGTCATGAAATTAATGATGATATCCATCACCTTTAGCAGCAAGAAGGGTGAACAGGCCGAAACTAATTCAGACAAAATCAAAATATAAACCGAAACTAAAAAATTACACTGTAACTGTTTCAACTGAAGTTTCTATTTGTCAACCAACACTGTTGCAAAATCGAAAGAACAGAAATTGCCTCTGTTGTCGTGGTTTTGTTAGCTGTTATGGTTTTAACCGAATATATTATCCAGTCCAATGCGATATCTTGATATAGGGTCATGCAAATTTATTGTTACAAATTCATGTGGAGTTGACTGAGTGTAACTAAAGAAATTTCTAAAGAGATTATAATCCACATCTCCACTGCACCAGGTTTTCTGAATATTCTGAATATTCTGTTTCTAGCTTTATAGAGTACACCAGCCCAGTGTTGCACATCTCTGATATATTTTCTATGTTCTGATTTTAACCTCTTATTTTTTTTGTAATATCCCATATCAGCAAAATTAATAAAATCCCTTGTATAACTCTTATCGATATATGCTAAAGTTTCATCGGTAAATTTATTTCGTAAATCCTCAATTATTTCCTCATCTGTTTTTTTATAAACAAATCGAGGTGTTTCCGGCTGAGACTGCTTTGCTGTTTTTTAAAGTACAGGAAGAAGAGCCGTTTTTCCTCGCTGTTCCTCAGTAATATTTCTCAATATAGCTTTCTCAGTAGCTGTAGTTACTGGTTTAAATAATTGTACAGTATCTGTTGCAAAATCAACTTGAGATTCCTGTCGCGCTTGTAATTTATTTTGAACAGAATCTCTCACAGGGATTAATCTCTGTATTGCATCTAATCTCTCTTGAGCTAGTCTGGTTGTTAATGATTCTCCTACCATTACTGTTATATGATATGATTTAATTGTAGCAGCTAACAAAACCACGACAACAGAGGCAATTTCTGTTTTTTTTCGATTTTGCAACAGTGTTGGTTGACAAATATAAACTTTGGTTGAAACCGAAACTGTAATTTTTTAGTTTCGGTTTATTTTGTTGTTTTGTCTCAATTAGTTTTGGTTTATTTTTTTTCACTTTAATGTGCTTGTGGTAGTGATTACATGTTTGCACGTATGTGTATGGTGATAATATTGACTGAGCTTGTTACCTCTCTGACTTTGATCAAACTTGAAATACCTTAAAGTTCTTTGATGGGTTCGATAATAAGGTGATAATATATTAACCACATCACATATATCATATCATATAAATATATAATGTATAATTAATGATGCAATTCTAGGATCCAGATTTGTCTTTGATATTGGATCAAACTTTGAATATTATAAGAGTTGTAGAGATTGGTCACTGCTCTCAAACATTTCTTACTTCTCCCCAGCTCCATAAACTTGATCTTACATTGGTATGTCTTTTTTTCTTCAAAAGGTGGTGGATGTTTCATTTTACATTTAGTACAGCATTCCTTTCAAATCATGATGGATCAGAAATATTTTGAATACAGTTGAGACATAATGTCCAAACACCAGAAGCATTGAGACCACTAAAAATTGCTAATGTTTGGTATATTATATTTCAAAGTAAGCTTGAAACTTTGAATAATGAAAACATAGATGTCTATTTAGTACAGTGGGACCCCGCTATAACCCATCCCGCTATAACCTGAATTCAGATATAACCCGGTCATGGCATGGCTCCCGAAATTTCGGGTAATTTATTACAGGTATTTTTCTCAAAGACCCCAAAAAAAAAAATTTAAGTATGAAAAAAAAAAAAATAATTAAGAGTTTAATTATCATTCTCTCATTCGTCTAAACAGTGCGAAAAAGAATGTGTAGAAAATGTATTATCAAATTTCTTCTAGTTTTGTGCCAAAATAAACGTCGGAAATATGAACCAATTGCTGGGCCTACTGAGAACTTTGACCTTTGTTTATTGTTGAAAAATTACAGCTCATAAGTGTCAATATTATAATTAGTGATTCCTGAGTAATGAAGCCATCGTGTCTACTTTGTGTTTGTCTTGAATGCATTCCGAATACAATCGTTGCTCAAATAATCTCCGATATATGTTCTCTTAATTTCATACACAACTAAGCAACAGCCAATGCGGCGGTTGATAAAAGATTCTCACCAGAATGTATAAATCAATTAATTTAAGTACATTGTTTATCATCAAAGTGAACTGCCGAGCTAAACAGTGACATAATTCAGTGGTTAAAAATATAAAGCCAGTTCTTCCTGCTGTATTTATTAGAGTACATCAAAAGAACATGACGCAATAACTGGGCGGCAAGTTCAAAGGACTTTGACTAGCAGCTTGGGTGGAAAAATGTGCTGAAATTTACAATGACTGAATTCAGAGACAGAAAGATCCTGAGATGTACATGTAGTTATTATAAGAATACACTTTAGCTTCCATTATTTAATCTATAGACATGTACTATTTCATCATTCATTACGTACACCCGTTACGTAATTTTTGTTTTTTTCTTTTCATTGAATTCAGTCACATAATGATCTGTGACAAAATTATTGAATATTTTACATCCGTGTGTGGATATTTTCGATGGAAATATTTGTATTATGGATTCAATATATGTTACAAGATTCGCTGGTGAGTACATGGTGTTGATACTCTTTTCATGCAATAGATTATACATGTATACATAAATTAGACACATGTATGTACCAATGCATGGTTCTCGGAATAAAGTAATATATTATATCTGCAATTTCTGTTACCACAGGAAATGTTTTTCTCATTTAATATATATATTGATCAAAAATGGTAATTGTGCCATGCATTTTCGCACCCGTCTTTATGTAAACCCCCCCCCCATTAAATCCAAAAATGTGTTGGTATTGTACATGGTTGCTCATAACACGGTTCGGTTCATAGCCCGGTTGGATTCTATGGCTCCCAACTACCGTGTTATAGCGGGGTCCCACTGTATGTTGATATCAATTACAATCTGCTTTATGATGCCAATGAAAAACTTAATTAAAACCATGAATTCACTTAATTACCAACAGCTAGTTCACGTACCCACTAGAGTAACACATTGTTTCTGAAACAATTGATCACATCTATACTAATAATGCTTACATTATTAGTGTAAGTTTTATTGTTCCAAGATTTGGTTAAAAATAGTATACCATGCTCTCATTTTGTAACTCAAGCTAACCGTTGCAGAAAATAAACATTTCCAAAGAACAGACTTAATAATTAAAAACACCTAAAGATATATATTGTATTAGCAAGGTTCATGTCTGCACTTTCTAATATAAGAATTTCTTTAATTAAATACCCAAGATGTTTGAGTCTTGGCAAATGATAAAAGAAATTGTATTGCTTCTTTTCAAATATTCTTCCACAGGAATATTTGCAGTACCAAGAGATGTGTACACAAAGCAGTATGCCAAGGCAGTGATTCATTACAGCAAAACAAGAACTAGTCTGGTTCTGCAGGAAATCCATTTCATTGATATGGTACCAGACATTGTCAAGGATATGCAATTGGCATTCAAAAGATATCTCATTTGTGATGGAAATGCCAAACACATAGGTAGGATCAATTATGTCCCTTCAATCCCAAGAAAGGGAGAGTGAACATGATTTTGTGCTGCCTGTCAGTGTCTGATACTCTAGCATAGTGAAAATGACATTTTTTTTTAATTTAAAAAAAATCTTTAACCAAAGCGAACAGAATTGGGGATAAATATATATATATATATGCAGTCAGTGAGTCCCTGGATTTAAATCTTGTTTCGTTTTAAATATAGTGTTATGTATATCTGATTCACTGTTATATCCTATTTGAGATGAGTTTTGAATGATAGACCAGATAGGAATGCAATTAATACAGCATTAAGCATGTGTGTTTGAAATTTTATTTTTAGAATGACATGCATTCAAAAAGATTAGAAAAGTTAAATGCAATTGTTGTATATGTGTACAGTATATATAGGATGTATGTACTTATGTAAAGTAGGTATATAGTGAAGAGTTCCAAGTCTTTAAATTTCTTTCGTTTAATTAATGTTTAAATATCAACCTTTAATGTGCAAAGTGCAAAACAGAAAAGTAATAAAAGGCAAACTTTTAGAATTTTTTTAATACTCTGATTGGATGGAACTTATGTTACAGTTTTTTTTAAAGTCAGTATATGAACACACTATATCAGAACCAAGGTTCTACTGATATCCAGTATTTCCACCTTTACCAGCTGTTAGCTGTCTCATTTATTTAATGCCAAAACGGCTATTTCACTTCCCCCAGTTGATAGATTGCTCTATACAGTATTTCACTGTCTTTAAATTATATTTTTAGCATGTTGACTATCCAATAAATTCATATTTATTATATTTTCATGAAAGGTGTGTTAAAGCAGTTTATGATAAAGATAAATCAATCCATGAAAATTAATTTTTTTACCAGACTTTAAGACCATGCAGAGGGTTAAGGGAAAACAGTCCTTTTTTAGGATTATTGTGTCTCAATAAATTGTGTGAATGACCTGATTAGATTTTTTAATCTTTTCAATGAATTTTGTTAACCTTTGAAACATCTGTGAACTTTGAGGATGTAAACTTTTCTGTAAAAACATTATTGTAAGCATCAATAAAGAAAGTTTAGTATTTGTACTTAAATTTAATTTACCAGATTATATCGCATGCCATTTCAGAACTATTCAGTTTTTGGCACCTTTTCTTAAAATTATTTTTTGACAAAGGCCTAGTTAGCATAATCAGGGAAAACCCACCCATGGTATGGTAAGCAAATTAAATTTAGTAGGCATATTTTGTATTTATATGAATTTAAAAATATCAGATTTTAAAGTCATGACTGTGCCACAGCTAATTTTCCATCCATTTATATATGTGGCACTTCTTGAATTGAAGTTTTCTTGGACAAAAGCCCTGTTAGCACAGCTTATCAAGTACTTCACATTTGCTGAAGTTTTTACTGAATATAGATCAGAAGAGCTTTGATCCAACATTTCATAACTTGGGGGATGAGAGGTGTTATTAACCATCAACCAACCACACAACCACTACAAGTTCAGCTTCTTCCCAAATACAATAGCAACTTGGAACAAATTACCAGCAACAATTGCAGAAGTTCCTGACTTGGTATCTCACAAGCAGGAGCTTTCCAAAATCACATTCTCATGAACTAGTCAGCTACAAGTAAGACCTAGTGATTCTCAGGGCTATGCCAGTTGAGGTTTCTATATCTCATTACTGCTACGGTAGCCAGATTGGTCTGAGTATGAAGGGACAAAAACGTATACTGACACTCTTTTACTTATTTCTGCCTTTCCTATCATTGCTGTTCTGACTCTCCTATCACTTCCGTCTTTACTTTATCTTTGACCACGCACAGCCCGTTGCTTAATAGTCAAGTGTGACTAAGTCACCATATTTATAGATAGATAGATACTCCTTTTATAAATAAGGTTATGACTAACATGTATGTGTTACTGAAAATTATGATATTATTTAAGTTTTATAATAGTTAAGGCATGTTAAAAGAACTTAGTAATTTTGATTATATTCTTGTATGATGTGTGAGAGATCATGAGTGTATCTAATAGATAATTATGTTAAAATAAATAGTAATTTCTGTTTAATTATATGATATATGTGATTACACTTTTCTTTTAGAAGTGCCCAAGGGAGAAAGTTTGTTGCTCTTTTACTCAGTAAATCAAACATTATTATTATTATTATTATTATTATTATTATTATTACCATGAATAATTCTGAACAGGGCAATTTTGACATTTACCTTTGATTCTAAAAAAACCCAAAGTTTTTATTTGTTGTTATATTACAAAGTGAGAAAGTATAAGATGCAGCCTGTTGGCAGAAAAGAGGCATGATGAATTGTCACAGTAGTTTTTAAAAGGTACTCTGATTGTTTTAGCATGTAAATGGGGGAGTAAATGGGCAAATGCTAATGTCTACATAACAGCCTTCATTGTGTTTCTTCTCATTTCACAAATCAAAAAGTATTTGTCCATATACACTGTAGTGGTTGCTTAGCATCGATAGCACTTTTTGTGACCAGTCATGTTTGTCTCAAAATTGTGCTGATACTCTACTCAGCACTTGTTGGACACAAGTGTTGAAAAGGACATAAGCATGGTTCTCAGAAACCAAACTTGCTTAAATTTGTAAATTTCACATTAGCAAAGAAAGCCATCTGAGCTTTTTAATTGTAATAAATTTTAATATACAGTGTATAACATTTATCTCTGCATAATTGTTATATGGTGCCTTTTGAGCACACACAAAATAACCTGGATTGTCAAGGCAATGTACATTACCCAGTAGCACTTACCCAGTAGCACTTAAGTGGAGTTGACAGTTATAAAATTATATCATTTCATTAGTTTATTCATTGATATTTTTAATTCTTAAAGTGACTTATTGATTGCTATGTGTATGATACCATGGAGTATAAAGTTTTTTTTATTCAGGAAAATTGGTGTGCATGGCTGAAGTTATTATTAATTGTATTTTAATCCACAATAAATAATATTTACTTTTGATTAAAATAGATTGCAATGAGTAGTCATCGTTGAAATATCTTTAAAGAATTACATGGACATTATAGAACATTGAAACTATGAATCAAATTTTAAATTATGTGACAAATGTTATTGTTAAAGTTACAGTGAACAGTGGAGACCAAACACCAGCAATCAATAACCAAGCTGGGGGAGATCATGGCAACAATCAACATGAAACAATACCGGAAAAAGATATTGGTGCAGCTTCTCCAACAGAAGAGAAACAAAATCTAGCACCAATCTTGCCAAAATATGAGGAAACATTTGTAAAGGAGCAGAAATTTCATGTTTATAGGCCAAACCAAAACATGGCAGTATACATATACACAACTGACATTACTAAATTGACAGGAGTAGAAGCTGTAGTATGCTCTGATGACAGAAGAGGTAATGGATATGGGGCAGTAGCTTCAGCTTTATTGCAGATTGGAAAATCAAGGTATAAAAGTGTTAAGAGAAAAGCCTTTGAAAATGAAGCACATTTTGGAGATGTCATTGTCACATTGGGAGGAGACAGTAAGTTCGATTTGGTGATCCATGCAGTGGTGCCATCTTTAAAAGACAAAATATCACCTCAACGACACCGAGAGTTAGTCCGAATATGCTATGATAAAATACTGGATGATACAAATAATTGGGGGAAAGCATCACTTGCCCTTCCTTTCATTGGTACAGGTATGTACAATACTGCACTGAATGCATGCATAACAGCATGAATTCAATAATTTCTTGTCATATCAAATAAATTGAACTCCATCCTTACTGTAAGTAATAGAAATTCTTCAGTTTCCTCTAATATCTCAGAAGATAAACTTTGTTTTGTCTGGGTATGCCAAGTAATTCCTGCAATTTTCAAAAGTTAAAAATGCAGTTGGTTTGAATAAAGGAAAGCTTGAAGTCTTATCCAAGACATTCTTTGCTTTCCTGGATTTTCGGTTGCCTATCTAAGGGTATTTTTGGTCTTGTGCAAACTTGTCCTTACTTGATCTAGAACTAATCCTTGCTCACATAGATTTTAGTAGTTTTAGTCTCAGTGGTCTTAAGAAAGAATGATAACCAACAAGTTTTGTATAAATGATAATATAATTATTTCCTTTACAGAAACAGTGAAAAAATAAAAATAACTTACAGCATAGGGAATGAATTCCTAAAATCCTAAAAGTTCTATCAATTCCAATAGTTCAGAGCAGTTTGGTTAAGTTCCAGAGTTGTTCCAAATGAAATCACTACTGTACTGATGAAATACAGTACAGAAGAAATAACTGATATAAACACAAAATGTCTTTAAATGAATTCACTAATTCTGGTACAGCTGTTAATCCAAATGTTCTTTAAATGAAATCAAAGTAATTACAATATGATTACAAATCTAAATGTCTGAAATTAATGTTAGAACACTGCAATTCCAGTGAATGGTTATATACCCTTTACCTCATGTAAGCACCTTTGGATACCCTATTCACATGGAAGCTAATTTTGACACCTCTGCATCATTTTCATGGTACTGTGTTCAAAGCCCGCTATAGACATCAACCATTTTGAGCCGGTTTTTGATGCACCACCTTGGGGGAAAAACCCTTAGTTATTAGATATTACATTCATTGATGTGAATGACCATTAGGTCAGATCACATGGTCCTAGTTGAAGTTCTAGTAATAATAGGCTATAATTTAAAGTAACTAGTTCAGAATTTACACTCTCCAGAATGGAGGCTACAGCTTTATTCAGTATTTTATGGAGTTTGCACAGTTAGAATAACGACTTTTAAAGTTTTAGTAGGTTCTGATTTAGTGATGCGAATGTAGACAAAGAACTGATAAATTTCATGGATTTACTGGCTTGATGGTGAGTAAGTTCTCTTAAGGTTTTAAAGCACATGAAAAATCTTTCGTGAGAAATAATTTGATGATCAGATTTTACAATAGCTCAACCAGCTTTTTCCGACATATTTATAACAATTGAAAAATTGTAATTTCCACATGCAATTATGTGTCATCCCATGGTGAAAAGAATCCATTATATGGAGACAGGTTTCACAGCAGATGCCACTGGAAATTTTGATACTATTCTTATTATTAAGAACTTAACATCACATTGGCACAATAATGGCTACATCAGTAGTTGTCCTATTATGGCCACCACCTTAGCCATTTTGAAAATCTCAACACTACTCCACCACAGTGGATGGCAATGTCAGTACAAGGTTTACACTAAAAAAGCTCTATGATGACTATTTGGACTAAAATTATCTGATCTAATGTCTGATCTAATGTCATAAAATTGGCAGGATTGCCATTGCATCTAGATTCATGATCATAAATAAATCTTCAATTCTTAGCAGGAAGAGTTGTGCAAAAAATAAGAATTCTGCAAATGTTTTGTGAGGAATGCACTATTTTTTATAATATATTTTTGAAGGTAAAAGTCCCAGTTGTCACTAATGGTCAATATATTATCTTTCTGTAGCTGTGGAACATGTCTTATATTTCCTTATTCCATTTGGTTGCCAAGAAAGATCAAATGATCCGGCTAAATGGCATTACAACTCTGACAGTTTTCTCTTTGTTTAACAGTCATACTTGTTGTAACAGATTGCATATGTTTCTTTTGTTATTACTCTAGGTCTTGACAGAAAAAAGTGAAAGCAACAAGTTTAGTAAAATCAAGAAATATAATTTATTTCTCTTAGTAGCAAAATCTGTAAGAGACACAATATTGTGAATTAAATGCCAGATAATCCTAAAAGTCCTATCACAAGTCCAAATATATGGAATGATCTGAATGAAATCCAATAGTAACTATATATATATGTATATATATATATATATATATATATATATATATATATATATATATATATATATATATATATATTATGTATGTTGTATCAGTGAGATACTACAAGATGTATACATTTTTCAATAAAAGGAAATGAGACTTGCTGAGGTTCCTTTTAATGAAAATTTTATGCAACAATTGGTATATCATTGATACAGCATACATACTATACCTATATTTTATTTAAGTGGTATATCATTGATACAGTATTTGCCCTTTTGAGTTAAGATTTACAGGCAGCAGTATAATGGCTAAGTAAATGAAGTCCTCACATTGCCACCAAGTGTGTCCGCTACAAAATGGAGTTATATGTCTTTTGTTGTTATTCACAATCACCTTTGCATATTGATAAGTTGATTTTTTTTCTGTTTTGAGTAAACTTTATATTTTCTTCACATTGATTAAATCAATTTAATACACACACAGAGTTTAAGCATGAAAGATGGTTTTATTGAAGAAAGTAGAGCACTACAAACACTTTGGCATTCACATGAACATTGAGCTATTCACGTATCATAGCATGATATTTAATATGGAATAGAAACTAAGTAAAATGACAAACCAACATGAGGTAATAGGAATATTTTAATATATGTACAGGTGATTTAAGTCATTATTCGGCTTTGATAACAGTACTACCAGACTATAACACACTTACTCTCTCTCTCTTCATTTGGTTGGTTTGACTTAACTTTTACAAAGTCCAGAGTCATTGTAGGATGTCACAATCGAAAATCCTGCATGCACGTGTTTTCATATCTTGCTACAATTTGCCAGGTAAGGGCCGGTGGGAGGGGGGGGGGATTCAGTCTTTTTATATTTTCATATTTAATTAATAATTTTTCAGAACATTATTATAGGTTTAAGAAAAAACAACAAAAACAAAGCATTAAATACATAACAATACATGTACCACATAACCAAGAAATTTACAGTATAATGTCGGTAGAGTTTGCAGCTTTGTATCATTTATAAACACTGTAGATAAATCCCAAGGAAATGCACTCGTACTGTTATACTGAAGCATATTCTTGTAGGTTACTTGGTGTAAGTTCAGTTTTGAGGTTATCCTCAAAAACAAATTATTTTTCTCTCTCATGTAGATTTTTGTATAGTTTTTGCCTGTTGTATATGAAAATATGGGGGGGGGGGCCAGAAAGCAGGAAGGATTGCAATAAAATTAAGTACAATATTTAATTCATTTAGAAGATGGGGATTATTAATACTTTTTTTAATCATTATTTTCATATATCACTAAGGATTAAAGTGTGGAAATTTATCATTGATCTATGCATATTATTGCGCCATGGGTGGATCACAATTTGATATACCAATATTATTGGTATATTAAATTGATTTATACCAACACTTTAGTTTTAATGTGTTTGTGTGTATATATATATATATATATATATATAGGGCTGTATCAAACATTCACCTTGTATTTGCTTCAGGGTTGAATAGTGGGTCAAATATCTATTTGGTATTTGGCCGAATAGCAGTAGTCAGACCGAATACGAATAAGAGTCACATGAGATGTTTCTGCATATGCGTCTGCTACAGCATGTGGACTGAAGTAACTTTCATTAACATAATATATTGTGCTTACTGCCTCGTTATCAAAGTGTCAGTTGTATCATTCTTTATGTACAGTGACTATAATGTTCAGTATTTGAGGCTTGAGCAGGTCATATGTTAGGTAAACTTATTACTTAATTTTACATTAAATTCAACTTACAGCTGGTTAGTTCAATGAAGCAAAGTCCATTATGGAACTTTTTTCAAGATTTTTGCAATGATGAACCAAAAGCAATGGGTCAGTTGTGCAATGCAGTCATTTCTCGTGGTGGTAGTTCAACAATGTTGTTCACAATAACTCCACTGAATAACAATTTGCCGTACAAAACACCCACACGACTACAAACAGATCATAAACCAGAAAGCAGCAGCATCAGCCTCTGCAAGTTCAACACCTGGCATTCAGTAGATGGGAGCAAATCAGCAAACACTAAGCAACATCACTAACACAAAAAAAGTGTCCTATCGACAGCTAAAAGGTGCAAAAGGTACACCAGGCCATTGGAAAAATGATTGTCGTTGATGATAGTGGCTTTAAATGACTGATTGATGTTCTTGAATCAAGATATGTGCTACCAAGCCGCAAATTCTTCAGTGAAAAATCATACCATGAGATGTAAGATTCAGTGAGGGGTCATTTCTCACTGATACCTTCAGTGAAACAAGAAGCTGCCTTGATTCTGATAACATAGACCAATGTTTTTAAAAGCTAACATAGAATTCATGCATTAACTGTAAGTGACAATTTCTAAATTTAGTTAAATTGGTTCCATTACACAGACTGGCAAAAATTACATGCAATTAACTGTTTACTTTTAGTTTATGTATTAAATTTACTGAATCAGAACTGAAACTTTGGCTTAATTTGAAATTTTGAATATTGTCGGTGAACCTATTTGGTACACTATTCATATTCGTATTCAGCAGAATAGTTAGTCCAATCCTTCGTATTCGGCTGAATAGTGATAATCACCTATTTGGTACAGCTCTAAGATATATATATATATATATATATATATATATATATATATATATATATATATATATATATATATTCTTAAAAGCAGTTGCCATATTAAATGTTTGTGTTTCTGAATTTAAAAACTGTGTGTGTTGTAGGCAATTTCATTATATTTTGAATACAAGATATTTGGAATACACAAATGGACTTTGGGGTCAAAGCACTGAGGTAAAAAATAAATTAACAGTAAACGCTATTCCCAGTTTTAATTTCAAATAAAAGCCTATCAAGGTGAATTTAAAATTTTTTTAATCAAGCTTTGAGATCTTTATTATAAGTTTTGGAAATCAAAATACACCCTATGTTAACATTAACTTTCTCATTTTCCCTCTATATGCAATTATCAGCCTGGTTTATTAATTTTAATTTTGCAATTTAGTACAAAACTGATGTGGACCTTGCAGTCAAACATGTTTTGTTCACACTTTCAGGTTGTGCAGAACTTGGTTATGAGGGGAGTGCAAAACTGTTTCTAGACAGTTTAGAAGTCTTTTGTAACAGAGCTATGACATTGAACTTAAAGGTTATCCATATTGTTGAAAAAGATAAGCTCACAAGTGAGAAAATAGTAGACGTGTTCAGTAAACATACTGATATAGTCAGAAGAAATTTATTGGCAACACATGATAATGTGTCAAAATCAGCATGGCATCCATTTTCACATACCAGTTCTGTTGGACCTCAAGGAAAAATATCTCAGGTAAGTTGTTTGTTTACAGGTAGATACAGTATACACTGCACAAAGCCATGTCTTTGTCCTTCACCTCTGTTGATGTTCCTTAGTAACCTAGTTTATACTTAGATAGTGGAAACCCATTTAAAAGCCGTAATACAGTGCCTGCTTTTCCAGTATCAATTCTAAATTTTAAGGACAAAATTTCTTCCTCCAAATAGTAATTTGAGTATAATTAAAATGACGCCAGTCTGATACACTTCTGATTTTTGAAATATCTTCCTTTCTTCACATGGATTTATACACTTATGCGTGTTCTTCATTGCTATGCACTTAGTATATTTATGCTTATTTTGGTATTTCTACTTAATTCCTATCCTTTTGTGTTCTATTTGTGTATCTGTGTCCAGTTTAATTGATTTTGGGGGTTTCATGGCAGTGCTTCTTGTGTTTCATTCATCTAATGGGAACCAGTGTCAGGGTAAATTTTTTCTACCCTTTTGTTGCTCCTGTTCATTGTTACATTTATGTATTTCCCTTTCTTTTAATACTGCAAAGGTATTAATAAATGTGGGCATTGATAGGCAGTGTGGGTTACTCCATTGAATGATTGTGCATGCAAGGCATGTGTACCAATCTTTTTTTGCCATCTCACCTCTGTGTGGGTTCGATTCTCAGATTTGGCCAATGTGGATATGTGAGAAAGCTTGCCAGTAGCTTCTTGTGGGTTGGTGGTTCTTTCCAGGTTTTTCCTGGGTGCTTCCTCCAACAGCTATACTGCAATCGTACTGGGCAGACTACTCCTCTTATTGATGCCTTGTATTTAATAAATACTATATAATGAGCAGCAGAGAGGGTGAATCCTACAACGTTTTCAGACAAAATTTGATTGAAATCCTAAAACGAGCCGTCTTATAATCTTATTTTAACCAAAAAAAGGCGAACCCTACAACGTTTTCAGACAAAAAAATTGATTGAAATCTACATACGAAATCATTTTAACTAAAAAAATGAAAACGATTTTTTAATCAATTTTGGTCGCAACTTGTTGTCATCCACCCTCTCTGCTGCTATGGGTTAATAAAAATAATAAAATGATTTTAACCGAATATTTGATCCAGTCCGATACGATATCGTGTCCGAGGATCATGTAGATTTATTGTTGCGAATCCGTGCGGAGTCGACTGAGCATAACTAAAGAAATCTCGAAATTGATTGAAGTCCATATCAGAACACCATGTCTGCCAAATATTTCGTAGCGTATGAGTATCAACTCCGTTGAATACAGACAATAAATTGCAGTTATCTCTGATGACTTTTGGAACCTGAGTGTAGCGTTGAGTGACATATATCACGTCAGTGTTTTTGTGACGCCCACGGGAAAATATTCTAGCAGGATTCTTTTGTTTATCCAACATTATATCGTCGTATACGACTAAATTGTTAATATCTCCATCAATATCATCAATACTCGGTGCTTCATCGATATCGGTTATAAAATCAATAATACCCTCTCCGGATTTTTCTACCGCGCTGTCGTTAAAATCTTTTAGCACTTCATAACATCGTTGATCATCTACGCTAGGGGCAATTAAATACAACTTATCCCACTTCATCCATCTCATTATTAAATTGAGCAACAATTGCGTTTTACCGGATCCAGATGGCCCGATTATAATCATCCGGATAGAGTTTGGTAGCGCTGCATGATGCTTAATTGGTTCTCTTGTTTTCGTCACTGAAAAATCAATTATATCCATATTTCTATACATAAATTATGGATCTATATTGTGTGAAGTGTAAAACGCGTACTGGCACAGATGATGTGACGACGATTACAACTAAAAATAACCGATCAGCGCTTTCTGGTAAATGCGTGCAATGTGGTACAAAGAAATTTAGATTTGTGTCTATGAAATCTGATTTAAAAAAAAACGAGGAGGTGATATCGCAGCCAAATTAGCAAAACTCCCTGGAACCCCATGGGCAAAGTACCCCGGAGAAAAGCACCTCCCAGGATATAGCTACTGTGGACCGGGAACCAGACTTGATATCAGACTCAATAATCAAAATCAACCCAACCCCGGTGAAGAACCAATAAACGCCATTGATAAGGCCTGTCACCTTCATGATGTTGCTTATAAAAGCAGCAATCTGCAACACAGGCATCTCGCGGATGTGAAATTAATTCATGCGTTAAATGCTATTCCTGATAAATCCTTCAAAGAAAAATTGTCTTCATTTTTAATAAAATCGGCTATGAAAAGTAAATTGATGTTAGGTGCTGGTAATTAATAATATGGAATCAATTTATTATTCTCCGAGGGGATACTGGAGGGGTAACGCTGCAATCAATAAACTCGCTAGAGCTGCAAAAGCGAAAAAAACCACTGCGGCTAATTGGTTATCCAAACAGGCACTATGGCAAATTTATCTACCACCGCCTAAACAAATTCAATTCTCGCATTTTGATGTGACCGCTCCTAATGAAGTTCATCAGGCTGATATATTATTTCTGCCACATGATCGTGGTTACAAATACGCGCTAACCGTAGTTGATGTTGCGAGTCGATACAAAGAAGCAGAACCGCTGAAAACAAAATCGGCCACTGAAGTCGCTTCTGCATTTGAAAGGATTTATCGACGAGGTCCTCTGCACTGGCCAAATCTGTTACAAGTTGATCCTGGCAAGGAATTTCAGGGTGCAGTGTTATCTACAATGAAACATCATAATGTCACCATACGACGAGGGCATACTGCGCTACATCGCGATCAGGCCATTGTAGAACGATTTAATCGGACGATTGCTGAGCGGTTATTTGGATATCAATACGCAAAAGAATTCATTCAAGAAAAGCGATCCAGTGAATGGGTTAAAAGATTACCATCTGTGATTACTGCACTGAATAACGAGATTACTAGAACAATCAACATGAAACCTATCAACGCGATTAAAAAGAAGTCAATACCCGTACAACTACAAAAAGATTTCCCTAGAAACGCTAGCGTTTCCCAACCAATTCTTGGTAGTAATGTCATTGTGAGGTACTTATACGAACCAGGAGAGCTTGAAGGGGGTAGAAAAAGGGCTACTGATCCTATTTGGAGCGTCACTACGCATAAGATATCTAGTATAACACGATCAACTGGTAGACCTCCAGTCTATAAACTGGATTCAACTGCTCCTCAGCGAGGATTTACTCGACAACAATTACAAGTGATTCCCGAGGATACTCAATTGCCACCGCATGGTCTTAACTAGCACCGTTGCGTCTATTACACTCAAGACAAGTCAACATCACATTATTTCTGACATGACCGAGATTGTTATTTTTTCTGTCTACGGTGAATTGGCGAGGATCCTTATCCGAATACTGCCAACGCATTATACAATTGCAACTCGCGCAGTGATTATTCTGTTGTTTCTTCAAAGTGATTATTAATTCAGCATCAATATCAAATTCTCGTTGTTTTTTTTTGTCCTGTTGTTTGTAACCGGAGAGTTTTTTATCAATAATATCATCTATTGTGGTGTCATTATCATCACCAATGATTTCATCATCATTGACTTCGTCAACAACAATTCTTCGAAGTTGATTTATTTTTCGTACTCTAGACACTGCGAGATAGACTAAATTCGACCATTCTATGCGATTATCTACCATCCAAAGAGTTGTATCCGATATAGTCAATCCCTGTGAAGAGTGTATCGTCGCTGCATAACCTAGCGTCCACGGGGATTTATTAGCACGCAATGCATCTTCAACAACATTGATATCAACCAGCACAATATCATTTAATACTAAATTCTGCTTTTCATTCTGTCCTGGAATATCAACTTCAATGTTTTGTTTTCGTGTATCCGATGGCCTATAACAAAGGGGTACTGGAAGCGTTGCAAATTTTTCTTTATGCAATTCAAATAACTTCATCTGAAGTGTATCCCTGACTATTTTTCTACTTGCAATGATCAAATCGTTTGGTCTCCACGCTTCCCAGAAATCATTCATTGGGGTTTCTGAAATCACTTCACGCGCTATTTCGCATTGGATTCTATCCGGTTGTAATCTAATTAGCGCTTTGAACTCGCGTAATCGTTCATCAAGTGATCTATAATCAGTGGTGATTTCTTCATAGTAGTCTACAAAACCCTTTAGCCATTCATGTGGAGATGCACCGACAAATGGTGGTGGTTGGCCTTGATCACCGCACATGACGACTTTTGTGTTTTTGGTTAACAACCACTCAAGAAATGTTTGTAATACATCTAATGACACTGTGCATATTTCATCCCAGATCATGATTTTAGGAATGAATTTATCACCCATTCGATCAGGAGTCCATTTGTCACCCTTCCATCGAAAGAAGCTGTGATAAGTGCAAGCATTTACCCCTCGTTGTATCATCTCTCTGGCGAGTCTGTGAGTCGGTGTTAGCACAATCATGTTTGTGAAATCCGTAGGATTTTTCCCACGAAATAATTCAATTGCACGAGTTGTCTTTCCTGACCCACCACAGCCGTTTAAATAAACTGTCTTGTATCTACAGATTGGATCAGATACCGGTGGTGCATTAGAAAATTCTGTAGAAACACTAGTGTTTCCAATTTCAATACGGTTACAACAAATATATTTATCATCCATGGCAACGTCTGCGGATTCACAATACTCATGTAGCATCTCCTTTTTAAATCGCCAACGCCCCCAATTTTCTTCGGGATCTGTGAATTTAGCTACAGCTGATTTGAACTTATTGTGTATATACATCGAATCAGTGGCCACTCTAACCGCGGTATTAGGAAATCTATTTATCATCGAAAATAGATTAATGCAAGCATAGGCTAACATCGAACTTCTTAAGTGTGTGTACTGGGAATTATATCCATCACAGTAGGTAACAACCGTACCTAATTTCTCACCATTGGATAGAAAAGCATCCTTACGGGATACAAGTTTTCCCTGTTTCATTAAATCCGCTACAATAAAATCGTATTCAGCGACATCTATGATCAACCGCGAAGAATATTTTGCGTTATCGTATCGTCCACCCTGGGTAAATTTACCGATTATTCTTCTTCCGAGATCTTTTGCTTGTTCTTTTTTAATTTCAAATAACTTCTTAGACCAATTTATGATTTCTTCTTCACTGAAATCTGGAAACTGTTTTCGTAGTTCGTTGATTATTCTATCTAGATTGGGTTGTGGTAGCCAAACTTCTTTCTGAGCTCGATAGCATATAATAGCCTCGGAAACAATCAACGATATTAGCATACCACAATCAATCATATATCTCAATAGCACTATTGGCATCCAGTGTTTTTCAGATAGGTGTCTACCGAGCCAAACATAACTACACGGATGTAACCCTGTAGCTAATTCAAATGATATCACACGAGCGAATCCGGTTAAATCAAAATCAGGCAATGGTCCATTAATCGCAACACGAGTCATTTCATGCGTGGGGTGTCCAAATCGTTTGAAGTACTCAGCGCATTCCCCATATCCGAGAAAACTTCCGGGATAACACGCGGCTATATCAATTGAAATCATACCATCACATGAGTATTTCGTATTCCACAGTCCTCCATGACCAAATTCGACGCAACTCAATTTAACATCCTCGAGAAAATCACTTCGTGTTGGACGCCATGAGTTTTTTTCTCTTGCGAAGTGAGCTACCACTGATGGAATAGTAAAACTATCCGTGAGTAGTTTTTCATGGGAATTCTCCGGTGAAAAATCACTAGCGATTTTTCTCATTCTGTTATCTAATTCTTCAACGCGATATAATTCACCATTTGGTTTTACAAATTGATCGAATTCTTCATCACTTCTAAGTAACCACACTGACACAGGATCATCCTTACACAACGCATGAATAGCATCGAATAATTTCTCTTCATAGAAAACATCCCCGACGAACTCCTTAGGGATATATTTCACGGTTCGTTCTCGTGGAAATATTGTTACCGCAGGTGTCCACGCGTGTTTGTTATGATCAATAATCTGTATTGGTGCTCCATTTTTGTTATATTTCGGTTCGTATAAAACCTCTCCGGTTATCGTCATAACGGTTATTGGGAATCGTAATGATGTTTCTAATTTAGCTATATCAGAAATCTTTGCACCATGCTGTTTCACTGTCAGTTCCCACTCGGTTATTTTTTTTCGTCTTAGATCAGTTAGTTTATTTCCTCGGGATGCATTTGTGAAATGTTCTATTATTCGTTCTGCTACACAATTAAGCCCTGACGAATATTTCATAGGAGCTAGTTTTGCGATATCGGGTTTATCATTTAACGGATATATCCCATAAACCATTGCTGTTACGGGATAAGATCTTTCGTAGTATGGTTTGTCAATGCCGGTTAGAATCCCTGGTTTGGAATCTCTACTCACAATGACAGCTTTTTTATTCTTGAGGATTGGTTCAAATTTATCCTTAATAATCCATTTGCCATCGACTTCGATAATGAATTTGATTCGGAAAAAATATCTTTTTTCCCCAACACGTGAAATTATCACTGCTGCTTTTTCATCAGTCATGGTAGCATCAACAACACCATCAATTCGAAATGTTGACCAACAATAAGATGCTCCATCACGCTTGAATTCATTAAAACAATCTCTGATTTTACTAATCATGGCTTTATCAAGAATTGTATTCTTTGGTGTATTAGAAGCTATATCGAGATTGAATTGAGCATCTTTCCAGGATAATTTTTTGTTACGTTTTTTGGGTTTATCGAGATTGATTTTGTTACGTCTTTTTGGTTTATCGAGATTGAATTTAGGATTGATTTTCAATAATCTCTTAAACTCTTTCATGTTTCCGTCTCTTGGACGTTTGATACGTTTTTTGGGTTTATCGAGATTGATTTTGTTACGTCTTTTTGGTTTATCGAGATTGAATTTAGGATTGATTTTCAATAATCTCTTAAACTCTTTCATGTTTCCGTCTCTTGGACGTTTGATACGTTTTTTGGGTCTATCGAGATTAAATTTAGGATTGATTTTCAATAATCTCTTAAACTCTTTCATGTTTCCGTCTCTTGGACGTTTGATACGTTTTTTGGGTCTATCGAGATTAAATTTAGGATTGATTTTCAATAATCTCTTAAACTCTTTATCAGCATTGAATTCAGCATTTTTCGAAGGCGTTTTCCTTAATTCCTTCATGCTATAATTAAAACAAGCATTTAAATGAAAGATTTTTATATAATGAATCACTGCAAGTGGCTTATGATTGGATCAGTAATCCCGTGTAACAAATCATGCAGAAGTGAGTTTTGTGGGTATCATATGCAAAGCTTTCGACGTGGAAGCCTTGGTCCGTTACCTTGTATTCTATGTGGGGTTGGGGTCAGGGGGAAATCGCAGTTGTGTTTGAATTGTGGTGGAAAGCGATACAGGGAGTTGAAGCGATATTATGATAAAAGAATAAAAAATAGACAATCAATCAGAAATTATGACCCTGACGCTGACAAAGTCAGTATTCTTGACGCTGACAAAGTCAGTATTCTTGACGCTGACAAAGTCAGTATCAAGGATAAAATCATAAGAACTCCTCAAGACTACATCGAAAGATTTATCATTAAACCAAACAATGAATTAGACAAACAATAGTATTATGTATACGAATGAACCAAGAATTCAGACAACACCCTGTGATCACAAATTATGAAGCATCCATTGATGGTGTTGTAAGAAACCGTAGACTGAAGAAACCAGTTGGTGTTGTGAATAATCAAGGGTATTTGAAGTTTGGCGCTGGAAAGAAGACATATTACTGCCATCGTTTCGTGTACGAGTGTTTCCATGGATTGATCGAGGATGATTCTGTCATTGATCACAAGGATTCTAATCCGAAAAACAATTCTTTATCAAATCTGCAGGCTATCACACAAAGTGAGAATTTGAAAAGAGGGAAGACTGGCACTTGTTCAAAAAAAGCGAGATCTGTGAAATCTTTGAATACGATAACTAACGAAGAAAAAATATTTCAATCAATATATGAAGCCAGTAGGCACTTCGATATTTGTTCATCCTCAGTACGAAAAGTTGCAGAGGGGATTTATCGATCGGCGATTTCAAAAAAGAGCGGACAGAAAATTCAATTTAGTTATGTCTAATACGTCATATTTTTCATTTAGAAATATATCATTGTTATAGAATAATGAATTCTGAAAACATGAATAGCATTTTATCCGAGATTTCAAAATTGAAAGGTTGGGATATTGAACTATCAGATGGGTTAAATCCTGATCAAATCATGTCTGATTTTCAGGATATAGAATACGGAGTTAACAACAATAAATACATGCTACCAAAGAAGTATGCGCTCATCAAAAGAATTCAGAATTCTATTAAGGACTCTCTCGCATTTTCCAGTGACATAAGTGTGTTCGCTCCGTTGTATACCATCGTAGAACGAATACGAAAAGAATTGGGGTACGAATACGAATTGAAAAAGGAGGTTAATTCTAAAGTTAGAAACCTACGGGCGTTAATTCAAGAAAATGAACACTTTTGATTGACCATTTATCATTATTTGATTGTGACCGTCCCTCATAGAGATTTAATTTTTTTTAGCATTTTTTGATCAAAAATGTCAAATCGATAGGCCGTTAATGGTTGGTTTAGTCGATATGATGATTCCGATTGATCAATAGAAAAGTGAGGGAAGTGTCAGTATTATTATTTTTATATACAATTTGGACACTTCCCTCATCATTGATAGAGCCGTTAAAACAATCAAATAACACTTCCATGACCGTATCAAAAATCATCTGACATGTTAAAAAAGTGGGGAAAATTGTTTTGCAATTGAAAAATTGTTTCTGATTTCAAATAATGGTCAATGAAGCATTAACAACCCGATTGGCTCGTGAACGACTGGATGCAATCAGGAGATTTGTACCAATTCGTGACTCTGTACGGAATAAACTACAACAACGACAGAGTCTTCAGACTGATTTTGCTATGGGATCCGAAGAATTGTTTAAACCAGTAACCACAGCAACGTACGGGGTAGAGCGTGCTATACGGGGGAATGATCCCGAGACGGGGAAATCTGTTATCGGTGAACTTGAAAAAATAGCAGCGAAAACTGAACAAACAAAACAGACTGTACAAAAAATGGAATCAAAAAGAACAGTTGATGATTTACGCGTGAGATTTAACGAGGAAGGGTTAGCAGCAATTGATAAGACTGATCCACCAGAAATTCCTGCGCTTGTTGTTATGACTTATGAAAACAGAAAAAAAATGTTGAAACCAGAACATCATAAATATGTTAAGAATTTCACTCATTGGGCTGATATATTCTACAAAATCAAAACTAAAAAAAGTCAAATTAAGACAGATAGTGCATCATACATTGAATATATCAATGCGGTGGATATAGTGTATAAACAATATGAAAAACAAAAACCGCAAAAGCGACAGCAACCTGCAAAGAAAATATCTTTTTCACCTAAAAAACAACAACTACCACCTGATGATGATTTTCTTGATTATTTACAAGAAGCCGATTTAGAAAAACAGGATGAAGCAACTGGTTATAGCGGAAGTGGATTGCAAGATTCCAGTGGAAACTCAAAGAGTGAAAACGCTAGCGTTTCATGCCCTGGTAGTGTTATCAATGATATATCACGATTAGAAGTTCTTGTAGGAGGTTTCCGAGCTGGAAATAACTCACCGGAAATAATTAATGAAGCAGCTGATATCTGTAGACGGTTATTTGCCGGCGGTATCATGGATATCAGCACATATCGAGATTTCATTGGCGAGTTAGTGGAGGATTATCACAGTGATTAATCACCGAGACTGAATAAAAACGCTAGCGTGGAAATCCGAAGGATTTCACAATTGAAAAATGGTTTCTGATTTCAAATAATGATCATACACTACAATCATGATAAACCAGCCCCCGTCTACGTAGTTAATTCACGGTTTCCAGTTTATAGAGCATACTACGGAGATGGTTTAGGCAATACCATTGCAGGGTTATTTGCGAGAATGGCTCCAAAAGTGATGCCGTTGGCTAAACAACTAGGAATGAAAGCAATTGAAGTTATTCGTGATAAGGGTATTGGTGCTGTTGGAGATCTTGCTGGAAAAGCGTTTTCAACTGCGAAGAATAAAATAACATCATTAGTGAAATCACGAAGTGATTTACGAAAAAAGAAACCGTTACCGTCTACAGCGGAAATGCCTGCAAGTGTTAGTAGAATTATAAATAACGCAGTAAACGAAAAATTAGCGTCGATGGTAAATCAAGGGGACCAAAGCAATATTTCAAATATGATAGCAGGAAGCGGCTTTAAAAAACTACGTCGATGAAAATCGTTTACGATTTAGACTCTGATAAATAGAATAAAATGTTCAAAAAATCACATGATCCGGCGTTTGATATAGACGCCCCAGTTGGCAAGGATGATTCTGTACGCGATTATCAATATTACGCTTATCATGCAATAGACGCAAATAGTCGATCGCGAATTGAACTTCAAGTCCATGATACCAGTAAATACTTTTTGCCCTGTGAAGCGTTTATTGAAGTAGAAGGAAAACTTGTAACAGCTGCTGGAGCATCATATCCAATTGGTACTCAAGTCGGTTTTGTCAATAATGGTATTATGGCGTTATTTGAGAGTGCAAGATACCTCATTGATGGAAAAGAAATTGAGTCCATAGATCGTGATGTTGATGTGGCTACAACAATAATCGGGTTAGCGAGATATTCTGATGATTATACAAGATCAGCAGGACCTTCTATGATGTTTGCAAAAGATGGTAAGAATAGCGCTAATGGAAATCCATTTGTTGTAAGACGACCAAAAAAAGCCAGTGCTGCTAATGATGATGCTGATGTCGAGGCTGTAGTTATAAACAACGACGTTAATTTCAATCTAGGAGCTGCAACACGAAACTCAATGTTGGGAGCAGGGGATAAATCATTTTCATGCGCGATTCCACTGCATCATATATTTGGATTCTGTAGAAACGTCCGAAAAGTTATTTATGGGGCGAAGCATACAGTATCGCTTGTACGAAAGGGTGATGATAATGACGCAATTTGGAGGATTCCAGCAAACACAGCTGCAGATCATGTAAATGATGATGCCGGTAAAGTTATTTTAACAAAAATATCATTGTGGATGCCAGTGTTGACTCCAGCAATCACTGCAGAAGAACGATTACTATCATTTATGGACCAAGGAGGAAAGTCGTTGTTGAGTTGGCTAACCGTGAGTACAGATGTGAAGCAATCAAATATCAATGGGTTATTCACGTGGAATCTAGCATCAAAACAAGGCGTTTCTGCGCCACGTCATATATTTATTGCGTTACAAGATAACGCACGAGTTGGTGATCAACGTTTCAGTCATATGATATTTGATCAATTAGGTGTGAAAGACGTCTCACTGAGAATAAATGGCCAGCAGGAACCATCCGAGGATATACAACTTAATTACACAGAAAATCATATTGCACGCGTGTATCATCGTCTGTTGTCATTTATGGCACGTGATCAAAATGTTGATACTGGTTTGCAAATATCACAATACGACTTTAAGAGTTTATACCCGATCTATTACTTTTCGCTGGAACATCTCGATTTAACAAGACAGTCCGTCGTTGATATACACTTTAGAGCTAATGTAACCAAGCCTGATGCTATTGCTAATTATAGAGCGGTTGCTGTGATTCTCAGTGATAAATCAATGCTACTTGAAGGTGTTGGTGGAAGAATGAGAGTGGTAGATGCCCCAGTGGAAAACATGTAATTGAAATTGTAAACGATTTAGAATCAATCTATTATGTATAATGTCATATAGTGTTATTAGTGTTACGTTAACTCCCGGTCAATTAAAAAAATTGCAATCAGAATCGGTTAAGCGATGTGGAACCACAATCACGTTGAAACCCAACCAAATGACTGGTGGTGCAAATAAATTATCGCTGACAACTCGTCAGGTGAAACATTTCAATGATGCACTTGCAGCCAAAAAAGGTGTTCAGATTACTCTTTCTGCGGCTGCTATCAAAAATATGATTAAAACAGGCGGTATATTTCCGTTGTTAGCTGCGATTCCAGCATTGATTGCAGCAGCAGCCCCAGCGGTGGCTAAAGCAGCAGCGTTAGGAGCCGTTGGTACTGCAGCAGGAATGGCACTTAAGAAGGCAACTGGGAAAGGATATAAAAAAAAGGGACGATCCGTTCACGGATTGGGTCTAAGACTACCAGGAACCCCGTATTCGTGGTACAGCGGAAAGGGTCTAAGACTACCAGGAACGATTTATTAATTCAGAAATCTTCGATTTCCGAACCTATGGTTCCCATGTCCAATTTTGATTTAATGGATGCGGCTAAAAAACTCGCGATTAAAAATTTCAGAGGTGTTTTTATGAAAGATCAATTACCACATCAACCAAACAGCGTTGAAACCGGAATCATTAATCTCGATAACAGCACCGGACCTGGTACTCACTGGGTTGCATACGCTATTGATCCACGTGGGATTGTTTATTTCGATTCATATGGATTAGCCCCACCAAAAGAGTTTATGCGGTATATAAAAACCCTTCCAATGAAGACTTGGTATTCTACGCTACCAACACAAACGATGATTGACCCACCAATATGTGGCAGCGAAGTATTAAATGTCCTTGACGCTATTTCTAACTCCTTGAGTAACCCAAGCGGAAAACCACCTCATATTGTCGTGAATGAATACACTAGCAATCGCTTTTTAGAGAGAGAAAGAGTTTTACAATAACATGATTGATATTTGGGGGAGATCTTTGAAACCCAAACCCGATGGCACTGCACCACCTGATTCTGTCAAGGATATAACAAAAAAAATTAAAGATGAAATCGCTGAGACGTTGAACTTAACAAATGTTGATCCTAATGAAATAGTTGTATTTCAGGACAAACAGGGTAAATTGAAATCCAGTGATGTGTCGTTGGATGATATTTTAGTTAAACAACGAAACGCAATCGAAAACACCGTTGCGTTATTTTCCGATCAGGGTAAATTGAAAACCAGTAATATTTCTCTGGATGATATTTTAGTTAAACAACAAAACGCAATCGAGGATACTATCGCGTTATTTTCCGATCAGGGTAAACTCAAACCGGGTGTACTCGTTTCGACGATTACAGATCGATTAAAAACTCTCAACGATGAGTTAAACAATTCTCTGGCTGTACTAAAAATACTTGAATCTAAAATTGAAGATAACGGAAAACAGTTTATATCATTTCGTAGAAATATCATTGATAAATTTATTGGAACCCAGTTGGATAAAATTGAAATAAAACTCCCTGATATTAAAAAATCCATCGATGAGACGAAAACTTTCATCGAAGCCGTCAAAGGTGATTTTTCGAGGATGATAACAATCATTGAAAAAACAAAAATTCCTCATGAGAAAACCAATAACGTAGTATATACAATCCAACACGGATCATTTGAGTGGACACCTACAAACAACAAATTAGATATCACAGCTACTATCAAGGGTATTTATCGATTAACACTAGTAGCACCAATTCAATTTAATATATCATCGTCGAGTTCATCCGGGGTCAACAATACGATTTCAACGATCATCGACAAGGATAAAACTGAACGGTTAACGATAAAAGCCGATGATAAAAGTTTGGCTAAGGCATCAGTAACATGGTATCTGGAATTCGTAGCGGATTTAAGTAAATAACTAAATTGAAAGGATTTCACAATTGAAAAGGCTAGTGTTTTTAAAATAAACAACAATGACTTTGTCATCGACGCAATGTCGCTATGATCAGGTCAGAGAATTTCAGAATAGACTCAAAACCCTCACTGAGGAGTATCAAATAAAAATAAAACAATACCGACGAAGAATCACCGCAATTGATGTTATTATATACTCGGTGTCAAGCGTTCTCACTGGTGCCGGAATAATACTTGCATCGGTTACAATGATTGCCCCGGTCGTAGTTCCAATTTGCATTTCTGCGGTGGCTACAATCGGGGGTATATCAACCGGGATAGCAAAAAAGATATCATCATGCAGCCAGAGTAAACTGCAGAATTACTTACTTCAATTTCATATTGCATCAACCGCATACTCGCAATTATCATTGATGATATCGTCGTCACTCGATAATACGATTATATCAGATAGTGAATTCTCAGCGATGGTCAGTATTTTTGATTCCGCGATATCGAAATTAGAGCGACAACATGAGTATAATAACAATGACAACACCGATGGAATCAGAAAACACGAACCCAAAAAACAAAATGATCTCAATAATATCAACATTACCAGATTGTGAGTTCTCAGTGATGGTCAGTATTTATGATTCCTCGATACCAAAATTAGAAATAAATCATGAGTATAATGACGACACAGATGGAATTACTTCAACAAGTAGTGGAGAACACGAACCCAGTACAAACGAGTATGATATCAATAACATCTACGAAACCCGAGTTTAGTGTGAATTTCCCCTCTCCGGTCCCAGTGAAGGAGATAGCGCTAGCAAAACTACGAATGTATCACAGTTGGCCTAATATCAGATCAAAATCATTTGGTGGTCAACAACCGAATAATTCACTGGTGTTTGCAAATAAGAATAAACCCGACGGAACTCCAGACTGGAACGTCATTTCGATACCAACAGGGTCATACCAAATCGAACAAATCAATAATGAATTCGCGCGTAGAATAAAATCGATTACTGGAGTAGAGTCAAAAATCGCTATAACAGTTCATGAACCGACGCTATCATCCGCCATTGAAATAAACTCAGAAGAATATGTCGTAGATATCTATCAAAGCTCAATAAGAACCGTACTAGGATGGCCTGAAAAACCACCCGGGAAAAAAACCGTTGATATACCCGAACCTAAAAAATCTGATTATATCACCGACGTGATAAAACCGGATAATCCAATAAAGTGTTATAAAGATTACCAATCCAGTGAAGATTTTTTTTATTTCTTCTACTCCCCAATGGAGGAAGATGAGGAGGGGAGGGGTCAAGAGAGATATTATGTTGCTGACGATCTTAAAATCGATGAAAATTTTACAACGATGAATAATGATTTTTCTCTGTTGTTAACATCTCTTAAATCCGGCTCTCTCACCCGAGATGAATTTATCAGCGTCGTAGAATTATGCAACAAAATTATCGACGATATGGAAACATTTAATTCACAAATTATTCGAGTTATACTAGATGATAATTACCCCAAGTCGAGAAAGGAATTTGCATTAATCTATAAAATCCCCGTTAAGGATATTCCAACATTTAAACTACCAGGATATAACGTACCAGAACTAAAAAAACTTCTCAATGATGCTATTGATATCGGTTTTAAAATAATTCATGATACATGGAAAAAAACAGCATCACCGAAAATAAAAATCCTCAAACACAATAATGACCCAGATGGTGGCGGTAGGCATATCGCTCCGTTCAACGTGAATATTTCAACGGTGATTGCACTTAATTTAGTGTGTGATGTTATCGAAGGAAGCTATCAAATTAATCTCGAACGATCAAATCAAGCTCAGCAAGGATATATTCTTTATTCATTTGCACCAACAGCTCCTCCAGGGTTTTTAATAATTGAAAACCCAATTAATCCTGTCTACATGCGATGCCATAATAATTCGTTAACCAGAATTAATTTCAAACTCACCGACCAGTCAAATAATCTGATTGATTTACAAGAAGAGGTGTTAGCGATTAGTCTGTTTGTGAAATCATAAATGATTTTCATCCTAAAGACTCGATCAAATCATTTCTTATTTTTGTTAACCAGAACTGAAATCACTAAGCAGCAGAGAGGGTGGATGACAACAAGTTGCGACCAAAATTGATTAAAAAATCGTTTTCATTTTTTTAGTTAAAATGATTTCGTATGTAGATTTCAATCAATTTTTTTGTCTGAAAACGTTGTAGGGTTCGCCTTTTTTTGGTTAAAATAAGATTATAAGACGGCTCGTTTTAGGATTTCAATCAAATTTTGTCTGAAAACGTTGTAGGATTCACCCTCTCTGCTGCTTAATGCCTTCTGCAGTTATTCTTAAATAACAAATAACATTACACCATGTATAGACTATCAAGTGCTGAAAAATGGTGATAAATCCTTCAACAGCAACAACAACTAATGTACAGAAGTTGCTGACTTGATGAGAAATGTCAATAGAGATTTTCATTGTAAGGTAGTTCCCTGCTTTCCACTTAGGATAGATCTCTGGTGGAGGGATCTTTTGTACTCCCAGCATAGGGAAGTTGCTTGCCCCAAGTAGCTCCACCTTACCAACACACTAGTAGACCTAGTAGACCTCAAATCAAAGCAAGATCTCATTCCAAATAGTAAATTTCCCTTTTGTGTCACCAATAAGGTTTACGTCTTCGGATTTGCTTGGTGACCAATCATAGGGTGATATATTGGATGACATTATAGATCTGCAACTGGAACACCAAGGCATTATGTAAATACCGGTAGGTAATGGGCATATGTGACCTCACTAGGTCTAATTACAGTTGTAGAAGGTCTGTCACTGGTCACCTTCCCCAGAGTATGAGGCATACAGTATCAGACATCAGTCTTCAGACCCGAACCAAGTGCAAGTTGCTGATCTGTGTGCCAGAAAGCAAGTGGAAGTGATCACTTCAATAACTCCACTTTCTCTTTGCTTCCTTAGTCATTTTCAGTAATGACCATTGAATAAGGAGTACCAAACTGAAGAAAGATATTGGCTCACTATCACTCCATTTTTGATTTTCTCACTGAATCCTAGTGGAACTTGGGAAACCCACCACCCATTGGTGAGTTGGTCATGTCCGTTTTTTCTGATCATGCTCTCATGGTTGGTTTAGCTGTGGCTCCATGAATCAGATCTTCTCCACCTTCTTTAGACTCATTATAAGAAAAGGGAGACTACCATTAGCCACCTCTAATGATGTGAGGGACTTTCCAGTCCCTTTCACCAAAGAAAGCGAAACATAGAGCTTGCCCTGTCTTCTCAGAGTAGAGATTAATTAATTAAGTAATTATTTCTTGGTCAGGAAGTCCTTTTCTCAGGGGATGGCTGGGTTTCAATGAAATAGTTCTTCCTTACCCTGAGAATGAAGAGTGCGAGCAAACTCTGTTTATGTGGATGCAGACAAGTTGTACTACTCATTCATGAAGGAAGGGGTTTGAGCTTACATAAATAATGTAATTATTTTTAGACCTGCTTTATTTGATCTGAGTTAATTACATTGGTTTTCCCTTTGGAAATTCCTGGTCTACCTGATATTTGTCATGTTCATTATTAAAATTGTATTAAAAGACCTGACCTTGTTTACAACTTACAATGTTTTGAAAATGAACTTCTGACCATTATCCTTATCTTATTGTATATTCAACTTTATATTAAGGTTGTTTTTATCGGTACTATTCATTCATATCTCAATATCTGTAGTGGAATCATGTTTTGAATTATAATTTGAGAGGATTTATTTAAATTATTCTTTGGAATTGCAAAGTGTTCATGGACTTTTCAGACTGAATGATTATTTTGAAATCGTTGTTGTTGTAGGGTTTAACGCCATTTTTCAGCATACGATAGACTATACATGGCGGCCAGTATTATTGGCTAAGGAAGAACCCAGGAAAACCACAGAAAGAACCACCGACCCATGAGAAGCTACTGGAAAGCTTTCTCACATAACTACATTAACCGAATCTTAGACTTGAACCCACGCAGACAGAGGTGAGATGGCAGTGATCCATAACGGAAAGCGCTTTAGACCACTCTGCCACTCGGGGCCCCTGAAATCATTGTGTGTTCAAGGACATTTTGGATTATATCATTGTTATACATCCAGACCTTCACATTAGCATGTTCAAGGTTACTGGCACATCAGCACACTCAGGATTAGAATTATTTTGGAACACCACTGGAGTTCATTCAGAACACTATATTTGTGGACTTGAGATTTGGGATTTAATTCAGTGTTATAGGTTCTATTTAAGTTTTCACTTTGTATTTTAGAGAAATAAATAATTTGTTGAATTTTACAAAACTTGTTGCTTCTCTCTTTTCTGTTCCTTTGTTTGAGACACAAGAGTCATATCACAATACTCAGCAGTTAAAATGATGCAGTGATCTTATCACAGATTCCTTAAAACTCTTTTTGACCCATGGAATATCAGTCCATCTGTTCTTTTTGGACTTGGACATTCTATCCCATGTATTGGGTGAAATATAAGTACATATATTACTATGTCCTGCTGTTTGTTTAGGTGTAATAACTCTTTCTTCAAATATGGTACCCAATACCTACTACTACTACCTCACAAATCCAGCTCTAGCAGTTACTCCTTTTAACTAAAGGGAGCTAAAAATTATCTGTTGACCTATGTGGCATTCTGGCAGAGTGATTTCCCCTTATATATAAGAGTTGGCAGCCAAGTCTAAGAACACGTAAGTTACTACTTCTGCTCATGCCAAGACGCATACTTTCATCATGAGAGACCTCACAAAAGTCAGAGTTATGTCCTTCTACTTGAGTCATCAACAACCTGGAAAAGAGCTCAAGCTGCTGTTACAATGCAATGGAAGAGTCTTATTTCAATTACTTCCACAGTCTGACCCACCTTCATCAACAATTCGTTGGCATTTTAGCCTTTGCATCCCACAACCAGTCTTTCATTTGGAAACCCCAGCAGTTGACAGCAATATCACCGCGATGAATATGACGACCATATAACTAAATTTGATCGGTTTTCTGAATTACAAAGAAGTATAATTGTCAATATTGACAAACCTCTATTAGATTTCTTGGGAGATCCACTGGTGACCACACCGAAACTCACGGAGATAAAAACCTCCATGGATAATTTGTCAAAGTTGCGATCCGATTATGATGCTCATATCGAACAATTTACTACGTTACGTAAAAATTTTTTTAAAAAAACAATGATGCAGTCGATAAATATTTTGGTAAAAATGCTAAACCCGAAGAAATGAAAACAGATCTCATTGGTATTATCATGAAACTCGATGAAATAACAACGATTAATTGGTGAATAGAAGTTGTTCGCAAAGATATTAAAATGACCAATGATGTCATCAGGGATGATTTACTGAGGATGATAGAAAAACTTGAAAAAATAAAACCCTCACGAACAAAAAAAATATCATAAATAATGTGTACGCGATCCAACATGGATCATTTACGTGGACACCATCCACTAACATATTAAATATCTCCGCGGCCGTCAAAGGTATTTATCGATTAACACTAGTGTTGCCGACTCAATTTAATATTTCATCAACGAGTTCATCTGGGGTCAACAATATGATTTCAACGATCATCGACAAGGAAACAACTGAACGATTTACAATAGCATCCACTGATAATAATTTGGCTAGGGTTTCAGTAACATTATATGTGGAATTTGTAGCGGATTTAAGTAAACAACTGAATTAAAAATCCATAGGATTTTCAACGCTGGGGAATTTAACGCCAGCAATTTGAAATCTATTATAATAAATAAAATGTCATCATTGGTAACGTCACAGCAGTATCGCTATGATCAAGTCAGAGAATTTCAAATTAAACTCAAAACCCTCACTGAGGAGGTACCAAACAAAAATTTAAAAAATACCGACGAAGTATTACCGCAGTTGATGTTACCGTGTACTCGGTATCAGGTGTAATCACCGGAGCCAGTATAATACTCTCCTCGGTGACAATGATTGTACCGATAGCTGTTCCAATTTGTATATCAGCGGCGACAACAATCGCAGGAATTATTTCAATTATAACAAAAAAAATATTGTGTAGTCAACATAAACTGCAATATTACGTAGTTAAATTTCATCTTGTGTCAACCGCACACTCCCAATTATCCTCGATGATATCGTCATCACTCGATGACACATTAATATCCGATAGTGAGTTTTCAGCAATGGTACGTGTTTATGATTCCGCGATGTCAAAATTAGAGCGACAACACGAATATAATAACAATGGCGACATCGCAAGAACTACTTCAATGAATAGCGGAAAACACAACCCCGGTGAAAACCAGCATGATATCAATAATCTCAACGAATCCTGAATTCAGTGTGAATTTCCCTACTGCGGTTTCAGTTAAGGAAATAGCACTAGCAAAACTACGAGTATACCATAGTTGTTCAAATATGAGATCAAAATCATTTGGCGGTCAACAACCGAATAATTCCCTGGTGTTTGCGAATAAGAATAAACCCGATGGTATTCCAGACTGGAACGTTGTTTCGCTACCATCTGGGTCCTACCAAATCGAAAAAATCAATAATGAATTACAGCGCAGAATAAAATCCATTACTGGAAAAGAATCGAAAATCGCTATAACATTTCATGAACCAACACTATCATCTGCCATTGAGATAAACTCGCCCGGGTATGCCGTAGATATCTATCAAAGCTCAATAGGAACCGTGCTAGGATGGCCTGAAACCCCACCTCGGACATCCTTATAAATACCACTAGAACCACAAAAATCTGACTATAATTCTGATAAGAAATCATATCATGATGCAATCATATCATACAATACAAATTTTGGAGTTTTAGATTTCTTTAGTGGGTGGATTGAAGAACCAAGTGGTGGAAGGTTTCAACCAATTCAAAGTAAAATTAATGAACACTTTATAAAAATAAATAATGAATTTGAAATACATAGAAATATATTGCAAGAAAAACTTTCCAAAGAAAGCGAGATGAGATCATCAAATACATAGAAATATGTAATCAAATTATCACTGACATGGAAGTATTTAATATATGGATTATTCAAACGGTCTTAAATGCTGTAAATCCTAAATCAAGAACAGAATTTGCAAAAACATATAATATATGCGTAGAGAATATTTCAGCATTTAAACTCCCCGGGTATAATGTAGATCAATTAAAAAAAATCAAAAAACGATCTCCTCGATGAAATGTGCAAAGGTTACACCTATCTTTAAGAAAGGAGAATAGGAGGATCCAGGAAATTACAGACCAATATCAATTCTACCTGTATTGTCAAAACTGTTTGAAAAGCATGTAGCCATTCAGGTCTATACATTTTTTGAAACAAACTCTCTATTTCATAAAGCACAATCAGGATTTAGAAAGTACTACTCATGCCAAACAGAACTTACCAAATTAATTGATCTTTGGCTGAAGGAAATGGATAATGGGCATATGACTGGGATTGTTTTCCTTGACTTCAAGAAAGCTTTTGATCTTGTTGATCATGAAATTCTGCCGCAAAAGTTGAACTGTTACAGGTTTGACAATCCTTCTTTAAACTGGTTTAGATCATACCTAAACCAAAGGTCTCAACAAGTAAGCATTGGCAATATTATCTCTCAAACTCGCACTATTCATTCAGGAGTCTCTCAAGGCTCAGTTTTAGGCACTCTCCTCTTCCTTATCTATATCAATGATCTACCATTAAATAATGAATCCACCAATACAGAATTGTTTGCAGATGATGTAACCTTGTATACATCTAGTTCTGATACTGAAGTTATCCAAACAAGATTAAACTCAGATCTTATTAGAGTCCAAAACTGGGCACAACAAAATATGATGGTAATTAATGAAGGTAAAACAAAATGTATGATTCTGGGGACGACACAAAAGCTACACAAGTCAGGGAACCCAAAACTATCTCTTGCAATAAATAATCATCCATTAGAAAATGTCAATCATGAAAGGCTTGTAGGTGTGTCCATAGATAATAATTTATTATGGAATGACCATATTGATAAGCTTTGTAAAACACTGTCATCCAAAATTGCCCTTCTCAGCAGAATCAAGAAATATTTACCTATGGAAACTCGCAATCTATACTACAAGACATATATTTTTCCAACAATGGATTACTGTTCTAATGTATGGGGAAACTGTGCTAAATCTGAGCTTGACAGGATTTATAAACTCCAGAAACGAGCAGCACGTGTAATTTTAGATACATCTGTTGACCATCCCTCAAAAGCATTATTTACATAGCTCAAATGGTTCACAATATATGACATGATATATTTTCACAAGGCAGTTCTTTTATATAAATGTCTACATGGAACTGCACCAGAGTGTCTTCAGGACTTATTCAGGCCTTTTTCAACACAATACCAGTTGAGATCAATCTCACATGGAAACCTTCTAGTACCAAGAACAGAGCAATTCAAAAAGAGTTTTCAATACTCTGGTACAGTTCTGTGGAATAAGCTTCCACTACATGTAAAATCGGCTGAAAATATTAGAGTATTTAAGAAGAGATATCAGGAGCATGCATGTGTTTCTAACAGATAATGGAATTTAGTATTTTAATACGAAACATGCTAATATAAGCACTTCTTCACACAATGTGCATTTGTTATCCTTTCATTAAGAGGGCCTCAAGGGAGAATAGTCCTCGACTAATGAGTCACCCTCTATAAATAAAGCATTATTATTGTTATTATTATTAATACTTTCCATGAATACTCGCCACATGGAGAAAAATGCCACAACAAACAACTATCCTCAAACATAATAATGACCCAGATGGTGGTGGTACGCATATTGCCCCTCAAAACGTCAATATATCCTCTGTGATTGCAGTGAATTTAGTATGTGATATTATCGAAGGAAGTTACCAAATGAATCTCGAAAGATCAAATCAAGCCCAGCAGGGATATATTTTATATTCATTTGCACCAACAACTCCACCCGGATTTTACATCATTGAGGATCCAACTAATCCAGTGTATATGCGATGTCATAATGATTCGTTAACGAGAATTAATTCCAAACTCACTGACCAGTCCAATGATCTGATTGATTTACGAGGTGAGGCTTTACAAACTAGTCTTTTTGTGAAGTCATTAAAATATTTTTACCCCCATAGCAGCAGAGAGAGCGCGACAACAACTTTGCATCTCCAAAGGATATTTTTTTGTGATTTTGGAGGAAACCTTGGTTTGCCAAATAGACGCTTCTATAAAGTTGTCTGATTCACCCTCTCTCTGCTGCTTCAGGGCATGCATGGGAGACGAGGCCAAGAATGGCCTGAGTACTGAACAGGTTCACTCAACGCACTTTTGGCAATGTCAAAACTGCAGCTGCAATGGCAATTGGCAGAATGCAACTCGGCGCTCTCTGCATGTTACTTAGGGACCACTATATGCCAATCAAAAAACAAATCAAGTAATGGCACATGTCCCGACCATTTGTATTGAAAGAATATTGTTACCAGTCTTGATTTATCGTCAACAACATAGAACCTTCTCAGCAATTTATTCTCATTGGTATGGAGTTCAATACACAGACAACATATTTTGTCTCCCTCAGGATTGGATAATAAAATATGATCCTTGGGTAACACCTTACTTTCTTGAAATGCGGCAGCAGTTCTCATGGTCCTAGGTCACCTTATACGCCATTGCAACCGTTTCTTCTGCAGAAATGGAGTCCTAAAGTTTGCCCACTGCACTCTCCTAACACTATTTGCACTCAGATGAGGTTCCATATGTGGAATTGCAGCAACTTAACTTGGTTCATGATGGATATACATCTACAAGTACAACCGCCTGAGATTTCCGTCTATACCAATGCATGTATGGAAGACTGGAGACCACTTACTACCATCCTTATGGGAAGCCAATGGTACATGCTCTTTCAGGAATAACTGGAGATGACGGCCGTTGTGAAAGCCTTTCACTGGTGGAAGTACTATTTATATGACAACGGAATTCTCACTCTGTCCAAAAAACTCTACAGTGGTGACTTATCTCAAACAACAAAGGAAACTCCAGGTCCCTAGACATATGTATGAAGGTGTGGGATGTTGTCAATAACTCCACATACAGGTTTGCTGTATTACGGGATGTCCTAACATACTGGCTGGCTCCTTGTCATGGGACAAATACAACTACAGTATTTTTGCGCATATAACGCGCCTACATGTAATATGCGCAAACGCAGATAACGCGTGGAAATTCTGTCTTTGTGTAAAAAATATCTTGGATTGCATGCCCATGCATATACCACATGGTAACCAACACAGGCCTGCCAGAACACAGAACTGCCAGAGGTGCCTCATCTGATACGCGTTACGAGGCTGTTTACTTCCCTTGCTCACCATCCAGTGATTTAACGCCAGCGCCTTTATCCCTTTCTGCTCGTAATAATTACCGGTACAGTCGTAAATGACATGTCGTAATATTTTTCGCGTAAACAGAGGCAAAAGAGCAACTGCTATAAAACTATCTGTATTTACTGGTTTCCGTTAATTTCTGGCTGGATGCTGGTATAGGGATGTTAATATCGTTTTTTTTCTTCCAAAACCGATTATCGTTTGTAGAAATCTAATTTTAAACCGATTTTCGGGTTTTGTCTTACATAGAAATTACAAGAAATATATTCTTATAATGCAAGTTAGTGTATGCCTCGTGTGAATAAAAGATATTCATTACATACCATAATGTACAGATGCGCAAGAGGCGCATCATGGTGTCAGCTTCTAAGTTTTTATTTTCTACTTAAAGATTTATACTTATTTATCATTTATACTGTATGTGTATGAAAGAAATTCTTTATTAATTGTCACTGGTTTATTAGTGTGGTTGCTTGAAATTCATCGATGCTGTATATAAAACCTGGGATAACGCTCTTATGCATATACTGCACCGGGGTGGGGGGTGCACTGATTGTAAAAACGTGTATAACGTGTGCGTTATATGCACGAAAATATGATAATGCAGCTGGAATGGTCACTCCATTCCTTGGTTTTCACTCAGATCTGTACAGGACCAACTGATTGGGAACCTGTTGGCGAAAACGTTGAATGAGAAACTTCCATTCTTTGTCTCTCCTGTCTTGGAAATGAAGTTTGGGCAGTGAACATCCTATTGATGGATCGGACCAGCCTGAATGTATATGCCTACCCTCCAACACCTCTGTTTACAGAAATGATACAGAAAGCTAAAGAATCAACCTGTTGCACAATCTAATAAGAGAAGTCATGGATCAATGACCTCATCAATCTAGCATCAGAAACCTGCATAAATTTGGGTTTTCATTCATCTACTCAAACAACCATGACAGCAGTTTTATCCCTGTCCAGATCAAATCTGCATGTCTGGATCATATCAAATAGACCCTCATGCTTAAACAATTCTTGCAACCATTCTTGAAGAGAATTGCTAAGGCATGATGGACCTATCTCTTTTTCGCATCATGATAGGGAAATAACCCTAGCTCAAAAGAACTTATTACTCATTTCAGTTTACAGAGTTGGAGCATCAACCACCAGCCTAGTGTCTGGCCAGACCTGTTTGTTAACTGCCATCATTCTGGCTGTGGGATGGAGTTTGGAGTTCGCATTCTCTTGCTTTTATCTCCTATATCTGTCATTCCAGAGGGACTAATTCAGTTTGGTAGGACTTGTAAAAAATCAGGTCACCCATCCAGATTGATTGACAGCTTCCTAGTACACGACTTCCATTGAATTTGCAGAAGGAGGGTTGATTTTTCCCTTTTGAAGCTGTGCCCCGACAGTTGGATCTCCTCCAGTCACACTACCTAGAAGATCACTTACATATGTTTCTGAACTGAAGATTTTATCTGGAGAGTAAGGAGATGTACCTCTCTTCAACACTTACCTTTTCTCATAAGGTATTATGATTGGGTAAAGTATTTGAAGAATAATCCAATAATAAAAGTTTCTTTGAGAATACTTACCCAATCATAATGAGAAAAGGTACCCTCCCGGCCTCCCTGTAGTTACATCCAAAGAGATGATGCTTTCCTTCTCCAGTAGTAACTGATGTATTTTTAGACTTTGCCACCAAGTCTACCTAGCTGTACATTTTCCGACGTTATAATTGGAATTTTGACCTAAAACCTTGGATGTCTGAGGTTTTTCCATGGTTTTGCTAGGAAAACCTTAGACAATGCTGATATTTTGTCCAAGATTTTGGAAGCAAACCTTGGACATTGTATCATACTATAAAAAAAAACTAGGAAATACCTTTGACACAGCTTTGGACATCAGAACTTAGTTTTGTTTGGCTTGGAAAAAACTCAGAAATAAGAACTTAGTCATTTTTTATCTTGGATATGTAGACTTAGAAATGTTTTAGCTAGGAAATGGACTTTATTAATGGGCCTTTTGCTGTCTCTTCTGGGTTCTTTTGTTACAATTTCATTTATTTGCTCATCCACCCAGCCATGATGAATACTTTTATTTCTAGAGCCGAATTACAAGCTTTTCAAAGTTAGTTGCTATCTCATTCCTCCATATGGTAAATACAATTTTGGTCTAGCTCGCTCAGTTATTTAATTTAAAAAAATAATGCCTGTTTGTAAAAGACATGTAATATTTGTTATTTTGAGTGGCTACCAGTATTATAAATATCTGTTACTGTATTAAAAACAAAATATCCAGAAGTCATCAGTGTTGACACATAATTACTTTAACCTTTTCTGAAATATACTCCATTCATTTTCATACCTGTCATTTCCCTGGAAACATTAGTTTTATTTAGTAAATCATGCATATCAGATGTTATTAATATATTCATTTATAATTTTCTTGGCTTGTAAACATACGACTCTTTGTCTAAAAGTTTGTTTATTATATCATTTGTTTTGTTGTACTTTGTATACATTTACTTGAGTCCATTACACTGTTGTATATGTGATCTGGTACAAACATGTTACAATAGCAAATAGAAAATGCAACCTATGTTTATTTTTATGATAAATTTTGTTTGGAGAGAAATTTCTTCTCAAAATCAAAAAAATAAATTGGAAAAAATCATAATTGCAAAGAAAACTTGTGTTAAAATATTAATCGACAATTTGGGTATGCAGAACATTAGTCTCTTGAAAATACTGTTTTGAATCCGCAAAAATCTCATGCCTTCTTTATAATGTACTTATTCCTCTAGAAGTGCAGGGAATCAGTAGGGCTCAAAACTAACATTGCCTAGCTAGCATTGTAATGGTACAGTAGTGAAATTACTTGTTAAAAAAGTGTACATCAAGATTCTTCTCATTATGGTTCAAGTTCTATTTCAAAATACTGACATTGAAAATAGTCTGATTTTTGGTAGTGAAAAATATTATAACTTTCAAAATGCTATTATTACTAAAAGAAATTAATTTTAAGTGCTGATTAGGAAGCAAAGTGACTGATTAAAAGAGAACCTATTAGTTTTTAAAATAACCACAATTATCCTAAGGTAATATTGAAGCTAGAAGTGATAAATTGATTTCCAAAGTAGGGAATTTTTTATTTATGGTTGATCCACAGTACCAACCCTCAAAATAAATATCTGTTTGACCTTTCCTATGATCAATGATGTCTCATTAGATATTCTATTTTTTATGTAGGTCGAGCCAATGACTCCTGAATCAGGTTCACTATCTAAGGAAGATTGCCATATCTGCTTGAACAAAGTGAAATCCCCCAAAACATTGAGTTGCGGCCATACATTCTGCATTAAGTGTGTAGAATCAAAGCCAGGGTGTCCTACGTGTGGAGCCTTACATAAAATAATCTATGGGAACCAGCCAGAAGGTGGAGAAATGAAAATCTCTGTCTGCAGTTTCAGTTTGAAGGGGTTTGAAAAATTTGGCACCTTAAAAATAGAGTACACGATTCCCCGTGGAAAACAAGGGGTATGTTGTAATCATTGTATGTTTCTATCAGTTGATTCTAAATATGTTTTCTTCAAAATTATCCTTCAAGCATTTAATATTTTCACTTAGACTGACAGTTTGATTGAAGTAATGACCTTTTAAAGGGACAGTCTAACAGTACAAGTACATAGAAAATAAAACCTGGTTGATAATTCCAGATAAGAGTACATACTACTAGTGTCATCAAGCTATCTGCACTATTCATCTACACTCTGCACTATTCATCTGCACTATTCATCTACACTCTGCACTCTTCATCTACACTCTGCACAATTCATCTACACTCTTTGACACTATTCATCAACACTCTGCACTATTCATCTACACTCTGCACTATTTATCTACACTCTGCACTATTCATCTACACTCTGCACTCTTCATCTATACTCTGCACTATTCATCTACACTCTGCACTATTCATCTACACTCTGCACTATTCATCTACACTCTGCACTATTCATCTACACTATTCATCTACACTCTGCACTCTTCATCTACACTCTGCACAATTCATCTACACTCTGCACTATTCATCTACACTCTGCACTATTCATCTACACTCTACACTATTCATCTACACTCTGCACTATTCATCTACACTCTGCACTATTCATCTACACTCTACACTATTCATCTACACTCTGCACTCTTCATCTACACTCTGCACTATTCATCTACAGTCTTTGACACTCAATCACATTGTTTTGTAGTTTTATCCAGTCCTTATTAAGGCCATATCCAACATCCTCCTATATGACTGATATTTAGCTGGTTTTGTCTGAACAATTTTAGGTAATGGACCATAATAAACTTGAGGCTGTGAATCCTACTTGATGGTAACAGTTCTAGCATCCATATATAATTTAACTTGGGGCTGTGAATCCTACTTGATGGTAACAGTTCTATCATCCATATATCATTTAACTTGGGGCTGTGAATCCTACTTGATGGTAACAGTTGTAGCATCCATATATAATTTAACTTGGGGCTGTGAATCCTACATGATGGTAACAGTTCTAGCATCCATATATAATTTAACTTGGGGCTGTGAATCCTACTTGATGGTAACAGTTCTATCATCCATATATCATTTAACTTGGGGCTGTGAATCCTACTTGATGGTAACAGTTGTAGCATCCATATATAATTTAACTTGGGGCTGTGAATCCTACTTGATGGTAACAGTTCTAGCATCCATATATCATTTGCACTGTAATGTCACCCTGTCACTTACAAGTGAATATGAGGGGGATAGAATTTCCATGAAACCACAAACAATAACAAACTTCAGAGGTAAGTATTCTATTTGAATTTCCCTATCCTTACATTTTTGCAGTCTACAGACTCACCTACCAGTTATTTTATTCACTTTAGCAAATGGGTTCATACTAAGCAAGTCACATAACATCTGTCAGAAAACTCATTTATACTTGGGATCTTTTTCATTTTAGTTCAAATAACCTTCAGTAATGTTTCAATAACATTTTCAATGATCCATAGCAATTGTAACCTACTGTTTCTTTTTGTAGTTTCTTGCTTGAAAACAAAATAATGTTTGGTTAATTTTTTTCTCCTGAAACCTTAGAGTTGTTTCTTTTTTCTTTTACCATTTAGTGAAACGCCCACTTAAGGTGTTTCTTTGCTGAATAAATTATATTAGCATAGATTTAGTCTAAGCTTTACAATGTCTTAGTTGTGGGTAAGTGTGGCCACCCAAGGGAAGGTATAAATGGGTGGAGAGTGAGTCATGCCCTCCTGAGAGGTGGAGTAGCATTATCCCCATTATGTGAGAGCAGAGAACAAGTCATGCCCTTCTAAAATGGAGGAACAGTAACTTCTGTTTACCACATTAGTGAGTTGTCCTTCCTTTAAAATGAGGAGCATTAATATCTCACTTGTCCAAAGGGGTAGAGAGCAAATCAGACCCAGACAGGATTACCACCCTCTACTGACCCACAGCTTGATAAGGGATGACTGTGAGTGAAGCCCATCATAAGTGGGAAGCAGTACCCTTTCAGTCCCAAGGACCCTTTCAGTTCCAAGGACCCGTTCCTGGTGATGCAATATAGCTTTCGGAAGATCCAGTTCTGTCAGATCTGATTATGGCTTTTACTATAGAGTTATAATTGGTGTCTTTAGAAACTGTTAAGTACAGAGATAAGCTGAGTTCTCCCCTTTCTCAAGACTGCCTGTTCATCCCATTGGGGATACCAGATTAGGGTTGGGGATTGTTATGGCATTCCTTCTTCCCTATTATTCCTCTCAATCCCTACAGGATTTGGAGCATTCTTCCACAGGAAAGTAATTAGCCTATTCCCTACATGCAGCCTTAGACTTTTGGACCTGGGCCTCATATAGTAGTGAGGTCATGCCGTTAAGGCCATAGACCTACATTGTCTGATGAAGTTAAGTCCAAAAAGAGTGAAGGGGATCGAACTTACCCAAAACCACCTACAGAGACCACTGCCCTTAACAGTTTATTATCTTTACAGGAAGAGTTTCCAGATCAAGTTTCTCCTCCCACCAAGTCTCCCTCACAGCAGAGACACTAGGTCACATAGTCCCCTCCTCTCAAGAGAGGGTGCAGGATAAAAATTTAATTTTTGTCATTGTTGAAGACAAGTTTGACTTGCAACAGGCCATTGTGGTAACCCATCCATTCTGGTCACTTACACCTTCTGAACTATTGGTTCTGATTATTTGATAAAGTGGTGACTAAAGTTTACTGCCTATTACCTAATGATCTGTATCCCAAATCTTCAGGTTCTAATAAATAAATAAAAATGTTTATAAGAGTATTTTGAGCTATGTGCAAGAGAACCAGAACTTTATCAACAGGGTGAAAACCCCTTCCTTTGTATCTCTGTCATACTTTAATTTAAATCATGACTGAATAAATTGAAGTTCAGTTCTCACAACTTTACAAGGCTTTATCAGCTTATATTTGAAATCAGAGATGAAGATTAATTTCTGAATCTTTGGTTAGAAGTTTCTCTTTTAATAACGTCAATGATTCATAGACATTATTTTCAAAAACTAGTTCTAAGAGACTAAAATCGGAAGATTTTTTATCTAACTGATTTCCTAATATCAAACAAGAACAAATGAACAGCCTTATCCCGATCTTTTCCTGTATCAAAGCAAAATGACTGAATAATATTCTTCAAAGTTTGATTAAATCTTTTAAATGCCTCCATGACTTTCGATGTGATAGGCAGAAAATCTAAACTGTTTGATGACTGATTCATGCATAACTTGCTGGATAATTCCATGCATAAAATTTGACCTTTGATCAGATTTGAAGGGATTTGGGAAAGCCAAATTGTATATTAAAAACAACATCAATCTTTTATTATCAGGGCCTTTGCCTGAGAAGTCTTCTTCTAGTGAAAGTGTTCTTATTCTGGGCTTTGTCAATGTTTTTTTTATCAGAATTATCAACCATGACTGTCAGAACATTGAAATCTTGACCCACTTATTACATTCATTATTTACCTATAATCTAGCTAGAGATAAGGTTGTGGATAATCCACTTGTAAACAACAAGCCTTGTTGGGATCAGTTTGTTGTTATAGGGTTTGATGACATTTTTCAGAACAAGATATGCTGTTCATTGCAGGCAGTATTACCAGTTGAGGAAGAACCCGTGAAAACCCAGAAAGACACCGACCCACGAGAAGCTGCCAGCAAGCTCTCTCACATACCCATATTGGCCTTGTCTGAACCCACACAGACAGGGGTGAGATGGTAGTGATTCATAATGGTGAGTGCTTTAGACCACTCAATGGGTCCCTTTTGGGTTCAGTGAGTTGATCAATTGAAACTGAAATCCATGATTTATACCAAGCTTGTGCAGTGGCAAAGTGAGTTCTCAAAAACGGTGTTGATCAGGAAATTATTTCATTAGCTGACACATTTATTGGTCAGTCTTTTGATGAGCTAAGTTTTGCTCCCAGTACTTGATAATAAAAGACTAAAAAGCTCTTGTGTCCCTTAATATGATAGACTTGGCAAAATCACCACAAATTGATAAATAACCTTTCAGCAATGAATAAGGACCATAATACAATGAATGATTCATAATTCTTCATAATAAAATCAGACAGGTATTTGTTTGACCCAACAAAGGTATTTCCTTCAATACATGACTGTGACCTTGAACTCGTAGAAATAAGAGCATTTGGAATAGCTGTCATTATTCTTTTGCTTACTTCTTGCAACCAGTAGCAATTAGACTTAAGATGCCACTTCTTCTTACAATAAATGCACATAGGAAGAGAGAAGGATTTCTGATCAGTCTTATCCGAAGTTTGATTCTAAAAGAATTGTGCCATATTGAGACAGGGATGTTTTTTCTCTCACCAAGATAGAGAAAGACAAATGAAGGATTTTGGATCAAGAAATATTTATCAGATATACTAGCAGCATTTCCTAAAGTTTCAAACTCTTTCTCATCAATGTAGGTCACTATGGAAGCAATTCCTGAACTCTTCAATTAATATGAGTTGTCATAATCTTATCCTAACTCTTCAATTAATATGAGTTATCATAATCTTATCCTAACTCTTCAATTAATATGAGTTATCATAATCTTATCCTAACTCTTCAATTAATATGAGTTATCATAATATTTATCAATCTTGATTGTATGCCACTTAACAAATAGTCTTTTTCCCATACAAATTTGATACAAGTCTGTCCAGATTATTTTCTACAGTTCCTTAATGTCTGCTGATAGATACATTCCTTAACTACTTTAATTCCTTAATTACTTTATTTTGAAAGTGAAATTTAGATTTTAACAAGTTTCACAAATAAATGTCATAATAAGGTCCAATGCTCTTGAATCCATGGCATATTTTCATCAACTTCTCTTTAAAAGTATTGATTTTGTTTTGGTTAAGAGAGGTTACTAGCCTTATAGGTATGGCAACATCTAAACCAGAACTTGTGTCTAAAGGGGAAAAGTGCTTTCCACTTGTCCCCCCTATCCACCTCTCTCTGGGCCATTGTAGCAAGATACAGACTAAAAGTGCTTTCCACTTGTCTGTCTGTCTGTCTCTCTCCATACAATTACCATTGTTGTTTTTAATTTCAGATTAATATATGAAATTAAAATATCAGGAACTAAGTAAAGAATGAAACAAGGTGAATTTAAAATTCAGAAGCAATTGTAATTTTTCAGAAATATCTTAAGTAAATTTGTTTCAATGACCCTTTATTACAGGACCATGGTCTTAAACTAAGTAACAAAAAACATGAAAGCCACCTAGTTTTGTGAAATTTAGTAATTAATTTATTTCCCAAAAATACAAAGTGAAGAATTTAAAAAGAACTTACAGAATATGAATGAAATCTTATATGGTTCTAAACATTCTATAATGAGTATAAAGTGTTCCAAATGAGTTCTGAATGAAGTCTAAAATATTGTGCTGATGTGCCAGTAGCATTTGCAAGTGTTGATATGCTGACAGTCTTGTATATGTTCACTTTGTAATTCCAATGCAGATGATAATGAGGTCATAAGTTCTTTTCCAAAACATTTTAACTTGTAAACTTGTCTTTCATTGAATTTTTACCAGCTAACCACCTAGAAAAAAGGTAGACTATATAATTTCCAAATGACATTGTCTTAAAAATGCTAACCCAGAGTCCTGGACAAAATAAGCTATTTAATATGTTGCTTACTAAATGACCCTACAATCTTTAACCATGAAGAAAAAAGAAACACAGAATATTGATATACTTAATAGCAACTAACCATCATCATGCAGTAACTAGCAGGTGGTATAAGGTGGTTTTCAATCATAATTGTTGCATAGTACACAATTCAAGAATGTGTCCAATTACAGAATGCAATTATAGTTGATCATCATAATTTGATATATTTAACATTTTCTTACCATTTTCTCTCTACCCTTGTGGAATAACAAAATATTTGGCAGGGATATTGCTTCTGCATTGTTTGCCAAGTAAACAGTCTTCTTCTTGTATTTTATCAAATAAAATATGAAGAATTGTTTGCCATCTTTAAAGTTTTCACTGTTTTTTTTTTATTATAACATATTTGATTTTCCTTCTTGAAGCCAAATCACCCAGAGCCAGGGAAAGAGTTTGACAGTATATACCATGTAGCATATCTACCAGATACAACAGAGGGAAAGAAAGTTTGTAACTTACTGAGAGTTGCATTTGACAGAAGACTGATCTTTACATTTGGTAGATCTTTATGGGGTATGGGTCATCATGTTCTGACGTGGAATGATATTCATCACAAGACAACACAGTAAGTACATGTAACTTTATCTGTTGTGTACAGTGTTAGCTAAATGGGAGTTTTGTTTCTTGGGCTTCTTTCTAATTTTTTTTTTTATGAGCCAGCCTTGATGGAAGCTTGGTATAGGGATAACTTTGGTGTCCATCAGTACATGTCCATCCATATATGTCATATTTCTTCGTCAAAAGAAAGCCCATCTACCCCACTTTGAGAAACTTTTAACAGATAGGGGTATCTCTTAAACTTTGAAGTTTGACCAACTGTAGAACCTGGTTAGTACAATGTACTGTAAGTATGGATATAGATTACACTTTTGGCCACTATATTAGCAGTAATTACACTTGTACTTTCTAGCTGCTGAAATTCAGTCAAACTGACTTCCGATATGACCACAATTTTAGGTGCTACTTGCTGCTGCTCCACCTATCTGGATGGTGATATTGGCGTAAGGTTTTCACCAGAGTGTTTTGATGTTTACTTGGTCGTAAATGAAAACAGTGCTGATTTGACATCCATTATGGTCACCACAGCAGCCGCCATCTTGAAAATCCTGTTATTGTGACTCTTTAAAAATGGATGGTCATATCACAATGTCGTACATTAAAATTATGCTAATTTTATATTCAATATGGCTGCCACAGCAGCTGTTCTATTAAACATGGGGTGGGGTTATGATACTCATGTTGTAATAGTTTTGCCTTGGTTGACTTACATTTTGGATGTGAGAATACTGTGTTAAAGTGAATTTAGTTTAGCATTTATTCTTATTACATTAATTATTTTCGAATATTCATCTTCAGTCTGTTGACCAAGTGTAGTTGTCGAGGCACTGTGCTGCTGAACATCTGACCAGTTCATTCCATTTGTCTCAATCATGTGCCAATGCCTGTGTCTCCACAAAACTTTTCTTGGTCCATTCTGTGATGTTGTCAGTCTTCTTTTTTTTCTTCTCTGTGTACCTCTCCTTCTGCCACCCTGGACGCTGCCCTGCAGTACTGACATTACAGTGCTATCTTCAAAGCAGAAAATATAGTGAAATTTCCTTGAAAATCACTTATAGAATAAGTCTGGGAGTGGGTATGAATACACATACCAACAAAATCTATCACTTTGTACTTCCATGGCAGCAGGTGCAAAACAACTGCCATGGTCACAGATGCTTGTTTTTGTTAGTGATGATAAAATATTATTGACAACATCTACTCATCTGAAAATATTTAAACTTTAAGCAAAGTGACAAACTAATGAAATTTGAAATGTGCCCCATTTCTGATTCTGTGCTAATTTGTTTTAACCATTAGTATTTTAAATCACTGATTAATGATCTGAGCATATAACGAGAAACAGAGTACATAACAAATCATTTAATAACCTGTTTTGCACTAAGTTTCTTTCGTGTTGCCGATACTTGTCACACAGGGAATAAGCTACATTAAGTTCTGATCAGTAGTTATTATTGCCCTGGACTGAAATGAATAATAACCACCAATCAGATATCAGTGTAAGATTTTTTTACTGCACGACACTGGAAGTATAGCTATCAAATTAGAGACGGCTTATTCCTTGAAGTATTGTACTTCTCCATAGCTGCAACAGGACATGGTCGGTTTTGTGAATGCACATGGCCTGACAAAATTAGTCAGACTAAGAAACATGTAAGGTCATTATGTGACAAGATTTGTCTTGGTCAAACTTCTTACAGTAAATTTTCTACATTGCAGAAAACCAAACAATGCCATTAGACATAAACTAGAAAAAGCATGTACATAATAATAATAATGAGGACTTTGTATAGCGCTTTACAACATCTATAATGATATGACTACACTACAGAAACAAATAACAAAAACCATGAAATTGGAAAACATAAAAACATGCTGAAAACATATAAGATACAAAACATTATTAGGTCTCTAATAGTTATGTTGGACTGGAGTCTGTAAGTGATAAGTAGCACGGAGAACAAATTTTGTGTTTGATTCTGTATCAAATGGATAGCCAGTTTAGGGTACAGAGCAGTGGTGAAGTGTGCTCTGATCTAGGTACTCTAAAGATGATCCAAGCAGCTGTGTTTTGAACTTTTTGTATATGAAAAATATGCATTTATACAAAGAAATGAAGATCAGGGCAAGTTGGGCACTGTTCTGGACGGAATCTTGGTATTGTTTAAGTCACAGATACATCCAGCGTGTAATGATTTTCATCAAAACAAAAGTATCACATATTGGACAAGATTGCTGTTCTTTCTGGGGGTTTTCTTGGCTCTCCACCATTAATACTGGATGCAATGTATAGCCTATCTTGTGCTAAAAAATGACGTTAAACCCTATAACAAAAACAATTTCTTTCTTTCTTTATAGCTATCTACTGTTTGTATATTTAAAATTGATTGATATATTTTGATTGCTTCAGATTAGTGGATGGGAAAAAGCATAGATTTTTTTCTTTCATATCAATTTTGTTTCAATGAGCAAGTGCTTTTAGTAATAAAGTGTCTCAATTTTAGCTGTTGGTAAAAAACCCGTGTTGATAACTATTAGATATAAAAGAAATCTTAATACAAATATTTGTCAGTTTATGATTATGATAACAAATCAATGTAGTTCAACTGTCGGTCATGTAGTTAATGTTTTCAGAGTGAGATGGCATTTTACTGACACTACATCAAAGTTAAGTTTCACAGTGGCTTAAAGAAGAAAATGATTTTCTTGAAATAAACTTGATTCCAGATAATATTATGTCTTAATTTTTTTACACTTGTGATAAGGAATAAATATATTATTTCTGTTCAAAATGACAAAAGTGATTCAGAGAGTAAAAATCAGGTTTCTGCACCATATGTTATCCTTGGTGCATGCACCTTGGCCACATTTTGATTTTTTGTGGGTAACTGTAACATGAACAATAAAAAAAGTTCTTTAAAATATCTTTGATTACAAAGCTTATAATGATACCAAACATTATGGATTGTTATGGGAAGAATAAAAATCAGATGTTAGGCTAGGCAGCTCAAAGATCAATTGGTCCAAAAAAAACAGATCAAGAAATGTGTTTTGAACACTATAATCTGTTCATCTTTTGATAAATTTCATAGATGTTCAGCCCTGGAGTCTAGGGACTTATCTGGCCTTTGGTCAGTTTGTTGGTAGTTAACAGCACATCAGCTCATGTAATGTTAAATTGTAAAAAATTCAAGAGGAGGTGTATTACAGAATAAGGATTGATTTATTGCTTAAATACTTTAAAAATAAATTCCTTATATAACATTAATGTAATGAAGATTAAAGAAAGAATCAAACTTACAATTGTATATTTACCTGAATAGAATCTCTCTTGGAACATACCTTTATAAAAGCATCAGCGCATTTAATGATTATGCTGATAAACATGTTAAGCCCAACACAGTATCATCTCATAGACTGAATGCAGTAATTTTAAATTCAATCACCTAGAATGTACAAGTAAACAATTACAGACATTTTCTTTATTCTCTATCAGTGTTCATGATCAGTCCAGAAAAATGGAAATCATTTATCATTTAATTCATTTATTAAAAATTTACCCTATACTAAAATGTTATAGCAGACAAGAACATATTTGGAAACTTTTTATTTTCCCTGGCAGTTTGTACAAGGAGTTTTAAAATATGGTACAAATTTTTCATTACTTATTCCTCAATCATGAGTGATGACCGGTCAAATATGCATACGATAGCTAATTTTAAAATACATTGCTGCTACATGTACTTCCCTGTGAACATCATCGGGTTATCAATGGTGATCCAAATGTGATAATTGGTTGTTGGATGAGTAGATTTTGTAAAAATGACAACCTTACTCCTTCTGTCAGGAAGTACAATCCTAGATATTACTGCAGAGTATGACTAGTGCCTACAGGGGCACCGAGTGGCTCAGTGGTCTAAAGCGATATCCATTACGGATCACTGCCATCTCACCTGTCTGCTTGGGTTTGGGTCTCACATTTGGCCAATGTGGGTATTTGAGAAAGCTTGTCAGTAGCTTCTTGTGGGTTGGTGGTTCTTTCCGGGGGCTTTCCTGGCTTCTTCCTCACCATTGATACTGGCCACCATGTATAACCTATATTGTGCTGAAAAATGGCATTAAACCCTACAACAACAACTAGTGTCCACATGGAAACCTTTTTTAATATTGGGCAAGTGTGTAGTTACTTTTTACTGTTCTGTTTTAACAGTAAGTTAACGTACATAGCAATATTGGCAAATCCCATGGTGTACATACCTCTACAAATGGGTAAATGCTGAGCAGTTTGGATCAAAATACTTCCACTCTAAATCATTTAATATGTTCTTGTTTGGAGTATCAGATGATAAATCACGGTCTTTGGAACAAGATCTACAGGCCACTCTTGCTAGGCACTCAAAATTTAGGTTAGTGTTAGGACTGGTCAGCCTAGTGTCAGTATAATGTGACTGGATGGGACATCATGCCCCAGTGCTAGTTATCACTACAAACTGCAAACATCATAGCGATATGACTGAAAAATTGTTAAAGCTACGTTAAAAATCCAAATCACACATACACCTATTATATACTTTGCCCAAAAGAAGGCTTGTACTTTAATTTGAGTAATATTTTAATTATGTTTTTTTATTAAAGGTATGGATATCCAGATCCTGGTTACCTGAAGAGAGTTCAGGAGCAACTTGCAGCTAAGGGAATTACTGAGGCAGATATTAAACTTTAAAAGTTTTATAGGTCTGACAAAACTATAAGAGAGAAGTCATGACATATAAAGTGCAAGTGTATTATATTATCTTTAAAAGCAGGTACCTGATGTAAGCATTTACGTTATAGCTCATTTACTGTTATACAATGTTGATAACATCAGATGCCATTCATTTATGATTCCCATGGTAAGATTTTAAAATAACACAGACACACACCTGCCATTTCTGTTAGCTTGCTATATAAAAAAAGTTTCAATTCAGATGAAATATTCTGAAATGGTCCAAGTTTTCAATTATCAAGAGTTGTTACAGTAATTCTTTTACACAAACTATCTGCAGGTGAAAATATTCTGTTTATAGTTGATGCATCATACATTTGAACCTGATGTGCATCTTGTTTAGGTATCCACTGCATTCGATTTAGTTGCAACCTTTTTTTTAAAACTTGCAGATATAAATTTAAGAATTGATTGAAAGCATGCATGAATTTGGTATGCAGGGACTTAATATCAAAAGATATAGGAGGATTCTGAGCTCTTGTTTGTATTGCAACAAGTGTAAGACTATTGTCCTTAATGCAGTTTACATGAAATATGCATATATCATGCTACATTAGTTTGATGCACATGCATGATTTCTTTGGGTAAAACATTGATATCAATCAAACTCTAGTTGAATTAGAGACACACCATATTTCCAATCTGTGCCATTATTTTTCTTCACTGCTCCAACAGTGGATTATGTCTTTTCATATCCAGTTGAAAGATGGGTGATCCTGATGTTATGAAGATAAGAGCAAGGGACAATTACCAATGCCCAATGTTATAACCCATGCTCTGTATTAGAATCACATGTATCTCACCATGCCCATTAAGTGTATACATGGTTATCAGGTGGGGATCCTGCAACTTGTCCCTGTTATGACCTATTGTCTATACAGTGTACACATTTTATTTCCATTCTTAATTTATCATTCAAACCTATATTTGGTAGTAAGGTAGGTATATGTGCAGTCTCTAAGTGTACACACAGGGGTGAAGGGAGAAAGAGCTTAGAGTGTAATCCTGAAATTTATTATTTTTCCTTGAATGTATATTATATCCTAGTCTATTGCAATAATCCAATTTTCAGATCTCTGTTTACAGTCAATAAATTTTGTGAGATTTTTTTTTTTCTTAAATCTTTCCCCAACCACCTATCACTCCATCCCTAATTTTATCCCAAACATTCAAATCACTGTCTTAAATAGCAAAGGTAAAGGAGAATATAATGCCTGTTTTTATTTTAATCCTCTATTGGTCTTGAAAAAGTAAATTGAGCATTGCAAATGGTCAAATCTCATTTTTAATTATGAGGAAATGATTATAGTGAGTATCAGCCCTGATAGATTCTATAAAGAATCATTTAAATACATGTAAGCAGTAAATGCTTATGTATTTTATATTTAAACAAATTGTAATGGCAGATTTAATCAATTACATGTACATAATTAAAATATAGAGAGAAGATAATACATAAATATTTCAAATTTATATTGCAACTTTTAGCGGTTACTTGATGATTAAAGTTGATATTTATCCGTTTGATAGTTTGATATATCATCCTTGAAGCCATCAGTAATTCTTATAGTAAAAAATGATCTGGGATGTAAAGCTAGAAGCAATTAATGCACCAATTTACATTATAGATGGTACATGATATTTTTGATGTAGACAATTAGTTTACTCCAAACAGCTTACTGCTGTTGAGGAAATAGCTTTCAGCTAATCATGTTTTTTAAGCCATTATTTTTCCATGTAGTTATTTCATTTAAGTTAGATTTTCTTTAATTTAGGCCTTTTCATTGTTTTTGATAGTATTTCTTCTGTGACAAAATGTAAATATGTATTATTTTAAACACTTCACTTTTATATGAGTGTCTCTGTGTCTATATTTCTTTATCCCCTGAGCTTAATATCACTACTGATTGTAAACTACACAGAGGATTGCCACCATGTTTTACAAACACATTCATTCCAAGGTCTGGTTGGTCCAAAAATAAAATTAAGTTCTTAACAACTTCATAGTGAACAATTTAAAACTTTTATTAGCCAAAACCTTCAATGAATGATTACATTCACATGGGTTTTACTCTGAAATACTTTTCCCAATGAAAATGTTGTCAATCCGAAATTAAATATTGCTTTTACAAAACCTTTTGAACACATGGTCATGGTGATTTCATTTAATAAAAAGCATCTTCCATTGGTCCAAATATAATTGATGCTAATCTGATTTTGACATTGTGTTGAAAAATGATAATCTGACCTCCATTAAGGATACTTAGTAATGAACAACGTGAAAATCATGTTATCTCCTTTTGAATGGTAACCATAGCGACATGGGGTCTTCCCAAATGACTAAATTTAATGTATAATTTCATTATAATGAAAATTGTGATGGTCATGTCAACATGTTTACACAAAAAGATTTTTTATGATGTCTAGTTGATCTGACATTCACTGTGTTCAAAGAAATCTCAGCACTCTGCATTCAAAAAGGGCAAATCTTGGTTTCCTTTAGGGCCACCAGTCAGTCCGTTCAACATACTTGTTTTCTTTATATGACCGAATTCACCAGACATGAGCATTTGCGCATTACATGGTTGAATATTTCTCCTTAAGCAGCTGTAGTAATAAAATATGTGTTGATATATTCATGGCTTTATAATCTAAGATATTTTTAAAATATTGTGTTGTTTTTTTATAGAAAGGAAACAAAGAATATATATATATATATATATATATATATATATATATATATATATATATATTAACCATGTATTAATAGGCAAACACCTTCACAAAGGTGTGATTGTTTCATAATGTACAATCTTAAGACAAGGCATTGGAAATGGTAATAGAATATGTATGAAAGAAGATACAAGAAAATTGTTTGAATGTACTTCATGCCTTTGTTTAGTTTCATTGTGTAAATTTAGACACTTGTAAATATTTCTTTAAAGCTGTAATGAAGAAAGTGTTGTGGTCTAGTGAAATTTGTAGATATATGTTTTATTACTGTTAGATAAAGATATTTCATTTTGATTTATTTTTACAAAAACAAATGTATTGTTGTTAAAGTTTTTTAAATTTGAGCCAAATCTTGAATGAGAAAAACATTGTGTAAACAACGTTTTTAGATGATTTAATCTAGATATTTAGTTGTAATTCATGACATAATTTACATTTAACAAACATCACAAAATAGGTTAAAGAAAAAATTCAATTTGAAATGTACCTTTTCTCATTCAGTTTTTAAGAGTTCATTTTTGAAAACATTAAGTTTATATTCACATGGTTCAAAAGATGAAGTTAAAACCTGATTTTCAGTATCTGACACGGGAGAACCTGTGTCAAAAGACCACCCCTCCTGCAAAAGAATAATTGTCTCTCATAACAGGTAATAACTCTATATAATCAATATAACAGTGCATTGAGAATATGGTCTCATAGCATTGGTCTTTCAAGATAGGTATTATTGTACTTATCAAACGCTACTTTGATGATAAAATATTGGTCTTTGAAATGTTTCTGAAATGCAATATAATTCTTTAAAAAATTCAGTAAACAAATTTGTACAAGGTGCAAACTAGACCTGGCCATATCACATGTATACAAATATAGGATGGTTATCTTGTGATTAAATTATTCATACCAAAGCCACTCTTAATCAGTACAGGAAATCGCTGGTTTAAACAACTAATTCAAAGAAAATATGCCTTGTATAAAGTTTTTTTTATTTAAAAAGAGTTTCATTCAAAGAAAACAAATGATATATTTGCCATTTAATGCTTTATAGTTGATGGCTGTATGCATATTTCATTATTTTTGCCCCAAATAGATTAAAACCATTTTTTGAAGTAAACCTGTTATATTTATTATTACAATACAGAGTTGAAACTATTTTAGTTTTCTTTTCAAGGGATCGCACATTTAAAATTAAAGATGTTTTGCAGAGCTACATGTTTTGGAAGATTACTTCATTTCTTTATACAAGACATTGAATTCTAATTTTCTCTGTGATGCTGCTTGAATTCATTGAGGTGGGGGAAGGCGTTTACCACGATTCCTGATTGGAGGAATTTGTTTTGTATGATTACTATCTGTTTTCTTCATTCTTTGTATATTTGAATCTTTCTGATTGCAGTAATTAAGGTTAGATTTAATGTAATTAGCTCTTATTGTATATTTTAGTTCCTCCCATATTATGGAGATGTATTTTGTTTGTATTTCATGATGTATTTTTGTGATACTGTAGTTTATATTTAATATGTGATTGTGTGTTAAGAGAAGCTTTATTACTCTAGATTATTTGCCTGTACATTTAACTGGACAAATTACAAAGCAAACAAGAAATATTCATTTGAGAGAGTGGCCATGATGTAGAGCTTACATTAATATATGTAGATGGTATAACAGTTTAAAGTAAACTTGTTGCACAACTGCTCCGGTAGCCTAGTGATTAGAGAATCTGCCTCGGAATCAGGAGATCATGGGGTCAAACCCTTGCCGAGTCAAACCAAAGACTTACAAAACTGGTACTAACAGCTGCCTTGCAAGGTGCTCAGTGTTAAATCAAATTTTTTTAGTAAGATATACTGGCCATTCTCCAATAATTCCATCTTGCTAGTGAAGGATAGTAGAAATTGTTTGGCAAATGCCAACAAACATGGGGTGGGTGAGGGTTTGAAAGTGGATCAAGACAGGTTGGATTGATAGTTTTTCAAGTCTGGTGCAATGCCAGCTGTGCTGTTGTGATTCCTCTGTCATACAAAAAAAACATTTAAGCTGGGATGATTTCCACAGTGTTGGTCACTCTGACATATCCTGGTGAAAAATTACTTCCAGAACAATCAGCTTGGCACCAGCAAGTGTACATAGCACATGCATAATTGTCTAAGAGTCAGCAATGCTTGTTCTACCTGACATAAAGATTGTAAAAATCCTGATCAAAAACCAAAAGTGGTCAGAACAGAGTGAATTTTTGCAACATGGAGTGAGTGAGTCTTGTTTTTATGTTCTCAACATAGACCACTCTGATGGCCTAAGTGGTTAGAGTATTCACCTCAGACACGGGAGGTCACAACTTTGCCATGTCTTATAAAAATTGTACTAACAGAGGTTAGTGTAAGGACTGGTCAGCAGGGTGTCAGGATAATGTGACTTGGTCAGACATCATGCTACATGTCTGCAGAATTACGCCTCATTCACAATAATCTGCAAAGATTATAGTGATATGACTGAACAATTGTTAAAGCTACCTTAAAAATCCAAATCACATGCACACAAAACATGTTGCTTTTTGAAAAATATCCGATTGTAAATGGTTTATTTTTGGCACATACTTGTTACACAGGACAATGTTATTACAGTCCTACATATCATCAGATTGCGTATGTTAACAAAAAAAAGAGCAAAGTTTTGGACTTGGTCATTTGCTACTACCAAATTTGTCATGTTTATGTCAATGCAAATTAATGCACATGTCAATATAAGCCCTACTTTTTCTACTTGATCTTGACACCAGACATTTAATGATGCTGTTGCATTTACAAACATATTTAAAGATGAGTATTATTGTTTATACACTGTTTTCTAAAATATTCCCTAATGACATTATCAGCTGGCATATTTACTGTTGAGTTAATATGGTGTTTGGAAGTTGAAATGTACATTGCATTAGAACCCAGCAAAACAATGGAGATGATTATTTAATATTAGCGGTATTAAAATGAATTGTTTATGATAATGTTTATAATCAGAGCCTTTCATGTATGCCAAAATATTTCATTACCATTTCATTTTGTATTGGTATGTTTATATTTGATTATATGGATACTGTAATAATTTTTAATGAATAACTAGCTTTTTAATCAATTGCTTTAAAACATTCCTATTACATTCAAGAAGATTAATATTGCAAATCAATTTTTTGATTTTGAATAGATATTTTTTGATTTTGAATGGATAAAACTTAATGTTTATAAGAATGGATTAGGATGTAGAAGCAGTAATTTAATCTTTGCTTTACTTGTTTGCAGGTGTCAAGAATTTATAAATTGGGCAATAACTTTAAAAATTATCAGAACATGTCCTGCTAGTTGGCAGCACAAGCTCCACCAAAATAATGTTACCTACTCCTATAGCCAGGTGACCACTGTATAAATGTGGACAGCTTCAAAATCAAAGGTTTGGGGGCTACAGGATAGTCCAAAAATCAGTGATTGTAATTATGGTCCTGATGTTCAAGTATAGAGAGTTTATAATGGACTTTGGTATATATGTATCATGATCACAAGTTAAGTATCACTGGCATAATTATTTTTGTTTCAAGTGAAGCTCTAATAACCTGTGAAACGACAATTTGATACCGGTACTTAAAGATCAAACTTTACAGTAGTCTGCTGGCAGCAAAATTGTAGTCAACATAATAACTCCTTGGAGACATTTTGTCTGCTATGTAGGAAAATATCTGACTGAGAAGTGTACCGGTAGACAAAATAAAGGTCTCACAATAACTTTATATCCTTATACAAATCTTGTTGTGAAGAACAATGAACATATCATTTTCTTGTTTTAAAAAGTGTACATTTGAAATAATTCTACACAAGAAAATTTTGACATATGAATAATTCCTTTATGTGAATTTTGTCTTTGGACTTAAAAGGGATAAGGCAATAGATAAGGACGCTGACCATTTTTGACAAAATTACACATGACGGTCCTATATGTACATGAAGAGTTTAGTAAAATTTTAGGAAATGCAGCTTTGCAAACTTGTGTATATACATGTTTGTGTAATTTTTTCCTAATTTTTGTTACAACAAAATTAAAAATTAATATTAACCATTAATTTCATATTCTGCATTTTAAAAAAGAATATCCACCTAGATGTACAAACTAGATATTTAAATTGTAAGATGTTTTTGAACGCTTCAATTTATGGGTTTACTATTCCATGTTCATATGCTTATATCAAGTGTGTGCAAAGATAGCAGAGCTAAATGCTACTATAATTTAGCCAACAAGATGTATCCTATTGTATTCCCTAAGAAAATTAATATTTTTTCTGGCGAACCAGTGAAGAAAAGTAATTACATTTAACAGTAAATAGCACTAAAGTGGATTAGGTTAATAGGTTAAGGGAAATAAATTTATAGTACAACTACAATGCATCTTGGATTTTAAATGCATTTACTAGTATTACATTATGTAATGAGATTTGAAATGTTAACTTTGGTATACATATGTGTTTGATATCACAACTTAGAAATGCTATTGATAAAGCGTGTCACGCTCATAATGTTTCTTATGAAAGCAGCAGTCTGCAACACAGACATATCGCAGATGTGAAATTGATTCATGCGTTGAATTTTATCACTAATAAATCCTTCAAAGAAAAGTTGACTTCATGGTTGATAAAATCGGCGATGAAAAGTAAATTGATGTTGGGTGCTGGTAATTAATAACATCATGGAATCTATTTATTATTCTCCAAGAGGATACTGGAGGGGTAAATCAGCAATCAGTGAACTCACTAGCGCTGCAAAGGTGAAAAATACTACAGCGGCGGATTGTCACAGGCGATATGGCAAATTTATCCACCACCACCTAAACAAATTAACTTCTCACATTTTGATGTCAGCATCCCTAATAAGGTTCATCAAGCTGATATATTATTTCTGCCGCATGATGGTGTTTACAAGTATGCGCTAACAGTAGTTGATGTTGCGAGTAGATACAAACAAGCAGAACCGCTTAAGACGAAGTCTTCAACTAAAGTGGCTTCTGTGTTTGAAAGGATTTATCGTAGGGGTCCTCTGCATTGGCCAAATCTATTGCATGTAGATCTTGGCAAGGAATTTCAGGGTGCAGTGTTATCAACAATGAAGCCTCATAATGTCACCATCAGATGAGGACATACTGCACTACATCGCGATCAGGCAACTGTTGAACGATTTAGTCGGACACTTGATGAGGGGTTATTTGGATATCAATACGCGAAGGAGTTTATTCAGGATAAACGATCTCATGAATGGGTCAAGAGATTACCAGGCGTGATTACCGCGCTAAATAATGAGATTACTCGAACAATTAATATGAAACCTAACAACGCGATTAAAAGGAAGTATATACCCATAAAAGCACAAAATGATTTTTCAAAACTGTTAGATATTTATATGAACCAGGAGAGCTTGAAGGTGGTAAAAAAGAGCTACTGATCCTATTTGGAGTGTCACTACGCATAAAATATCTAGCATAACACAATCCACGGGTAGACCGCCAGTTTATAGGTTGGATTCAACTGCTCCTCAGCGAGGTTTTACTCATGAACGATTACAAGTGATACCCGAGGATACTCAATTACCACTGTGTGGTCTTGACTAGCACCTCTGCGCCTGTTGCACTCAAGACAAGTCAACATCACATTATATTTGGTATGACCTACGCTGCTATCTTTTCTGTCAACGGTAAATTGGCTGGGTCTTTATCCAACCAACACCAACACATTATACAATTACAACTCACGCAGTGATTATTCTGTTCTTGTTTTAGTATAATTATAAATTCAGCATCAATGTCAAATTTTCTGTTATTTGTTTTATCCTGATGTTTATAACCAGAGAGTTTTTTTTCTGATTATGTCAACGCTGACAATATCACTGATTGTTGTGTCATTATAATCTAAAACAGCTCTTCGAAGTTGATTTATTCTCCGTACCCTGGACACTGCAAGATAAACTAAATTCGACCACTCGATGCGATTATCTATGACCCAAACAATTGTATCAGATATAGACAACCCCTGCGAAGAATGTATCGTCGCAGCGTATCCTAGCTTCCATGGGGATTTATCCGCAGACAATGCATCTTCGACGACATTGATATCAACCAACACAATATCATTTAACACTAGAATCTGCTCTTCATTTTGTCCTAGAATGTCAACTTCGATATTTTGTCTTCGTGTATCCTTGGGTCTATAACACAATGGCACTGGAAGTTTTGCAAATTTTTCTTTGTGTGTGTTAAATAGCTTCTTCTGAAGTGTATCTCTGACTATCTTTCTACTTGCCACTATCAAATCGTTTGGTCTCCACGCTTACCAAAACTCATTTAATGGGCTTTCTGAAATTAATTCACGCTCTATTTCACACTGGATTCTATCCGGTTGTAATCTGATTAGTTTCTTGAACTCGCGTAAATCATTATCAAGTGATCTATGATCAGTACTAATTTCTTCATAATAATCAACAAAATTCTTCAGACAATTATGTGGGGACAAGCCGACAAATGGTGGTGGTGAGACCATGATCGCCACACATTATCACTTTTGTATTCACTAGCAATAACCAATCGAGAAACCTTTGTAATCTGATGACACTGTGCATATCTCATCCCAAATGATGTCAGGAATATATTTCTCGCCCATTCGATCAGGAGTCCATTCGTCACCTTTCCATGGAAAAAATCTGATAAGTGCAAGCATTAATATGGGCAGCCGTCGCCGCCAAAATTACATCAATCAAATGATCTAGTATGAAATCAAATGATTTAACCTAGCAAATGAAATGATCAATCCAGATTCCAAATGATGTGGTGTGACATGAAATGATTTAACGAACAAAACTGAATGATGCTTTCAAGTTTCAAATGACGTGGTATTAAATGAAATGATTAAGTGTGAAATGAAATGATTTAACCCAACAAACGGAATGATCAATTCAGATTCCAAATGATGTTGTGTGATATGAAATGATGTAGCATGAAATGAAGTGATTGAACCCCAAAAATGAAATAATGAATTCAGATTTAACATGATGTGGCGTTAAATGAAATGATCTGGTATTAAATAAAATGATTTAAAGAACAAAACGGAATGATGATATATGCTTCCAAATGACGTGCTATTAGATAAAATGATGTAGTCTAACATGAAATGATTTAACTCAACAAATGAAATCATGAATTTAAATTCCAAATAATCTGGTTTTAAATAAAATGATTTAAAGAACAAAACGGATTAATGAAATCTGGTTCCAAACGATATATTATCAAATGAAAGTACGTAGAATGAAATAAAATGATTTAACTCAACAAATGAAATGATTAACTCATATTCCAAATGATGTGATATTAAATTAAATGATTTAAATAACAAAACGGATTGATGAATTCTGCTTCCAAATGACGTAGTATTAAATGAAATTATGTAGTATTGAATTAAATGATTTAACCCCAAAAAAGAAATTGTGTATTCAGATTCCAAATGATCTGGCATTAGTTGAAATTGTCTGAAGAGCAGAATGGAATGATCATCTCATATTACAAATGATGTGGTGTTAAATGAAACGTGTTGAAAGTAAACCATCTGATCAAAATACGAATCAGCTAGCGTAAATCCGAACAATCACAGGGGGGCGCTGTTATCTATGACGTATGATGTTAGCACCCCCAAATAGAATCGACGGTCGTATTTACAGCATTCGGCTGAGATTTTTGCATACGACAGTTGCAGAGCAAAGCAAAGGCAAGTGTTTCTTTGAGTATTTTATAAACAAGAGCCACGTTTTCCAATCAGCATAAAGTGATTTTATCCACATTAATGAATGTGCGTGTATTTTTTTTCTTTCTTCAAGTTCTGCCCTGTATTGCGCGAGTTTCTTCTGCTTCAACAAAGCGAGATCTATCAACTAAAGAGATTAAATCTTGATTTTATTTGATCATTATTAATTAACATGTTTACTGACCTTACACACTAAGCCAAAAATGTGTTTCCCGTCACTTTTGGTATATTTTACATTACCGTCCCTACGTGCGTACTCGTTATTCGTCCAAGGTTTATTTATTTATTTATTGTTTGTCATGGTAGCTTATAACTTTTCAGTACTGACTAATTTTAAGATAAACTAATAACAGCGTTGTCTCCAAAATTGTATAATCCTGTCAGTTTTACAGGCTTCCAGATATCAAGAAACTCTGTGTATATGATACTTTATTTCTTATATATTGGTCACTATAAAGATGGATGTACTTTAGGAATGACATTGTGGGGTTTTTTTTTGGCTATAATTTAAATGTATTACCAGTAAACGGTAATATATGGCTATATGTATATAAGAAGTAACACTGAAGAAACTATGACCATTAAAATATTAAAATATTAAATTGAAATAAATAATTTATTTAAGTCCATGAAATGGAGTCCTCCTTTTCTCCTATATTTTAATCATGTGTATTTTGGTAATTTGTGGATCCCATTTTGTATAAATTTTATTATAAACGATTCAAATTTATTTTGATATATAAATTCAAATCCGATACGTCAAATTCGTACCAAATCTAGTTGTATACATACGATTTCGCAATTTGTATTTTTCCAAATAAATTTATTTGCCTATCATTCCATATTTTAGCATGTTTCTCTAATTTGTTCCTAATTTGTAGAAAATTAAGCATTTTACTGACTTTCCCCAGGTTTATTCCTAGTTCTTTGATTTCTTATGAGTTTTGTAGGGAACCGTTGATAATTCACCTTTCATTTGCCTATAAGTAGTAGGTTTTACACTCCTCCCTCATGTTAGTTACTCTTGCTCCTCGGACTCTTTTATGATTTTGGATTGCATCATGTAGTGCCTCTATCCCTGTTTCGTACAGTAATATAGATAGTGGAAAACCCTGTCTTACAGAACCGTTTATTGAGAACGGATTGGTTTTTGCCCCACTGGTCTGTATCAATGATTTTATTTTCTTATAAAGTGTTTGATCCAGTTTTGCAAAATATAACTCAGTTCTACCATATCAAACACCTTCTCCTGATCAGTGAGTATTAAAGCGCCATCAATATTAGATGTTTCCATGTAATCTATTATTGTCTTTATTAAAAGAATATTATTCTGCATATTTCTGCCTTCTTCACCATACGTTTGGTTTAGATCTTTTATGTACCCTAGTATTGGTTTAGCTCTATTTGCTAAATATTTACTGAGCATTTTGCAATCAGTATTAAGTAACGAGACTGGTCTCCAATATTTTAGATATGAAGTCTATCCTTTGTTTTTGTAGATTAGTGTAATAACTCCTGTTTTCATACCTTCTATCATTTCTTTTAAATAAATAGTTATGTAGGGATTTTTCATTATTGGAATTAAATATGTTTTTAACTTTTGATAAAACTCGGGCGTTATCCCATCTAATCTCGGATCTTTATTCATAGTTAAATGGTCAATCGCTTTATCTATTTCTAATTATCTTCTTCTTCTTCTTCTAATAAGAAGAATTAAATTTCCTACTATTAGAATTTTTGATGGGGTATTTATGTTTCCTTAGTGTTATGTAAAAGGTTTGTCGTCCGATAATAATAATAATAATTATAATAATAATGTTGTTATTATTATTATTATTATTATTATTATTATTATTATTATTATTAGTGGTGGTATCTCCTATACTTTACTATATTGCTGTACTATAGGTACATATTATTTTGCTATACTATATGTACATCTTATTGTGCTATTTTATGTACACCTTATTATGCTATTTTATGTACACCTTATTGTGCTGTACTCTATGTACATCTTGTTGTGATGTACTCTATGTACATCTTATTGTGCTGTACTCTGTACATCTTATTGTGCTGTACTATATCTACTCCTTGTTGTGCTGTACTGTCTCTACACCTTATTGTGCTGTACTGTATGTACACTTTATTGTGCTGTAATGTGTGTACACCTTATTGTGCTGTACTGTGCATAGTCTTAGAATTTTTGATGGGCTATTTATGTTTCCTTAGTGTTATGTAAAAGGTTTGTCGTCCGAGCCTGTTTTTTTTTCTTCTTCGCCTTGCTCGAAGTTATTTCCCTTGTATTTTGTGTGACCTTTGCTAGAGGTCGCCTATATCTCAGTATCTGTTATATGTAGTGGTGCTATATTGCGTGTATGTTATTTGATATATATGTTTGAGACATCAATTTTAGATTCAATGTTATTTTTCCCAGTTGTATTTCTTTTCTACTAATTTGGATTTAGGACCCGATACATATTATTATGTTATATTCGATTAAATTGTTTTTGTTTCTTGAATTCTGACGATGGAAAGGTGTACTATTTTTATTTTCCTCTTTTTTTTTTCTTCATGGGAATTTTTTATATATTGTTTTAATCTGGTGCTAATATGTGTCGTTCCTCGTGGTATTAGAAAGAATCCAAAATTATTTATTTTCCATCTGTGGGTTGGTCAAACCATACAGTACGGGAGCTGTATGGTTTTAAAATTGATAAAGAGTTAGTAAAATATTAACCTATGAATTATCCCCTGTTTGTGTTTTATATCTGTACTTGGTCTGTTTATGTTCTACATGGGGTATTTTTTTAAAACTCTTTTACGTGCCTGTCCACTTCGCGTAGCGACATGTGATTTAGCCCCATGATGTCATAGTCTTTAGTATATATATTTTGTCTATATAAAAGAAAGAAAAAAGAAGAACAAAAACAACAAAAAAAGATAGAAAAAAATTAATCACTCTTTTTTTTCCCCTTATATCTGTTTACCTCTTTATCACAATCATTTGCCCACAGGACATCATGGTGTCTACTATGTACTCTGTAATTTTGTATAATTTTTTTTATTTATTGCAGTCTTCATATATTTTACTTTTAATATCTCCTCCCTTTGCTTATTTCTTATATCACTTTCAGTTTACATGTTTTCCTGCTCTTGCACTGTATCATTGTGTGTAGTTTACTAAATGGGGCTTTTTTACACAGTGGACAATTTGGCGATACCCTGACCATGTTACGTCTCAGTGCTACCTCTCCTATCAACCATGCATTATGCATGTATTTCAAGCAGAGGCTTTGTATTTTTATGGAGCGTAATTTGGTCCAGTGCCCCCATGCTCTTTTCCAGTTAATCTCTATGTTTTCCTGTTCTACTTTACATTTAGTGTTGTTTTTTCTCCCTCTCTTAATGTATCTATATGTTAGTTTTTCCTCCTGGTCCCATAAACGTTTTATATCCCTATATTTGGTTAGTATTTCTTTGATATGTCTCAATTTTCTTCGTATTTCATCTATTTTTATATACACGTTTATTATTTTTATAAATGACCCCCCCCTCTCTCATTTTGAACCAAACCAGTAGATGTATATTCTCTCCCAAATTTGATGTTGGTATTGCTTTAATCTTTTTAAATCTATTTATAATATTTGCAGTCTTTATCAAAAATGGGGTTGGAGAGTGCTTGTCCTCCTCTCTTGTGCTCCATATAAAGTTTCCCTCTTGACGTAGCGGGTCATAAAATCAGATATGTAATTAATAATCTCCTTATCTAGTTTTTCTAAATTTTTATTTTCTATGTCTATAGACTTCCATCAATGGAAGTTAGTTACTTGTTAATGTAATATCGAAGAACAATTTCTTTTAGCACGGAAAACTTTCACTAGTTTACCATGCAGAGACCAAATTACAAATTCGTTTTTTGTCGGTTCTGCAAGACAGTATATGCTATTCTCTTAGTCTAACATTTGTTGGTGATATTTGGAAGTTATAACTGAGCCACCGTAGCTCATTGACTTAAACGAATTCATTTCTTTATAGCCAAACTTAATTGTGTCTTTACATTATTTTTTTTATTATAAAAAAATGAATGAATACATTGCAGACAAAATATAATTTTTTTCTTCATTTAGGACGCTCTACCAGAGTATGGAATGGATCCAGATGCACCCTTACCTGAGCTAAGTGATGAAGACAATATCGACGTGCCATCAATAGAGCTACTTAATGAGGAACAGTTGCATTCTTTCAATGCCAAAATGCGTGGAATTAACGTAGCTAACCTTTCTGACATTGAACCATATTTGCATGCTTTAGATTCTGTAGACGAGGTTTTGGAAGTTTGAAGTCGATAATTCATGTATTCTACTACATTTCCAGTGATTATATGGGGTGATTTAACTTTCTGCAATTGCTCAAAGCAGTATTTTAAAAGTCTGTAACAACTTTCTTTCATTCCTCTATTTTTAATTAAATTCATCTTAACTCCCTATTTGTAAGATTACAAATGTATTAATAACATAATTTGTGTTCCTTATTCAATATACTGTGATGTAATACAGCTCTATGTTTAAATTAATAAAGTAATAATTTGCGCAAGACTTCGTCAACTGAAATCGTATTATCAAATCTACTCTTAATAGGTATGTCCGACTATACCAAAACCTTATTTAATAGTGTTGATATTTTTTTAAATTATGACAATCCAATAAGCAGCAATAGAACATGCTTTTGATTGAATTCAACTGAAATCTCCGCAGAGTACGCATCTTACCTGTATGATATTATTTATTCGTATTTATACAAATTCTGTCAGCATTATCGAGCATTCTTCTGTGTAATTCGGAGATAGAACTTTCCGTTCTGTTTGGTGTATATTATTGTAATCCTCCATGATTGATTATATATGTATCCTCATTTTTGTCTAAGTTAATTGCAATCAATGAAAATGTCACTTACAATAGTGGAGGCAGTACTTTAATAAATAAATACAAAGTAAATAATTTATTCATCAACTGAAATTTGTATTCTAATTCTATCTCTAAGTTTCTTTTAAGTGTAATCATCATAAATGCAATGTGTCCTCTTGCAATTAAACGTAAAATGCGTCGATCTTTCTTAAAAGCTATGTCCGCGCGCGTTTCTCCGAGAACTTAATTAAGTGCCGACCGTGTTTTGATAACTGAATTGTGGAAGTATTTGTTGCATTAAAATTTAGTGACCCCTGTCGTATGTCGTGTGAACTCGCTTCATTTGACCAATCGAACACTGTTATAAATGTTATTGTGTATGTAACATAAACTACCTTAAATGAACAGACTCTTTCATAACTGTTATCAAAGATAGCAATGCAGCCAAGCGAAATGAACACTTGGTAAACTAAAGAGCTTGTTTTCACAGATACGGACCATTGTGGGCCAGCGAGTTTCAGATAATTCTTGAACTGGCACTTAGTGATATCCTCAATGATGATAAGAAGTTTCATTATACCTCCAATGAAATCACGACATCAGTATTGTACTAACTGAACAATACAAAATTTGAGTTTCGACATAGAAGATCGTTTCACGGAATAAATGTCGCATTTTTTTGGTTTTTATTTTTAAAAAAGGATTCTTGTTTGGTGGTATATCAGCATTTAGTTTAGTTCCCTGCTCTGTGGACTCTCGATTTGGCAGGATACTATTAAACACCACTATGGGAATTAGACTCATCAAGAAAATAAAAAGCTTTAACGTGTTACAGATTTTTCGCCTACACGTGATGGTTGTTGAAACCAGTTGGAACGATCTTTTACAAGTTGGACAGTATGAAAATAAATTGTATGTATAAAAAATAACGAACAACTTCATTAGAAAAAGCGCGTTATTCAAAATTATTATCGACGTGATTGTAAAATGTGGATTCAGTCAGAAATTGCTTTTATTCATTCCTTATCTCCAAGCTGATTTTGACTGAGGTGATAAATGTCAGATTACATTTTTACGAAGTATTCGTTCAAAAATGCAAAGTTAAAAAAGGAAAATAATGCAGTATCATCAGGTAAATGTCTCAAAGGTAAATAAATGACATTTATACAAGTTGAACTTCTAGGAAGCATACTTCCATCATCAAAAAATTCAATCTTGGGTGGCATGTAGTATCCTAAAACTGGTATCTCTGCAGATGCCGTCACAAACTAATATTTTCTCCAATGTAACTTTGGCTTTCTCCGTTCCTCTTCTAGCACCTATAAAAAGCAATACAATATATATATATATATATATATATATATATATATATATATATATATATATATATATATATATATATATATATATATATATATATATATATATATATATATATATATATAAGATATTTAGTGTTTCTGAACTTTTATTTTGTGGAATATTCTTTTTAAAAATCAATAGGAGCTTAACGCATAATTTATGGTCCAACAAATATTAGCTTCCACCACTCCCACTCACACACAAGCTTAATGGTTTAGCAATAAGTACTTAATTGTTTGATTTACCAAGAAACAATATTGGAAGTAAACATGAGAAAAAAACATTTCCAGTTGGAATATTATTTTCATGGTGAGGCTTGGAACAACTTGAAGATGGGAATTTGTACATGTTCGCATTGTTGAGAGGAGTTAATTTCTATGACTAAAACAAATCTGTAGTTCACATAGAGATACAATTTGAAAGAGACATTTGCATCAAGAGAAACAGTAGATATAACTCACATCAACAAGCGATGGTGTATCTTCCCTATTGTGACTTCAACTGTAACTAGATGAGGAACCTAGAGGCGGCAACAGAGTTCCATAGTGCCTACTTTGCTGTTTTTATTTTTAATTTTACAGTTCATTCTTTTCAGATTTAGAACGTAACATACAAGCATTTATTCGCATGTACTTCACTTGTTTCCTTCATTTAAAAAATTGCCGATCACCTTTCATTACTTTCTGGAAAACATAATTACCTTAGTATGGCCTGTCTCACTTGGTCATGCAAGGAATCAGTAGGAATAATAACTCTCTTTTCCCCAAGGCCATTTTTACGTAGGATTCTCCTTTCTTCCAGAGATGGAATAGTAGTAGAAGTATTGGAACTCAAACAAACAAAAGATCGAGTCATAGTGCGACCTAGGATATGTATCATCGCAGTTTTCTAGTTTTAGTGACTAGAATCAGTACATAAAAATGAGCAATATTTCTTAAAACACACCATTATTTAACCGTGACCAATCAGAATGAAATGTATTTTCCCCCGCTTTTCTCTAAGAGTCGCTTACGTCTGGTCAGCATGATATGCTTGTTTTTAAGTAACAGAATCCCTGCGTTTTCTCAAGTCTGACACTTTTCGTGAAAAATGAAACTTTAAAATGTCGATAGCAGTCAGTCTGATTGAATAAACAAGCTTTAATTAGTATCAACGGTCTGAATACTACACTACACTGTACAGAATCTCCTTTTGAATCGGCGTGTCTCCATAAATTTTAATAATGTAATGGTTATCTGGCCTCACCTAATGTTGTATTAATAGATTGCTTGAAATTTGCCCCTTCAACTATATATATATATGTGTGTGTGTGTGTGTGTGTGTGTGTGTGTGTGTGTGTAACGCGCCAACACTCGAAATCTGACATGTAATAACAAATTTGTTTACATACAATTTAGCGAAAATTTCAATCTTAATACTTTTGCTCACAAATTCTGCCCTAATAGTTTTTTAAATACTTTTTTTTCTGTACCTCTTCATTATTAGCTCGTTCTTCTGCCAGTGATTGCGGATTCTGTATGCTTATTAGAAAGTTGTTGATACCATATATGTTGTCCTTCTTCATGTTGTGAGGGTGTTGAAGATATTTTTTTGTGTTGTTCTCCTGTAACTCCTTTTCATAGATCTGGTCAGACCGTTTCCCGAACTGGGTTTTGTTGATTAAGGCACAGGTACAGCCCTTTATTATTATCTCCTGAGAGAACCTCTTTATTTGTTTCTATGACATTCCATCCTTATTATTATCTCATGAGAGAACCTCTTTATTTTGTTGTCTATGCCACTCCATCTTTTCTGAGAGAACATCTTTGTGTTGTCTATCCCACTCTTATCTCCTGAGAGAACCTCTTTATTTGTTGTCTATGCCACTCCATCCTTTCTGAGAGAACCTCTTTATTTGTTGTCTATGCCACTCCATCCTTTCTAAGAAAACTTCTTTATTTGTTGTCTATGCCACTCCATCCTTTCTGAGAGAGCCTGTTTATTTGTTGTCTATGCCACTCCACCCTTTCTGAGAGAACCTCTTTATTTGTTGTCTATGCCACTCCACCCTTTCTGAGAGAGCCTGTTTATTTGTTGTCTATGCCACTCCATCCTTTCTGAGAGAACCTCTTTATTTGTTGTCTATGCCACTCCATCCTTTCTGAGAGAACCTCTTTATTTGTTGTCTATGCCACTCCATCCTTTCTAAGAAAACTTCTTTATTTGTTGTCTATGCCACTCCATCCTTTCTGAGAGAAACTCTTTATTTGTTGTCTATGACACTCCACCCTTTCTGAGAGAGCCTGTTTATTTGTTGTCTATGCCACTCCACCCTTTCTGAGAGAGCCTGTTTATTTGTTGTCTATGCCACTCCATCCTTTCTGAGATAACCTCTTTATTTGTTGTCTATGCCACTCCACCCTTTCTGAGAGAGCCTGTTTATTTGTTGTCTATGCCACTCCATCCTTTCTGAGAGAACCTCTTTATTTGTTGTCTATGCCACTCCATCCTTTCTTCCTTTGTTCTACATTCCTTTTAAGGTTGTTGTCGTAACTTGCTTCTGAATTCCCGAAATTTACGCTGGTATTTATCTTGTATATTCAGTGATTGGGCGAGCTATTAGTGCCCCAGGACTTTGTTTTGTTGTATGTTGACGTGGCAAATTAAGCTGTGGTTCTTCTTGTATCACTGGCTGAGGTACTGAGCTTTTAAAATAAGTATCTCTCTATGACGCTTTACCTTTGTAAAACTCTTATTCCCTATATGGATTCAGTATTTGATCGAAATGTGCCTACTGAATACCGGTAGCTCGATTATTTCCAGTAAACTCCTTGAATACTAGTTTAGTCTATTCACTATCCTTATGTTTAGGATTTGTCTTTGTTGTTTTATTCTGTAGTATCTCCAGTTCGGATGTCGATTCTATTATGAGCGAAATTTATAGGATGTATAGAGATTTCCTGGCAAGCGTCTTCGTTCAAGAATTGGGATGGAGTTTTTAACTCTGACTTGTATTCGGGTTGCACGTCTGGTATTCTGGCACGTGTCTCTCTAACGTCTTCTCAAGTTCAACAACAGTTTATTCAACGTCTTCTTATATACACTCATTTGTCTCTAGCAAACGCACCATACTTTTGTCAGTTGCTGTTATGACTTTCTTGATATCCTTGGTAAGTTTGGTTCTCTTGGAAACTGAACCAGATTCCTCCTATGTTCCCATGAGCGCCACCATCGGCTCCATGGTGGCCTTAGTAGTCATTTTAATACACTCGGAACTTTCAGCTATTTCTTTTGTGAGATTAATCAACAACACAAACGTTAGTTCAAAGCCCGATGTGATATTTTAACGTTCATTCTGACGCATTGTAATGTGTTAGACCTTTTTGTGACTTTGTATCAAATTTGTAATCAATATTCTTGCTGTTGATCGAGTGGCTTTGCAGCATCACTCTCATACTATTCTATGGTATCATTGCCAGACATTTTTATATGTTTGTTATTTTTGTTAGATTGACGCGTGAGACAGATCTCTGTCTAGACCCACACATTGTGCCCCCCACCCCCAACCCGCGACGTAATATAACACCCCCTCGAATTTGCATGTGCTGTAAAAATTGTGTAGCCAATATACTTAAATTAGCAAGTCCATCATGTTTTGATGTTTTTCTCTCCCCCCCCCCCCTTGAGAAAAGTTGAAATGACGTACCTTCCCCCCTCCAAGCGACTGCAAGTTACGATGAAATAAATAGTGAGAAAACTTTTGTTCCTTTTTTTTAAAATTACTATTTAAGAAAATAGGCAAAATCAGCATAATATACGGTTTGAAAGATATTATGTTTCCGACTACAAACAGTGCCGTATTAACCAATGGCAGGGCCCCTTGGCTTCGAGCTTCTTTGGGTCCCTCGACATCCACCCGCGAATTTCTCGTTCTTTTAATTAATATAAACTTACCAAAAAAGATTTAAAAAGGTGGAATTTAGCAGCAGTCTGATTGTTGTGGCATGGAATAGGAAAGTTGTTAATGTGGAATTTTCGATTACGCAGCATTGCCATGGCATGGCTAAAGGTTGCATGGGCCCTGCTCTTGGTGGGCCCCTAGGCTTCTGCCTAGTCAGCCCTATGGATAAAACGGCCCTGACTAGAAGCCTGCTTTGTGAAATAGTGAAGTCTGTCATGTGAAGCAAGTGAGCGATGTCAGATATCAGTATTCTTTTCCATTTTGTATTTGTCTTTTTCTTCCTGTAGCGCAAGCACATTTTAAGTATCACGTAACCAGTATCGCACATGGTGTCAGTAAAAGTAATACTATTAATGTTTTCCTGCTTAATATATATTTTTAAAAATATTATTCTTAAAAATAAGCGACAAGACTCAGCCTTTGTTATATGAAGATGAATATTTTTCCAGTTTATATATAAATGTGATTGGAATTACAGAGAATTCTTATAAATAAATTACATAGTCCCTGGTTTAAGTCGAAGTCTATCCACATGATCTAGTTACGGTACGGAAGTATTGATCTGGTGATGAAAATGACTCTTCTATTTGGAGGTAATTTATGTCGATCACCTGACATTTACTCTACTTTCTTTTTCGGATGCATGGTATAATGGTGTGCCGGGTGTTACCCGCTATTTATTTTATTGTTGACATTACATGCTGTAGAGGTGAAGAACTGCGAAGAGGCTCATTAAACGGCGGGCCGTGTTACCCGTAAAAATGCCGGAATATGGGAGGTCGTAACGATTTCAGTCATGTTTACTGACCTTTATTCCCGCACAGTAACTGATTAACTTAGTAAGTCGAATCAGTTTTTTATCGATTGATCGTCTCACGCTTTTACTCACTCATTGTATATGATAAATTCTTTCTGAACGAACGATAATCGAATGGTGGTTGACTTTAGTTTATCTCGTGGTGTCTAGAGTCAGAAGGATATATCCGCGTTATATTTATATTCAGTATTTATCATTTGCGGGATGGGTGGGGGTTGTGGTAATATACGGCATTAACATTTGTTGCTACAAAAGATCTACAAGTTACAGGTCACCTGAGGTCAGACTCTCACTCAGTAGTAACCCCTTATGTCTTATGAATGTTTTTCTCTGGTTTAGTCAGTTCTAATCTTGCCATATTTAAACAGTATAATATGGTCACATTTGTGCTAATGGGTCATAAATTATTACTGAAGTATAACCACTGGCTGGTCTAAGTGCTTAGGGCTTCCAACTCTGGTGTGGGAGGTCGACGCTATCATCTAGTTCAAATTCGTTTTCTCCCCTTACTCCACATATTTCCACACATTTTAGTCCCTTGTATTACTAGAGAGAGAGAGAGAGAGAGAGAGAGAGCACCAAGCAGCCAGTATTTAGATGAAATTATGTAAATTGTTTAATTATTTAGAAAATGGGGATTATTGATTTTTTTTCAAGTTATTCATTTTGTAAAGAAAATTAATGATAAATAAACTGAAATTCACCCTTGATAAAAGAAATTGTAGATCAACAGTTTACTGTTGAAAACATTTCTATGTGTATTCATACACTAAGGTTGAACCACAATTTGATATACTATCCGTTAGATTGCTATATTCCAGCATGTTAAAAACGTGCTAATTTTTTAATGGATATAATATAGCATGGAGTATCACTTGGGGTCACAGTGATTTTTAAAAAAATATCTACTATGATCCCGGGTTTTGTTGCGAGTGCTGTGGCATCATTGGAAGACTTGCTTAGTTCTCAGGTGATGGATTATTTGGTAGATGTGAGTCATGTTGACTTAAAAAGTCATGTATGCAAATAATGGAAGTCCCAAACATAACTAATCTACCAGAATATGAATACTATTTTTAGCATCCTTGTATTCTGTTCTGAATGTGTTCAGTGGCAGTGTTTTAATTTTCTTTTATGCTGTGACCAGATGACAGATGCATACTCCAAATGAGGTCTTAATATATTTAAACATAGAGAAAGCAAATTTTTCTTATCAACTGTTATGTATGTAAATAATCTGACCATCAGAGCTTGTTTATAGCTATAGCTACCTTTTTAAATCTCATGCTCACTGTGGCTACCTTTTTAAATCCCATTTTCACTATGGCTACCTTTTTAAATACCATGTTCACTATGGCTACCTTTTTAAATACCATGTTCGCTATGGATACCTTTTTAAATCCCATTTTCACTATGGCTACCTTTTTTACATCCCATGTTCACTATGGCTACCTTTATAAATCCCATGTTCACTATGGCTACCTTTATAAATCCCATGTTCACTATGGCTACCTTTTTAAATCCCATGTTCACTATGGCTACCTTTTTAAATCCCTTGTACATTAAACTTTACTGAGGCCTAGGGTCCATTGTATTTCATATGAAATTTAAGAAAAAGTAAAGTAAACTTTATATAGCTTGTGCATTGTGCAAGTTTCCTTTCAAAGTCTTATCCTAATATTTTTGTAACAGATCATATAAAGGAATAGTGTGGACTAATACATTGTGCTTAATATAACCTAATAAATCAGAAATAACCTATATTAAGCATGGGCTTTTCATGTCATGAAGCATGGGCTTATCATGGGGCATGGGCTTATATCAGATAAATATGTTAAGTTACTTCAGTTTCTGAGAATCTGCTTACTTTAAATATTCCAAATATGTATGTATTTTAGAAACATTAGTAAATGCTTACTGTTTCATATCATCTTTATTTTACAGATCCCAGTCGGAACTAAATTTTGGAGATTTGTGCTACAATGGCAGAAGGTAGGAGAGGTAAAAATTTAAGGTGTTCATATAGAATTATTGACTGGTGATAAACTGCTTAAGTTTGACATCATTATTTCCTAATAAGAAGATCCTGTTCAAACTTAATTGTAGCTTTAATATAGATATTTATCTCATCCTGTAGTAAACTTGTACATTGAAGGAAGTGTACAATTGCCTTAGGGCTTCTGTGAATTATATAGCTTTACCTGTCAGGTAACCATTTACATGTCTCAGCTATATTAGGGAATAGACCATTTGAGAATGCAAGAAAAGATGGTACTCTAACATAAGTGTTGTCATATACTAAATGACAAGTAAGAATAAATAAAATACTCCCTATATGAATAAACAATAATTATGAAATAAATAAATCAAATAATTATTTATTAAATAAAAAAATAAATGTTGGCTTCAAACTAAATATACATGTGAAAGGGAGTAGCATATTTAATTGTAACAGTATACCCCTCCACTTTAAATGGCTCCAGCAAACAACATTTTAAAACTTATGGTTGACAGATTTTTACTTTGTGAAATACAGCAGCTAAATGGAGCATCTTATTCCTTGCACATTCAATAAATACCAAATTGATACAATTGTTATGGAGTTTACAGCATATGTCAACATTGCAATATCTCACAGCAAGTGGACAATGTATGATTCCATCCCTAAAGTAACCAACATGTTTAAAAAAATCATTGACATAGCAAGTCAAAAGAGCACTTCAGCTATTATGCAGTTTTGTTGCAGTCCACAATATGCAAATTGCAGATCAATTTTGTAGTTGTGACTATTTGACATTTAAATATGTATGTATGGGGGGGATGATATTTGATCATTAAGTCTACCAGCTTTGTTCTTTTGTAACTTTGTTACGTTCCTCAAAGAATACAGTTATGTTATTTTATTCAAGTTTGAAGTTACAGTAATTTTCTAGAAGCTTGCTTAAATAGATGACCTATTCTTTAAATTTGAATATATTCTTTACATTTGAATATATTTTTATATATTTATATTAGGATGTTTGAAGTATATAACACCTCAACACTCTAATTCACATAAGCAAGTCACCACTGGCAAATGATAATAATTGTAAGGAAATAAAAATGAAGTGCCATCTAAATGTAATTCTAAAACTTATTTATATCTCATCTTCAAAGCTTCATTTAAGGCCAATACAGAACTATGGTACATTGAAAGTGAAAGAAAGAATTGCGTCACAATCTTAGAGTTCACCAGTTTCAGAGACACTAGTAACATCTCTTTGTCATTTTTTCAACCCTAAATTCTGTTATAATTATTTAGAAAAATGTGATCCACTTTGACAAAATAATAATAATAATAATAATAATAATAATAATAATAATAATAATAAGAATAATAATAATAATAATAAGAATAATAATAATGTTGTAGTACACCACCTGATCTTTAGAAACTCCAAGTGCTTTACAGTATTAGATAATTGAAAAACATATACAATGACATGATTACAAAAACATACACCATGATGTTACAAAACAAAAACATGCTGACAATATTTAATTAAGTGTAAATTAAAAATGTTATGACTATTCAGTGGGTTTAATATTTAGCAAAACATTAAATGCTGACAATATTTAATTAAGTGTAAATTAAAAATGTTATTACTATTCAGTGGGTTTAATATTTAGCAAAACATTAAGGACATGAAAATATTATGCTCAACATTACTAGCATTTTATCTGTCAGCTTTAATAAACATGGCAAATTACCAACTAGATCACCTTTGCTAAAGCTGGACAAAGTTTTCAGTTGTAATTGAATAATGGGAAAACCTGGGACTGGCAATAGAGAATAAATAACTTAAAAATAAAGAAATCTGCTATATTATTTTGTTATGTATATTTAAATTAACTGTTTGTCTCTTTTTAAATATTTCTTATTCCATTATAAGTTATTGTAATGTAATACTGTTTACTAGACTTGATTTTTGTAAAATAGTATTAAGTTCAGTTATGTTTGACTTGATTGATTTTTTTTTATACTTCATTTATGTTAATACTTAATAGAAATATTGTACCTAGTTGCTGACCTTAAATCAGTGATAGTTTGGTAAACCACTTTTAAAAAAAAACTTTCTCAGAGTATGAATGATAAAGTTGAGTCAAGGACATACCTTGACTACGTGATGTGAGGCATGTGTTAATTTGTAGACAAAGCTCTTTTATTCCCAAAATATGACCTCTTGACCCCCATCAGGGAATCTGTTTTGCATTTTTGATAATCTTAATACTGATGTTGTGAGATGAATTTTTTCAGTTGTGCCTTAACACTTGAGAAGTCAAGTTCTTTTATGTTGTGTCCAGATTGGGGCTAAAATTTTATTTTCTTCAAATTATTCAATTTTAAGTGATTGTTTTCCCTAAAAATACTGAGTCAACAAGAGACTGTTTTCACATAAGTACAATGGTGACTATAGCATATGTCATTGCCTTCCATTTTGGAATTTCATCGGGATTTGAACTGTGATTCAATTAGAAATTTTCAGTGATTGGACCTGTGTTTTTTAATTCTTGGATTACAATTTGGATTTAATTCGCAATACCGGAAGTTCTTTGTTTTTGATTTTGTAATCTAGGAGAATAAATTATTTGCTTATTTTTACCAAGCTTGTTGTCCTCACTCTTTTATGTTACTTATGTTTAGAGCATAGACTCATAACAAAGCTCAGAGAAAGACAGACGTTAAGAGCTACAGAAACACTGCAAGGATTTATTACTGTTATTATTATTATTATTATTATTATTATTATTTGACATAATTGCTTAGCAAAACTAAATATCTCACTATATTTGGTCTCTGTTAAGAGTTGCTATCTAATGTGTTAACAGTAGTAATTATTGGCCTCTCACATGGTTAAGTAATGATCAGTGAGTTGCATTTATTAAATATATATTCAAGAGATGCAAATACATTATTTCTTGGCTAATAAGAAGATTTGTCAAAATCAAGTTGATTGATGGCTTATGTAAGTGTAGGTATATCCTTTTGGTCCAAATTGTGAACAATCATGCAACATATATTTGTGCCATTGCTATTGAGTGGAGTTGAGCAATTTTCATACTGTAGCAGTGCAATTGCTATTGAGTGGAGTTGATCAATTTTCATGCTGTAGGTGCTATTGCTATTGACTGGAGTTGAGCAATTTTCATGATGTGGCAGTGCAATTGCTATTGAGTGGAGTTGAGCAATTTTCATACTGTAGCAGTGCATATTTTAAACATCCTTATTTTTATTCATTAATAACTGCATTACATAGCATCCTGATTAAACCATATGACTGATGGGGTGTATGAGGTGTCCTGATAGGGGTAACACCTCTGGTTGACTAAGCATTCATACTCCTGCAGGGGTAGCTTGTCCACTTGGCACTCAGCTCTCACCTGTGGCTCCAAGACGCTGTGGCATGCACAGTGGTCACTTCCTGGAAAATGGCATCGACTGGCATTCTAAACTAGGCTGAGGGTATGGTTGTTCAACCCTTGGTGATTTAGGCTTTGTCTACTTAGCATGTGAAGACTGGATTTGGCAGCCTGCATGGAGGAACCACCAGCTGGTCTGCAGGCAGAAAGGCAATTCCCAGCTAAGTGTTGTGAAGCAGTATGAGCTCGATGAGACACGTAAGACATCCTGGTCATCCACTGCACTCACCTCCGTCTCCGGCTGTCTTGATATTAATATGCTGCTGGACTAATGATTTGGGGCGAGAGAGTGAGGTCGACAAACTATGCAACTTTTACTCTCTTAAAAAAAAGTCTCAGATCAGTCATTCTTTTCATCCACCCATCCCATTTAATCACACACAAAGTCCCATGGCAACATACAAGTGATGAAGTGGCAAGTGTGGGTACACTGGCATCCGAAGCCATAACTGCATACATGTTCAGGCCATTAGGGTCGTTCACACGGACATGGAGCAGAAGTGGAGTCCGGCAGTTACCTGAGCGACTGACAAGCTCTCTTCAGGAATGCACTGCTTAGAGGCTAGAAAATGTGCACTCCCTAGACAGCATACTTTGGCTGGTGTAGAGCCTACTCTAGTAGTCAAAATACCAACAAAAAAAAAATAAGTGAGGATTGTTCCTCTCACACCCTGGCGCATGTGCACCTTACTGGACAAAGACAATGTGGAAAGACCCCAGAGGAAAACTGCCCTAGTAGGAAAAAAACTCACCAGATACAGTGTGAACATTGCTGCCATGAGTGAGACCCAGTTTGCAGGATAAGGCATACTCTGTGAAAGGGGCTCCAGATACACTTTCTTTTGGAGCAGCTGAGGAAGTGAACAGCACCGCGAGGCTGGTGTCAGCTTTGCAGTGAAGACACCACTGATTATCAAATTGACTGGACTTTCCAATGGAGTAAACGACAGACTCCTGCATGAAACTCCCTCTTATGTATGGAAAAAGTACCTAAACATCATCAGTTGCTATACTCCAACCATGACCATCTTAGATGACGTGAATATCAAGTTCTATAAGGATCTTCACTCCGTCATTGCAGATATTCCAGTGGCGGATAAGCTCATTATTCTTGGCAATTTCAGTAGGGTAGGCCGTGGTCACGTTGCCTGGGATGGAGTGCTAGGAAAGCATGAAGTGGGTCACTGTAACAGCAATGATCTGTCTTTGCTCCAGTCTTGCGTCGAGATTAATTACTGACAATCAATACAGTATTCTGCCTCCCTACCCTAAACTGGATGTCATTGATGCACCTTCGCTTTGAGCACTGGCACCTCATCGACTACATCATTGTCAGGAAGAGGGACAGGCAGGATGTGCATGTGACCAAGTCCTTGTGTGGCGCTGACTGCTGGGTGGACCACCGTCTCATCATCATCAAGCTCAATATCAGTCCCCCCCAATTACCCATCAATGAAGCACTAGATGACATCCAACCCACGTCGGCAATCCAGTGGCAAAGCACCTGGTTCAGACTCAATCCCAGCTGAAGTCTACAAGGAAGAAGGCACAGCCCTGATAAAAAGGCTCCACCAACTGTTTTTACTGATGTGGCAGTAAGAGATTATTGCCCAGGAATTTAAGCATGCTTCCATAATCTACCTGTACAATGCAAAGAGAACCACCAAGCCTGAAACAACCACCAGTGTATATCCTAAAAGAACATGGGACCATCAACATGGTGTTTGCTGTGAGGCCACTACAAGAGAAATTTAAGATCAAAACACTGACCTTTTCTCCATCTACGTTGACTTGACAAAGGCCTTTGATAATTTCAGCAGAGAAGGATTTTGGAAGGTAATGGCCAAGTATGGATGCCCAAGAAAATGTATAACCTTTGTGCAGCATTTCCATGATGGAATGAGTCAAGGACAATTGAGAGACATCTGTGCCATTCCCAGTAACCAATATCATCAAGAAGGGATGTTTCTCGCTATGCTGACTAATGTTTTCAGAGATGGATAGGATTGAGTCAGCATCAGGTACCGTACAGATCGAAGACCATTCAATCCCAGGAGGCTTCAAGCAAAAACCTAACTTATGACAGACACCATCAGGAATTTTTATTTGCTGATGAGTGTGCCCTCAATGCTGGTTCAGAAGCCGACCTGCAATGCAGTGTTGACAAGTTCTCCAGCTCCTGCAGAAGCTTTTTTCTCACCATCCGTACCAAGAAGATACCAAGAAGACTGAAGTCCTGCATCAGCCGTTGCCTGGAAAGCCCTGTGTTGAGCCCAACTTTACCATCAATGGCCAAGATCTCAATGTAGTGAACCGCTTCACGTACCTTAGCAGCTAACTGTCACATTGAGTCACTATTGACAACAAAGTGAACCTTCGCATTGCCAGAGCCAGTGCAACTTTAGAAGAGGCATCAGTATCGAGACCAAACTAAAGGTCTACAGGGTAGTTGTGATCCCCAGGAAGCTAAACCACTTTCACAACACAAGTCTCAGGATAATCCTCAATATTAAGTGGCAGGACAAGATTCCAGACACTGAGGTACTCGCCCAAGCAGGTCTATCCAGCATCCACACTGTGCTGATGCAGTTCTAGCTATACAGGGCAGGGTATGTTGTATAGATTCCAGTCAACCGGCTGCTTAAGAGACTATTCTATGGCAAGCTACAGCAAGGACAGCAATCCGATGGAGGTCAGAAGAAATTATTCAAAGACGGTCTGAAAGCTGCATTGAAAGCATTCAACATTAACCCTGATTCGTGGGAGCAAATAGCAAGCAATTGAGTAACTTAGCATTCCGCTGTGCACAAAGGCTCCAAGTTATGCGAATCTAGTAGAACAGCAACTGCAGAGCTGATGAGGCAAGCCAGAAAATCATGTGTCATCAACCCTTCTGAAGATGTAGTGCTCCCCTGTTCCTTATGCAAACAAAATTCCATACAAGGGTTGGCCTCATCAGCCACCTGTGCATGCATATAACAGATCCAACCCTTCCAGCCCTCAGATGACTAGAGAGGTTCTCACCGAATCGTTGGACGAACAACAGAACCATAGGCATTTGATAAGAGCTGCTGCTTGTTATGATCCTTTGTGCATCATATATCTTCCACTATGTACCCATCAACAACTAATTCTGCCACTTTACCAGAATGCCCTAATCTATTTAGACCAAGCATGGCAAAGGCATAAATGGATACATGATGAAGTCTTTTAAGTTTATATAGATATAATACCAATACACCATCAAATATTGAACTACTACTAAAAATAGACAAATCTTTAAATGACTTCAAGTTTGAAAATTATAAGGGCATTTTAGACTTGTGAAAGTGATGCTGATTTACCATCAAATAATGGTCGTCATTACAAGAAAAAAACTTTATATAATCTTCAGTATAAATGACAGACGGAAGCAACTCTTACAGATTATCTCCCTGTACCCAGCATATAAAAGATTATTTTTGATGGGTGTTGCTGATTTCAGAGCAACTATCTAGCTACCAGTTGATAGGCAGAAAAATCCATAAAAATTCAGGTCAGAGTATAAATAAATAAATGAAGAAAAAAATGCTTGCAATACAGTTTTTTGAATGAGTTCAGTCCCTTAAAGTATTTAGGCAAGAAAGGAATATTTTGATAATGTTTACAAGAATAAATCTAAGAACCTGTTCCAAAAGAAAAAACTATTGTTTAATTTTTAAGTTTAGTCTCTATTAAATCTGTCTGTCTCTGTCTCTGTCTCTCTCTCGCATTTTTAAAAGTCTAGGTATTTTCGGAACCCTTATATATGTGTATCTATCCATATACCTCAATCTGTAATGTATATGTATGTCTTAATACCCAACTGACTATATATACATTTCAAACCCTTCTGTTTTTTGGTGGGATGGAATGGGGGCAAGCTTAGACCCACAAGAGACAAATTTTCCAATCGTGTGCCTGAGGCCGGCTGAATGATATTTAAAAACATTAAAGTCCTCATTTTAAATTAAAAATAAAATGATTTTAGTATATGTTGTCCCTATCCAGTGAAGTTACCAAGTTTTTCAGCTACATAAGAAGGGGAGTGTGTTTTAGTTTACTATATGAACAGATAACACTTTTCTTTTTTATAAGGTCTCATCATTGCAGAATTTTATTTCTGTTCATGAGATTTTTTTTTCTTTCTGCTTTTTCATTTTTCAATACTTTACCACATAAATAAAAGTAATATTTGATTTTAGTCAGTACTTTTGGAATTTTCGTAATGGTGGATTGAGAAAAGCTTGACAGGAATGCATACAAGCTATTCTTTATTTTCAGAAGGTAACTTGCAAGTAGGTGATGGAGGAATTAGCAACACTGTGGAGGTTAGAGGATTTTCAAAGAAGACAAGTCAGGAACTTATGGAGATGTACTTTGAGAATTCACGGCGATCTGGAGGAGGCGATCTGGAGGAGGTCAAGATCAGAGATGAGGTTGCTTACATAACTTTTAAGGAGGCTGAAGGTGCATATCTGTGAACATTTAATTTTCTATTTCATGGTATTACCTAATTTTGACCCTTCTTTTGTAATGAAAGTATGGCCATTCTTCATAATTTAAAAAAATCAAGAATTTGGATCTTAAATTTGTTATTGTGCTAAGTTTCATAAGTGATATTTCCTCCAATTATTCATCCATCAAAGAAGACTAATACAAGGCTGTATTGCCAAGTAATCAATCTCTTCAGTCATTATTTTTTCACACATTTTATAAGCATGAGTTCCCAAAATCCTAGATTTTCGAGTATGATATTGCACTGATTGTTTTACTTGTTATCAATCAAATTGACATCAAACTTATTCACAGAGATACACAGCCAGGGCACACAAGTGTACAAACTGCACAAACTTTGTGCAGTTTTACACGCTTGGAGAAAAGATACATCTAAGTAAATTTGATTGGGATTCTGTTGTAGTCTTTACCTTTCATTTATTATGGGACTTTTACATTTGTTTATTTAAAATATGGATTACCAACAAAATACCAATGGCTGGCTCCCAAAATGGTTCATCTGTAGATGATGATGACAATGATTTTGTAAAGAATTGAAGTATATCAGATTATTGGAGATGTTAAAGTGTTACTGGAAATGTCAGTGAGTGAGTGTGAATCTGCAAATGATGTCGAATACAAATCAGATGTACATCTTGGATGGACAAAACCAGTTCCCTAGTTGGAGTTTCTTTGATTTTTTCTTCCTCTGCTTTAGTTATTTTTATATTTATTTTGAGATGTCAAACATGTCTAAAATGAAGTAGGATACTAGGAAGGATCAGAGGAAATTTGGTTTAGGCATGCTAGTTAACTCCATATTTCAAAATTAATGTAGAAAAGGTATAATACAAAACCTAATTCAAATGCAGACAATTTTAAAGTCGACTGCTGCAAATGTATGTATGTAAACATATTCATTTCTGAAGAATCTAGTGCTACAAAACTACATAGCACTCTAAGGTATCAGATAAATTGAGGAAATAAGAAACTAAGAAACATGCTTTAATGAATTGTGCATGTGTCACTTCTAAAGTACAAATTTGGAGGACCAAACAAAAGCACATTTGTTATTCTCGTGGTAATAATAATATTTGTAGAATATTGATTAAGACAGAATTTGTTTTTCATTTGCTTACCATTCCCACAGAACAATTGGTGCTTGCAAGTAATCAGTTATCTTTGCAATTTCAGCAAAGTTATTTTTCCTGGTTAAATTTGAAGAAGAAATTAGCCATAATTTGGTCAATTGTAGTCATTCCTTGCCTGCCTTCAAAAGATTGGTCAGTTGTAGCTAGTCCAGCAGCAGCATCCAGTACTCTTGCCAGATGTCAGCATCAGCAGATTATAATATAACAATGCACCATTAAGATGGTTTCTCAATATGAACAGAGATTTTGTTTATGTAACAATATATAGATTCCAATGCTTATGAAATTTTTGGAGCCACACCGCAATTGTGTTATATCTAAATTTGACTTATAAAGTCGTGTGCTATAACAGGATCACATTGTATTTTAGTGATAGCTTAATAATAGTTCCCTGCTACATTTTTCCCCACTCCTTCCTTTGTTTGGTGACAAACTCCCTCTTCAGATAAATTCTGGTAAATATCTCTGTATTTATTGAGCATGTGTTGTTGATATTTCTTCTAAAGAACAAATTAGGAGGACCAAACTAAAGCACATTTGTTATTCTAGTGGTAATAATAATAATTGTAGAATATTGATTAAGACAGAATTTGTTTTTCATTTGTTTACCATTTGCACATAACAATTGGTGCTTGCAAGGTAATCAGTTATCTTTGAAGTTTCAGCAAAGCTATTTTTCCTGGGTAAATTTGAAGAAGAAATTAGCCATAATTTGGTCAATTATAGTCATTCCTGTTCCTGCCTTCAGCGGTTGGTCAGTTGTAGCTAGTCAAGCAGCAGCATCCAGTACTCATGCCAGATGTCAGCATAAGCAGATTATAATATAACAATGCACCATTAACATGGTTTGTCAATATGAACAGAGAATTTGTTTATGTAACAATATATAGATTCCAGTGCTTATAAAATTTTTGGAGCCACTACATAATTGTGTTATATATGAATTTGACATATAATATAGTGTGTTATAACAAGATCACATTGTATTTAAGTGTTAGCTTAATTATAGTTTCCCCCTACATTTTTCTCCCACTCCTCCCATTGTTTGGTGACAAGGAAAACTCCCTCTTCAGATCAATTCTGGTCAGTATCCCAGTATTTATTGCTAAGAATTAAAAATCAAAATCAGTAATTATTTTATTTTTAGTATAGCTGTTTGTTAAGTAAAGCATTTGTTTTCTTCCCCTGTGTTCCAGCGAGTCTAATTGTTAAAGAATTAATTTATGTTCTTGTAGTTGCCGAGAAAGTAGCTTCCCGTAGTAACCATTTGGTGGATGGTCATACATTGGCTGTGACACTGTTCCATCCATTGCCACCAAAGCCATGCTATCAAAACAGAGTCCTGATCCAGGGGGTTAATAATGCTATAACAGAAGAATTGCTGAGAAACTTCCTGGAAACAAAGTCGAAAGCAGAAGTTACTGAATTCTTGTATGGGGAGGAGGATGGGAATGTTGTTGTGACATTATCGGATAATATTGGTAATAGTCATATGTTTTAATTATCAGATAATATTGGTAATAGTCATATGTTTTAATTATCAGATAATATTGGTAATGGTCATATATTTTAATTATCAGATAATATTGGTAATAGTCATATGTTTTAATTATTAGTTTGCTGCTTGACATAGCTGTGTTTAAAGTATTCATGTTGCTTGTAACTGATCTACCAGTTGTCTTAAATACATTGAATTCCACAGTATTACTTTATTAGTTATGTTTGGATTTCATTTGTCTTGCCATCTTTTTACACATAGTCAATTCACTATAATGCCCACATTGTCAATTTATAAATGGATATTTGGTTTTTATTTTTGTCCTTGAAGCTGTTCTTCCATCTGTCAATTGTTGGTTCACATATTTCCTTTGCATTACTCCTCAGATGTGTTTGTGTGATATACTAAATGTATATATATGGGGGTGGGGGGGGGCTCCCAATATTTTATTGAAGTTATTATAGATGTCAAACTCAGGTTCTGTTTCATTGGAAGTTAAATTTAGTGAAAGATGTAAAGCTCCAAGCCCCCAATCAACAATGCAGATGGTTAGATGGTTAAAAATACAAAAATGTTGAAATTCAACAAATAACAAATTAATGACAATTCAATAATCAAATGGCTCAAATTCTCAACTACACTCATTCTGCTCTACCCTTTAATACGCCTATTGCATTTCGTGATTAGCAGTGAGATTGATTTCCACTTGTCATTGTATTCCTACTCATTATTTATATCCTTTCTCTCTCCTATTTCTTCCAATTACTTCTCCTCTTCCTCCCCAACCTTTCTCCAAATTCCTTCCCTTCCTTGACTTCCTCTAGACCTCTTATCCTCCTCCTCAACTTTCTCCCCCATGACTACACTTCTGTTTCGGCTACAGTCTCAATTCCGTCTCCACCTCTTGAAGACTTTGGACCCAACGGAACAGGAAGTTCTTTGTTCCCTTAAAAGCTTCCTGTGAAAATGCAAGGACAGTAAAGCCCTCTCATCTCACACTATATACAGCCTATCATCAAATAACAGCTCTTAACTTTCTTGATTTAAATCAAGATTCTTTCTTCAGCCATGCATTCATTCACATCGAGACTCTTGTAACTTCTGTTATGGTAAACCAAACATAATACAACAAGGTATCAATTACATTTTATACAAGCATCAGTACATTTTCCTAATACCGTTATACTAAACAATATCATGATAATTAGAGGCATTCTTTACCTTACAACTCAAAGTACGCAGACTTTCGAATATCCATGCTCAGATATATGTATATGTCCATAGTAACTAATCTTACATTCCGTATTTTCCAGCCTTTAAGTCATTGCAGAGTACAAGTCAAATTCACTAATGCTATAAATTTTCCATCCTTTGTCCATATATAAGTTGATTTGGAGTATAGGACAAGGTCATATCAATAACTTGGTTTCATATTTTACACTAGTAACTTCCGATTTTATGAATATTAATGTTATAATTGTATGATATTCCATATTACCGGCAATCATGAAATTGCATCACCAAAACTAACATGCTTGTGATTTTACTCCTGTATAAGACACTGCTATATTCTGTTATCAATTGACACATCTAAATAAACAGTCCATGCTTGTTTTAATTATGATATATATTGCAACAAGAGCCAGATGACTGTGCATGCTATGTACATGTTACTTAAAGGTCTAAAGTGTTGACCTTATTATTCAAGATGAAACCAGTCTTGAGTGCAGGATTCAACAGGTCAGATAAATTCAGTGAGGCTAACAATAGGGAAATGAGGCTATGCATAGGAAAGTCAGAAATGTGAAGACAACAGAAAAGTTCGTGACCTATCTACAGATCATTAAATTAATTTTTAGATGTGATTATAGATTTTATAGATGGTGTTTTAACTCAGCACATCTTTACCTACGATTGTTAGGTTAAGTTGGATTGGTTAGGTAAATTATGACACAACATCACCTGTAGGTTATTTAATGCTATGGCAATTGAAGCAAAGTTAATTGCAAAAAAGACACATTCAAAATGTTGATATGCTGCATAAAATATATATGAGATCTTAAATGAGTTTGCTAGTATGCATTGTGAATCCTCATTTCTTTTAGATATAACCCCTTATTTATTTTTTATATATACAAATTTAGTTTGTGAAATAGAACTTTGCAAAAGATAATTTTTAAAAAAGCAGATTTAGTTTTCAATGCAAACTCTAATAATTTGATAAACCCTTAGATGTACTTGATTTACAGCATTATTTGTCATCATTTAGTTGAGTTATTGGCCCTTGTTTATGATCCTTTCTAAATATAAAAAATGTAGTATTGCTCAACCAGAAATAATTGGGATAGAATCATACTGCTTTATATTTTAAAATATAAAATAGATTGAATACATGTGTTGTACCCATCATTTAATAGAGTAATGACTTATAAGTTTCAATCTCTAATATAACATGGTTTTAGCATCACATATTTACTAAGGAACAATGGGTTTTAGTGAAAATCAGTAAACAGATTTGTACAAGTTAATGGCTTCAAATATTTAATTAATTTTCAGCTATCGGTCATTGATTAATGGAGTTCAGTTCCGTATTATTTGTTCTTTCACACTTTTGTTTCAACAGCATAAAGCAACCAAGGATATTTGTTACCAGATTTAGCTTTGATATTGCTATAAGATTGGCATCAACATTTTATTTACATTTAGTAAGGGTTGTCATATAGTTCTTATTGCAATGGTTTCAAACTTAGGTTTCTATAGCGTCAGAGTACCATGGATTACTTTATTTCAAGTTAAATTCATCTAAAGTTATATGTTTACTGGAATTTCATCAGAACCTGGAGTAATTACCAGTGAATGTTGGATATGCCAGTAATAACTTTTGTCCTGACATGTTTTCTCTATTTAAGACCTTGCTAACAAAATTGTTAAGCAGTCTGGCTATTTTGTGATATATTGATCCTTTCATTTTATGTACGTTTAATTTAATCTCTTCCAGATATTGTTCAACTTGGGAAAATATTTCAAGAAAGTAGCATTCAAGGAGTTTTCCTTAAGGCTGCAAGAGTTGCTATTTCCAACTGTATCCTTGTACAGGACTTACATCCTTCAACATCGCATGATGTTATTTTGTACTACTTTGAGAACAAAAGAAGAAGTGGTGGTGGAGATGTTGAGAGGGTAGAAATGAAAACAGAAGAAAGATACTGTCTGATTTATTTTGAGGATCCTAGTGGTATTTACACACACATGTAGCTTCATATGCCTTATACATTTTAATAAAGTTAACCATCACTGTAAAAGCATTGTTTGAAACAAAATGTTTATTTTCCATGTGTAGAAGTACGACTTTTTACAAAAGGATGGAAGGAGTTTACAAGGCTATACTCCCATCCACACATATATGTATGTGTTTTGCATATTCAATGGAACCTTGTTAATCCAGACACCTTCATTTCAGTGAACATGGCTTGATTAATGAATCTTCAGTATATTTGAATCATTCACATTATCATTTTATTGTCAACATAGTGTATACATGTGCTGCATATATATATATATATATATATATATATATATATATATATATATATATATATATATTTACTAGGTATACATATACTGAAATCTGTCAGTTTTGCCGGGTTGATGTACAATGATCCTTTACAGTGTTATGTATATTTAATTTAATTGTTTGTTAGGTTGAATGTTTAAAAATTCCATTACATGCTGTTGTCATGTAACATTGCTTACTGGACTTGACCTTGTCCAGAATTGAGTAAATATAACATTGTATCTGGTTGCTGACCTTGTTCTAAAATCAATAACACTTTTGGGAAACAATTTTTTTTTTATAATTATCTTTCTCAGAGTAAGAAACAGTAAGTTGAGTCAAGGTCATACCTAGACTATGTGGCATTAGTTATTTCTCAACTGGTAAACACACTTCTATTTTTTTCAGAAGGATGAACTTTTGACCTTCATCCAGGAATCCGTTTTGTGTCTTAATAAGGTTTATGACTGATGTTCTGATAAATTAATTATCAGTCATTTAACATGTTAAGTTCTATTATGATGTTTTTTAGTTTTCTTCAAACTATTGAAATCGAGTGATTGCTTTCTTGGAAATAGAAAAGTGCTTTGATAATTCTTGGACAAAGACATTTATTGGAATTTATATGGAATTAAAAACATGAAATATTTTCTTAACAAGAGATCATCATCAGTACAATGCTGATTATTACAGATGACATCGCCTTCCCATCTTGAATTTCATCAGGATTTGAACTGAGGTTCACTTAGATCTTTTCACTAATAGGACTTATCTTTTTTAATTCTTGGATTACAATTTGGATTTAATTTGTAAAGCTAAGTTCTTTTTCACATTGTTCACTTTATAGTCTAAGGCCAAAGAAATAATTTGTTAAATTTTACAATGCTTTTTGTCGTCACTCTTTTCTGTTCCTTATTTAAGAGCAAGGACTCGTAACAACAGTGTCCATATATTTTATGCTGGCTAGTATCACGACCCTTCTATGCTTGTTTGATATTATTGCCATAATAATGCAAGACATACCATTAATACAAACTTACATCTCACTGTTAAATATGTCATAGTAATCTTAAAAAATGCAGTTATGTTTATAATAATAATGAGGACTTTGTATAGCGCCTAATCTTTCGAAGCTCTAAGCGCCTTATACCATCAATAATGATATGACTTCACTACAGAACAACAAATGACAAAAGCAGTGAAACTGGAAAACATAAAAGACATGCTGAAAACATCAGATACAAAACATGATTAGGTCGCTAAGTTTGTCCCTGCAGTCGATACAGGTGAGTCTTAAGAGCACTCTTAAAAGGGACCACTGTGTCTTTGTGTCTAATTTCAATGGGAAATTCGTTCCACATCGCCGGGCCCTGGTGTGCAAATGAACGTTGTCCATATGACTTTGTTTTCACCTTGGATACAATGGGTATATGATTATCAGAAGAAGAGTGTAAGGATCTACCTTGTTTATACATGGGTGAGGCTGGATAGGTATGTTGGACTGGAGTCTGTCATTGAAACATAACACAGAGAACAAATGTTTTGTTTGATTCTGTATCGAATTGATAGCCAGTGTAGGATATAGAGCAGTGGTGAGGTGTGCTTTGATCGAGGTACTCTAAAGATGATCCGTGCAGCTGTGTTTTGAACTTTTTGATGTTTCTGGAGTAAATATTGTGACTAACCAGACAGAATTGAGTTACAATAGTCCAGTCTTGAAAGTACTAATGAACACACAAGTGTTTTAGTGGCATAAATTGAAAGATATTGACGAATGGAACTGATGCGTCTCAATTCAAGATATGCAACCTTGCATATGTTCATGACATGTTGGTGCAATGTGAGAGTACTGTCTAGAGTAACGCCTACGTTCCATACTGACTGTGAGAATTTAATGTTGGTGTTGCTGATATTTATTGTCTGAGGTAAAGGATGTGAATGGGAAAATCTTTGTGTTGTGATCAGAATAGCCTTAGTTTTATCATCATTCATCTGCTGCTTGTTACATGTCATCCATGATTTCACATCAGAAATGCACTTCTCTACTCCATGGATGGTAGCATCAACTTCAGTTGGGTGGCTAGACTTGCATATTTGGGTGTCATCAGCATACAATTGGTGCGACACTGGGTGATGATCTATAACACTTGAGAGAGGCTGAGTATTCAAAATGAAGAGGAGAGGTCCAAGAACAGATCCATGTGGAACACCACAACATCTGTCAACTGGGCTGGAGTGTATTCCATTTGCAGATATAATTTGTGTCCTGTTGACTAAGTAGGACTTGAACCACTGTAAGGCTATTTTCTGAATGCCAAATACATGCTGGAGACGGTGAAGTAATATATCATGTTCTATTGTGTCAAATGCTGCAGATAAATCCAGGAGAGTAAGGACTGTAATCTTTCCACTATCCAAAGCAGAGAGAATGTCACTAAATAGATTCAGAAGAGTAGTTTCCTTACTGTGGCAAGGGCGATATGCAGACTGTACATTGCTAAAATGACTGTTTGAATTCATATGAGATACAAGTTGAGTTAGAGCAAACTTTTCTAAGATTGTTTATATGAATGGGAGATTAGAAACTGGGCAGTAGTTCTTTAAATTGTTATGGTCCAGTGTTGGTTTCTTCAGCAGTGGCTTTACGATGGCAGTTTTGAAAAATGATGGGAATTCCCCTGATGAGATAGAGATATTAATAACATGAGTTAGTGAAGGCAATATTGGGTCTAAGCACTCAAGCAGCAGTGATGTCAGAATTGGATCAAGTTCACATGACTTTGGTGCACTTTTCATCACGATTGTCCATACTAAATCTATAGAAACAGGTTCAAATGCTCCTAACGGTTGTCGCTGAAATTCTGCATCATATCTATATGGTGATGAATCAGTTGAAATTTAGCTGTCAAGGGAATCTCTAATGGTTTGTACTTTGTCATCGAAGAAATTTGCAAATTAGTCTGGTAGGTCTATTGGAGAGAAGGTATTTGGAAGTGGTGTACATTTGTTCCTTGACATTAGTTTGTTAGTTTGTTGAAGAGCTCTTTGCAGCTGGAACTCTCCGTGATCTTAGTACTGTAGTGGGATGATTTGGCTAAATGGACTATGTGACGTTCTTGTTAGCGGCTTCGTAGATTTGTTTATGAATAGTGAGTCTGGTGGAAAGCCAAAGCCTCTCTGCTTTTCGGCGATGTCTTTTAGCAGTATGAAGCTGGTCCCTAACACTGCTATTCCCTGGAGAACACTTTTTTATTGATACTCTGCATTTGGTGGCTGGGGCATGTTTTTCAAGCAATGAACGCAAGCAGTTATCAAGTTGTTCTGCTGTTGGATGTAAGAAAGTTGTTAGGTTTTCTTGGATGTCATGCATGAATTTGGTTCTATTTATCATATGGAGGTTTCTCTTAGTAGCAAATAGAGGTGAAGGGTTAGAGACTGATACATCAAGCTGGCATACAATGCTGAGGTGATCCGATGCAAGTTCGTGGGATACAAGGGTGGATTGCAGAATATTATCATCAGGTCTATAAAGAAACCAGTCTAAAATGTGACCAAGTTTATGGGTAGGTTCGTTAACTGACTGTTGAAGATTGAAAACATGAATGGAATCTAGGAGTTTTGAAATGTATGGTTTACCAGGACAGTCGAAGTGAAAGTTGAAATCTCCAAGAATAATTAGTTTGCCACCTATCGAATTTCCAACTCTAGAAGATTTGGAAACTGCTCCATAAAGAGAGATTCAGTCAGATTGTTTTTTTCTACTAGGAGGAGGACGGTAGAGACAGAAAAAAATGGATTGACCTTTGTTCCAGTGTGAGCGTTGTTTGGACTAGTTCAAACGATGTGTGGCAGAAATTGAAGGTTGTGTTGCATTTAAGGCATTTGATCATGGAATTCTTTGTAATTACAGCAATTCCAGCTCCGCAATATGTAGTGGTAACCCTGGGACAGTTGACACAACGGTTGACGATTTAAGAGGAATTTGAACCAGGTTATTAAAATTAATGGCAGAATTTTTAAGTTGTTTATCCGTTACGGGCGAAAGGGAGATAACTTGAATTCTTCCTGTTCTACGCCGGCCATCTTTGAAAGAACTTTTTTTTTCCGCTTCTGTTTACGTTTAAGAAATAATGAATGTATTCCCAGTCCTTGTAGTTTTGAGCACAATGTAGTATCTAGAACCAAGGTGTGGTCATTTAATCCAATTAATGAGGGTCCGTCGTATTGTAAGCGGTCACGTGACGGCGGTTTATTAAAAACCAAACGACGTCTTAACATTGGGACAAAACAGCTGAGAAAAATTCTAATTGTTCTCTTTTCCAAAACAAGGAGATTAATTAACACATACGAACGGAACAGCCAATGCATGATGAAACACAATAATGTAGACGATGATAGAGAACAAGCACAAATATCATAAATATAGCACAAAATCGGAAGAGCCTATCTCGAGCAGTTAAGCGAAGGCGGTCATCTTTCCGGATGTTTATAAGTCATATTTTACAACTGTTATAGCTGCAGATGAGCAGATAATTACTCTGTACTGTCCCAAGAGCTTAAATCAATCAACTTGATTTGTACAGCCATCAACAAATGATGTTACATATTTTGGTAAACAACAAAGAGACTTTATGAGATGCTTAATTTATTAACTGTATGTAATACTTAAAGTGTGGATGATTGATCCCAGGGTGTTTTATTATTAATAACCCCATCAGCAATCAGCAAGAATCACATGTTACAATATAGTCATGTCGTCCCACACACATGGTCACATAATCAATTTATAACTTTTACGAGCTACTAGAATTTAACAAATCAGACCTTGATAAATTGACACACTTCCAAATTTGTGTAGGTTAATCTGTGTTGACAGACTGTATTTACATCTACAATTCTTCAAATTTCTTTTTTGGGACAGATTCTGCAAATGTTATAGTAATCTTGTTGTTTGGTCCCCGATTCTGATTTCTTGATTAACAGCAAATTAATATTTAGGAATATAATTAAACTATGTCAAGAGAGACAGAGACAGATAGAGAGAGATATGCAGACTTTGTTGTCATTAGTTGACAAGTCTGGCTTTAGAAGGTAATGCAGGAGTCATTAGTGTTAATCTTTGCCTTCATTAGTGACAGCATGGTACTTTTGTTCAAACTCCTACCTGCATTCTCTGAATGAATCCTGGTCAGAATGGAGGTTATCTTAGTTAGCATTGCATCTCTAGAGATAAAAGAACTGATCATATGGTGGAAGGAGACAGGGATATTTTTCAAGCCTAATGGAACTTAGAGGTACTACAGATGTAATAGATGCTTCTGTCCAGTATGGGTGTTAATGCAATATCGTTATCAATACAAATCAGTTATGTAAACAACAGCATGTGTTTATTATTACCTTTCAAACAATACCTCATGGCTAAAATCATCCTTGAAAGTATTGGTCAATTAACAGTTACTACTTTTTCAAGATTTACATAAGTGATACTAAAGAGAACTAATTCAGTGCATTCATTCTGCTTGTCCTGATGTTTTATATAGGTGGCTTTGCGTTTGCTTTATGAATTATATGTTTTATTTGTTTTTTTATTGAAAACTAATATTTTGCATATTTGAAAGAAACTTATATTTAAACAGATATTTAATGCTGAATATCGTTTTATATAAAGGAACATTTTGATTCTGAATTCTGAATATCAGGTTATGTAAGTCTAAATTGTTTTTTAGTTATTGATAGAGTTCTTGGCCGCCAGTCACACAATGTGGATGGGGTTGATTTTGAAATCCATCTACACCATGAGTGCTTGGGACGAAGATCTTCAAGGAAAAAATCTGATCTGTACCTCAGAATGTCCAGTTCAGGAAATAAAGGTAGGCCTATTCTCTTTGAGGTCCATAAAATCCGACCATGTTATTGACAAACATTGTTATAGGTCAGTTACCTGAAGAAAATGATGTGTGTACCGAGAAAGATGGTGTGGTGGAGGTGGCAATAAAAGTAGGTGCACAAACATGTGCTTTTGTTTAAATGAAGATAAAACTAGTTTGAAATTACACTTGTAATGATCGATACTTCAAAGATAATCAGTTTCTTTTAGTTTCAGCAAATTCTTTTGGGGGGCCAGATTTTTTAAAATTTAACCTTTGCTTGGTTGATTGTTGTTCCTGTTCCTGACTTCAATGGTTAGTCGATTGTAGCCAGTTTGATAGCATGACTGTTTGAGTGGGTCAGCAGTATACAATGTGCAGGCCAGATGTAGGCATAAGAGGATTATGATGTAACAAATCACTGTTACGATAGTTTGTCAATGTGAACAAAGAATTCATTTACAATATATTCCATTACATTTTATATCCAAGTTTGCAACTTCCATTCATGCTGCATTTGAATTTCTCCACTCCAAACCCAAGATTGCAAAGACAAGTTCAAACAGTTAACAATGTTGTCACAAGAAAAATGATGTTAAGTTTTGTTGCCATAAGGACAAAAAAGGCAGTTTGCAAAATTGGCAAAGCCCAGAGTGATCCCTTAATGAACTTTTTTCAAATGTTAATTTTCATTCTTTTAAGAAGAAACAAATATTTGTTTTCATGTACAAGAGAAATACGTCATCGATAATATCAGTAGCTATGACAAAATTGTTTTATGTTAGAATTTACATAATTATGAAGTCTTCCTTAAAATGATTAAAAACATTACATTATTTTTCATACTTTTAAGAAGAAAACTAGTGTTTGTTGTGTACAAGGGAAATGATGTATGATATAGTGAGGACACTATTTATATATGTATGTGTATATATGTGTATGTACGTATTGTATATCCTATTATCCCATTTTCTACTGGTTTATATTATTCACCATTTAGGTGATGATGTATGTATTGTATATCCCATTATCCCATTTTGTACTGGTTTATATTATGTACCATGTAGGTGATGTATTATTTTCTTGATTTGGGTTCAGAGTATGCCATTTGAATCTATTTAGCATTGTTTTTACTGTATTAATATGATGGACTTGAAATTATTCAGTGTACACTGAAATCTATATAAATTAATATAGAGCAGTGCATTAAGAGAATAAACTGGTATTAATGTCATGTCAGACCATTTTAATTAGAATTTAAATAATAGACTGAATAATGAGGAATATTATAGAAATCTTATGTGTAATTTACTTTTCATTTTGTCAATAACGTTATATAGTTGTATTGTAGATGATAGTTAATTAAGTAATTAAGTAATGCTTTGCTTTACAGATAGTGAAACTCTTGAAGATGAAAACGCAGATAACCAAGCAAACGATGAGACCTCAAGTAGTGTTTCCAGTAATCCTGAAAACGAAAGTGACTTTGTTGAAGTACAAAAATGGCAAGCAAATGATGGTAAATTTCCAATTGAGTATGCTTGTTTAAGTGGTTTGGTATATCTGTTAATTAACAAGAGAGATTTCGCTTGATAAACTAGTGCCTGGCAAAATTTATTAGAAAATAAGACACTTGAGTTGGCAGTCAAGGTTCCATTACATGGTTGATTCTTTTTTGCCATCAGGATGTTTCACTAGAGAAATTTCCAATTTTGTATATCCAATACAAATCCATGAAGTTTTTCACCAATTAATCAAAATGAATGTATTTTTTATATATATTTGTCTAAGTCTTTTACAACTTATTAATACACTATTTACGACATTAATATGATTGCTACAGTCTGTGAGATTAGCATGAACGTTAGCATCATTGCTAATCATCCTCTTCTTCTGATGACTCAGTCTCAGAAACTTCGATGTCTGAATCTAAATCTGGCAAAATATTCAACTGCCAAACATTTTTCCTTTCCTTGCTAAATATTTTTTGGATTAAACCTGAGAAACTCATGACTTTTGCATTCACTGCCATAAATTCTAATGTCTGCCATTATTTATGATTTTGCATAAACAGAACAAGTGTAGTAAAACTGCCTTCCATTTGTAGCCATTGGTTTCTGAACAATTCACATTTGCACAAAGAAAGGTAAAATAAATAATAATAATAATAATATTGGTCTGATTCTTGGGAAAAACCCACTTGTAACCAATCAGAGACATTGTATCTGACACACACAAAAAGCGACAAAAGACAAGATCGGCCATTGAATGCAACCAACAAACTCTGACTGTTTGCGGGATCAGATCATGCATATTGATGTGATCAGGGCTGAATGAATTTTACTGCTGATACTGAACAGTTATTTAAACCAATAACAACATCTACTGAAAAGTTGTTACCACCACTCGAAAAAAAAAAGGAGAACAGTCTAAACCGGAAATTTCTCGATTTGGTTTTTAAAAAAAACGGATGAGGAGTGAGTTGTTGAATTACGAAATGGATTTACCAAGGAAGCTTTAGCTCATATCGATAAAAGCGGTCTAGATGATTTTATTAATTTTGCTGTTACTGGATATTACGATAAAAATAAATATTTGAAACCTGAACATAAAAAATATATTAAGGATATTTCATATAAAACAAAGTAACAAAGATGATTTAAAATATATAGCGTATATCGATGCAGCTGGCCAATTATATAAAAAACACGAAGATGTAAAAGAACAGTTGAGAGAACAAGAACAAAACGAAAACAAGAAGAAAAACAACGAAAACAAGAACAACAACAATAAAAAAAATGAACCACCACTACCACAAATACCACCACCACTGCAACTATCGCCGATACAACGAGAGTATTATATGCCTTCCTATGAACCATACCATATGATCCTTTAGATTATGGTGATAAACAAGGTGCAACCGGTAAAGGATATTCTCAACAAAAGGTTCACGGTGGTGATCTTTGTTCAAGAAGTGTCCTCGATGATATATCACGCTTAGAAGTTCTCATAGGAGGAAAAAGTGCTGGAAATAATTCTCCCGAAATAATTAATGAAGCTGCTGATATGTTCCAGAGGTTATTTCAAGGAGGATATTAAATTATACCATGGTTTCATCGATGAATTAATCGACGATTATCATCGTGACTAATTGTCACCACATTAGATAGATAACATCTAAATAAAATGTATCGTAACAAGCCAACAAGAGTTTACGTCATGAACTCGAGATTGCCAGTGTACAAGGTATATCACGGAGATGGATTAGGTAATGTCATCTTGGGGTTATTCACTAGAATTGCTCCAAAGATTATTCCCGTTGGAAAAGAATTAGCATCAAAAGCTATTGGTGCTATTGGTAGTAAGGTGATCGGGAAGGTTGGTGATCTAGCTGGTAACGTATTTGATACCCTCAAAAATAAGCTCATGTCGTTATTTCGAGGAAAACGAGAAAAGGTAAATTTACGGCCTACGGAATTAATGCCACCTCAAGTGCGTAAACAAGTAAATTAAATAATAGTAGCTCAAAAATTAGCTCCGTTGATACAATCGGAGGATGATTTTCAAAGAAATATTGCTGCTAATTTGATAGCTGGTTCTGGTCTTAGAAGATTATGATTTAGATCAGCGCGTATATAATAAAATGTTCCAGTTGATTTCCGATGATGCTTTTGATATGGACGCACCTGTTCCTCGATATGATTCTCAAGACGATTTTCAATTTTTCTCGTATAGCGTGGCGGATCCTAATATTAAATCACGAATTGAACTTCGATTTGATGATACTTCTAAATACTTCTTACCGTGCGAAGCTTTTCTCGAAGTTGATAACAATGTTGATGTCGCAACTATGATAATAGGACTCGCGAGATACTCCGATGATTTTATCTGATCAGCTGGTAACTCGATGATGTTCGCGAAGGATATCACCAATAACGCTGATCATAAACAATATAATGCCGGAGCCACTGATGTTGATGTCAAAAATATGATCATCAGTAAGAATAATAATTTTAATCTAGGATTTGCAAATCGAAAAGATTGGAAGATTTTTATGCGCGATTCTTCTTTCTCATATTTTTGGATTCTGTAGAGATGTTAGAAAGTTATCTTTGGGTTTAGCCATACCTTGTACTTATGAGAAAACCAAAAGACGATGATGCGCTCTGGCACGGTGATGGTACCCCTGATAGTAAGGTAGTTTTATCTAAGCTAGCATTATGGATGCTGGTGATGACTCCGTCATTGGATATAGAAACTCGATTGTTATCTTTTATGGATCGCGGAGGAAAATCACTATTATCTTTGTTGGATGTTACAACGGACCCTGCATTGTTGAGCGAGTTATAGAGCATTTCCAAAATATCAAACGAGGAAACGGACTTACCGAACTAAGACAATCAAAAATATTAAACATGGTTGAAGAAATTAACACTGATCATCGATCACTCGACATTGAGTTGGCCGCGTTGCAATCCGCGATAAGATTACAACCGAATTATATACAATGTAAAATAACACGTAGAACAATTCTTGAAACTTCCATTGATGAGTTTTGGGACCTGTGGACATGTGGAAATCAACATATGTAGTTGTCGCTAGCAGAAAAAAAAATATGAGATCGTCTTCAGATAGAATTGTTTAATGCGTATAAAAAGAAATTTCCGATGGAACCGGTTCCATTATGCTACCGGCCTAAAGATACGCGACAACAAAATATTGAAGTCGATATTTCCGGGAGTCACATCAGCAAGAACTCATATTAAATAATATTATACGGGTAAATATTACAGTGGTTGAAGACGCGTTGCATGCTAATAAATCTCCGGAGTACGGAGAATGAATCAACTTTGGAGAATTGCTATCATCGGAAATTAATTGGTGGCAATTGAGTATCATCTGGGATTACCTGTAACTGTTCATGGGTAAAACTCCGTTGTGGCGCAGTTGGATCGAGTTTGTAACGCACTGGTGTATTGTTAGATGACACAGTGGAAAATATTTTATGCGTATTTATGCTTCGGATTAGTTGATCTTGTAGTACCACCTTCAAGTTCACCGGGTTTGTATAAATATCTCACCATGGCATTACTAAGTAGAATATCTGATAGAAATTCCTTTTTTTTGGAGTTTGATATATTTTTTTTCATAATGATAGCTGGTTTCTTATTTGTAGTCCTAGTGACTTCATTGTTGATTGATGCGATTACTTCCGGTAATCATTTTACATCGTTTGTCATCGATGAACTCTTTCGCGTGCTGATAATCACATAAGTTATCTCCAAGAGTTCTGTTAACTCGCTCAAAAATTGCTTGTTCACGATGAATCGCGGTATGTTCTCGTCGTATCTTAGTACGTTGTTGACTCATCATTGACGATACTTCACCTTGAAATTCCTTACCGGGATCAACATGAAGAAGATTTGGACATCGTAGAGGTCCTCGATGACAGATCTTTTTAAACACTGACGCAACTTCAGAAGATGTCTTTGATGATAACGGCTCGGCATCTTTATATCTACTCGCGACGTCAACGACCGTTAACGCGTATTTATAAACACGTTTTTTAATGGTATCATGCGACAGAAATAATATATCAGTCTGAGGAACTTCATTGGGGATATTAACATAGAATGACGCGTATTGAATTTTTTTCGGACGCGGTAAATAAATTTGCCATATAGCTTGTCAGGATAACCAGTTCGCGGCTATTTCACGTTTTACCTTTGCGGTGCTGGCAAGTTTATCATGGACGGATTTACCCATGTAATATCCGGTCGGAGAATAATAAATCTTTTCCATATCAAATACTAAGCCCGCGACTAATTTACCCTTCATGGCTGTTTTTATTACCCAGGACGCTAACTTTTCCTTGAAGGTCTTATCGGGAATAAAATTTAGCGCGTGGATCAATTTTACATCCGCGAGATGACGTTGGAGATCTTTACTACGTTACGCGATATCATGAACACGACAGGCCTCATCGATGGCGTTTATCGGATATTCACCCGGACGAGTTTTATCCTGATCATCTAGTCTAATATCTAATCGTGTTCCGGGTCCACAATAATTATATCCGGGAAGATGCTTCTCTCCTGGATACTTTGCCCATGGCGCCTGTGGATGTTTTGTTAAACCGGAGGTGATATCACCTTCTTTTTATTTTACAAATCTGAATTTTTTTATACCGCATCGCTCACATTTTCCTGTGATTGCATCTCTGTTATTATGCGTTGTGATAGAAACTGGATCAATCATTGGAGTTTTAGCCTTAAATTTCACACAATATAAATCCATAATATTAGTAAGTTATATCTAATGGAAATTACAGATTTTTCAGCGTTAAAACGATGAGTACTTGTCAAGCATCATCCGATGCTACCTAACTCTAAGGAAGATAATTATCGGACCATCTGGAAGTGGTAAAACACAGCTGTTACTCAATTTGATTACGAAATGGATGAAATTATATTTAGTGGCATCTAGTGTCGACGATCAACAGTGATATCAGGTGTTAAAGGATTATAATGAGAGCGTATCAGAGATAACCGGAGAAAATATCATCGAATTTATCATGGATATCGACGAAGCACCTTCTGTGGAAGATATTTCCGGAGACATTAACAACTTGGTTGTATACGTTGTATAAGATGATACCATGTTGTAACGACAAAAGAATCCTGTGAGGATATTTTCCCGTGGTAGACATAAAAATACCGATGTGATATACGTTACTCAACGATACACTCAAATTCCTAAAGCGATCTGAGATAACTGTAATGTGTTAGCGGTGTTTAACGGGGTTGATACTCATACACTCCGAAATATCTGGCAAACATGGTGTTCCAGTTTTGATTTCAATAAATTTACAAATTTCTTTAGTGGTGCTCAGGCAACTCTTCATGGATTTGTAACGATAAATTATCTGATCCGGTAACACGATATCGGATAGGATTAGATAGAATATGCGGCTAACCTTTTTCTGTTCAATCTAATAATCTGCGCTTTTCCGATATTTGCCATATATTATCACGCGTTACATTAATTCAGGGATATTAGATATGATGTTGAACAATTTAAAAAAAATAAACATATTTTTTTAGGTAATCTGCAAAGGCTTCTTTCAGTAAAATAATAAGGTGGGCACGCCTTCTTTGCTGCTCATCCTGATGCAATCCTTTGTTTTCTCTGGGAGTGAATTATTATTACACATGACACTTTAAGCTAAAGCTGGCTAGTCTATTCAAAGAAATTCCTTAGAGGAAATGAATTGTACACAACATTGATGGCTTATAACTATTCCTCTTGCCTGATCCCTTTTATCTCGCCCAGTCATATGGAGGGGTAGATGGGGGATGTATTAATGTCTTTTGGATAATGTGAAAGATGGTTTTTGCGTTATTACTTCAGTTTCATGAGGTGATTTTTATAAATCCGTATATGTGTTTTATCCATTTGTAAAGACAAAACCTTATAATTATTTGGTGTGGTCCATGATTGCATGTTGTTTGGTGGGTTGGTCCATGCATGATCAGCCTCGACTGTCCATGTTTCATAGACAAAATGATCCTTTTCTTATCAGGTTTCCTGCATTTATGTTCCATGATCATTAACATTCTCTCCAGTAGACCTTCCAGACCAATTTGCAAATTTCTTCCATGACAAAGTACAAACCATTAGAGATTCGCTTGACAGCACAATTTCAACTGACTTGTCACCATACAGTTATGATGTAGAATTTCAGGGACGGCCATTAGGAGCATTTGAGCCAATTTCTATTAATTTAGTACGGACAATCGTGATGAAAAGTGCACAAAAGTCTTGTGAACTTGATCCAATTCCGACATCACTGCTGATTGAGTGCTTAGACCCAATATTGCCTTCACTAACTGATGTTATTAAATATCTCTCTCTCATCGGGGGAATTCCCATCAGTTTTCAAAACTGCCATCGTAAAGCCTCTACTGAAGAATCCAACACTTGACCATAACGATTTAAAGAACTACCGCCCAGTTTCTAATCTCCCATTCATATAAAAAATCTTAGAAATGGTTGTTCTAACCCAACTTTTATCTCATTTGAATTCAAACAGTCTTTTTAGCAATGTACAGTCTGCATATCGCCCTTGCTACAGTATGGAAACTACTCTTCTGAAAGTATTTAATGACATTCTCTCTGTTTTGGATAGTGGAAAGATTACAGTCCTCACTCTCCTGGATTTCTCCAAATTTAAGTTTTGATTTAACAAGGAATATTAGATTAGTGCCCCCTTTAAGAGAAAAAGAAGTAGACACATACTTTATTCATTTTGAAAAAGTTGCAGAAAATTTAAAGTGGCCAAGGGAGCATTGGACTCAGTTATTGCAATGTGTACTCACTGGTAAGGCTAGTGAGATTTACACTTCAGTGTCTGTTCACCAAAGTGGTGACTATGATGTCGTTAAATAATGCATTTTAAGGGGTTATGAGTTAGTCCCTGAAGCTTATCGACAAAAATTCAAAAATTACAGAAACGAAGCTGGACAAACTCGAAAAATTTGGTAGAGAAAAAGAGCAGTTGTTTGATAGATGGTGCTTAGCCAAGAAAGTCTAACAAGATTATCAAAATCTCAAGCAAATGATATTAATTGAAGAGTTCAAAAACTGTGTCCATAGTGACATTAATACTTATCTCGATGAGCATAGGATTGAAACCTTGGAGAATGCTGCTCAAGCTGCTGAGAAATATTCTTTGACACATTAAGTTAATTTTGTTAACAAGACTTCTACTCAACAGTGTTCTGGCAGAAAAGTATTTCAGCCTAATACCAGCCCTTTAAAAACTCAAACTAACACAACTTTCAAAAATCAAACTTCAGAGAAGCTTGATTCTAGATCCTTGTCTCTTCCGATGTGTACCTATTGCAAGAAAAATCAGAGCCAAGACAGACCTGTTCCAAATGCTCTTATTTTTAAGAGGTCAAGGTCACGGTCATGTATTGAAAGAAATACATCTGTTGGGTCTAATAAATCTCAGTCAGATTTTATTATGGAGAATTATCAACCATTCATATCGAAGGGGTCTATATCACTCTTGGGTGATTCAGCCAATCCCACCCATATTAAAAGTTTAAGGGACACAGGAGCTTCTCAGAGTCTTTTATTGTCAGGTACTTTGCCTTTTTCTGAGAAGTCTTCTTCTAATGAAAGTGTTCATATTCTGGGAGTAGAGTGCGGCTTTGTTAATGTTCCTCTCCATTGTGTATATTTGTCATCAGACTTAGTGTCAGGACCTGTGATAGTCGGAACAGTCTCGGTTTTACCCGTTGAGGGCATTCATTTATTGCTAGGCAACGACTTAGCTGGAGACAAGGTTGTGGTTAATCCACTTGTAACTGACAAGCCTGATTTGGATCAGAAAGTTGATCCAATTGAAAAAGAATTCCCTGATATATTTCAAGCTTGTGCAGTTACCAGAGCTATGGCAAAGAAAGCTCTTGAGAATGATGTTGATGAAGCCAGTATTCATTTAGCTGACATGTGTATAGGTCAGGCTTTTGATGAGGTCACTTTTACTCCTTGTTTGGATCAATCAGAAGGTATTGATCATAGTGATCCTCTTTTAACAACTCATTCACTTTATTCTAATCAGGATGATAAACGACATTCACTTGTCGTCGCACAGGAAAAAGATCCTGAGATCTCCTGTTTGTTTCAAAGGGTCATAAGTGAGACTGAAGCCACTGAAGTTCCTGTCTGTTATTTCATTAAAAATGGAATTCTTTTGAGAAAATGGAGACATCCCGAGGCACCTGCTGGTGATGAGTGGTCGGTGAACTATCAAATAGTAGCTCCAAAACCTTACAGACAGAAAATACTTAATCCGGCCCATGAAACTCCTTTGGCTGGTCATTAATAAAACTTCTCACAAGATTTTGACTCACTTCTATTGGCCAAAAATCAAAAGTGATATTGCAAAATACTGTAGATCTTGTCATACTTGTCAGATGGTAGGAAAAACCAATCAGAAGATACCGAAGGCTCGTCTACAACCTATTCCTGCCTTTGATGAACCATTTAGTAGAATTATGGCAGATTGTGTAGGTCCCTTCCCCAAGACCAAGTCAGGTAACCAATATCTGTTGACCATTATGTGTGCGTCAACAAGGTTTCCAGAGGCAATTCCGTTGAGGAATATGAAATCTAAAACAATAGTAAAAGCTTTGATACAGTTTTTTTTACTCAGTATGGCCTTCCCCAATCTGTTCAGTCTGGTCAAGGTTACATGTCTGGAATTTTCCAACAAGTTATGTATGAATTGGGATTCAGCAATTCAAATCTTCTGTCTATCACCCTGAGAGCCAAGGGGCATTAGAAAGATTCCATCAGATTTTGAAAAATATGATCTGACCATATTGTTTTGATACGGATAAAGATTGGGATGAAGACATTCATTTACTATTGTTTGCTGTTAGAGAATCAGTTCAAGAATCTTTAGGCTTCAGTCCCTTTGAACTGGTTTTTGGACACACTGTGCGTGGACCATTGAAGTTATTGAAAGAGAATGTTCTCTCTAATGAAGATACTGAGATCAATCTTCTTGATTATGTTTCTGATTTTTAGATACAAGTTACAAGTTGTCAAAGGCTTGTGCCACAAATTCCTATTCACGCCAAATATTATGGTCCGTACACAGTTGACAGGAAAATTAATGACTTAAATTACATCATAAATACTCCTGGGAGGCGCAAACAAAAACAACTCTGCCATATAAACATGCTAAAAGAGTATATTGAAAGAGATAGCCATGTTAAACCTGTAATTAATTTAGTTGTACCTGTCCCACTCAGTGAAGAAATATCATCAGATTCTATTGATATTGGAATGACGAATCTTTGTAATTCAGAAATTATGAAAGATCTAGACCAGAAACTTTCACATTTACAAGTGCCAGAAAGAAATGAACTGAAACAGTTATTATCTGAATATGAGCACTTATTTCCAGATGTTCTTACAAGGACAAACAAAACTTTTCATGACATTGAAATTGTAAATTCCAAACCTGTCAAATAACATTCATACAGGATGAATCCACTCAAATAGGAATACTTGAAAAAAGAAATTCAATATTTGCTAGAGAATGCTTTTATTGAGCCCAGTAAAAGTGATTGGAGTTCATATTCATACTTGTTTCAAAACCAGATAAAACTTTCCGTATGTGCACTGATTATAGAAAGGTGAACAGTGTGACAAAAACAGATTTATTCCCATTACCAAGAATTGACGATTGTATTGATAAAATCGGGAATGCCATGTATGTCACCAAATTTGACCTTCTGAAAGGATTTTGGCAGATTTCATTAACGGAAAGAGCAAAGGAAATCTCAGCATTTGTGACTCTAGATGGACTTTACCAATATAAAGTAATGCCATTCGGAATGAAAGGGTCACCAAGTACATTTCAACGTCTCATGAATTTGATCACCTCTGGTCTAGAAAATTGTGATGCCTATATAGATGACGTCATCATCTACAATAACGCCTGGATAGAACATCTAGCAACAATTCGAAAATTCTTTGACAGACTCACTGATGCATGTTTGAAAATTAATTTATCTAAAAGTGAGTTCTGCGTGCTAGTGTGACTTTTTGAGGACATATTGTGGGACATGGACAAGTAAGATAATTTAATAGCAGACGCTCTTTCCCTTGTATAACAATATCTTATATCATATATACATTGTGTAATTTATATGAGTTTTGTTTAACCTCGGGTGTAAATTGGCTTGTGGTAAAAAAAGTTTTATGATATAAACCTTTTTATTTTATGGGGAAGGTGTTACGAATACTTAATATAAGTCATTTATATTTATTTTTATTGTCTGTCTGTTAAATTTGGCATTTTATGATTTAAGATTCGTTCATTAAGAGGGGGACCTGTACTACAGAATAAACACCAGGTGTTGACCTCATTTTTGACCTAGTTTCAGAATTGTAAACAAGCTTTTCAAATGATTGGTTGGTTCCAAGGACAAAATGGAGTAAAGTATAAACATCTTTCTAATTTTAGTTGTGTCATATGGTATTTACGTTACTTCTTGAACGTAGGTTTGTTCTGATAGTTTCTAGAAGATCATGTGACCCCTTGTTTATGTAAACAAACATATATAAATTATATTTTGGTGCGAGCTATTCAGTAGAAGCATTTGGCTTTTAGAATATTAAGTTGTGTCTTTTTGAGTTATTATAAATTACCTTGTACTGGAAATTATGTCAATTCGTTTGGATTCAGGAGGATTTGTTTTGTTATTTGTCTGGAAAGGAATTGTGCTCGAGAAATTTTATTAACAAGAACTGACTAAATCAAGTGACATCGTCTTCCATCTTGGATACTTCGTTGGAATTCAAACATAGAACTATTTGGACATTTTATTACCAAGACTTTTGCAATTTCTCTAATGGATAATATTTTGAATTATTTTGGATTAATTTTGGAATTGATTCTTAAAACCGTAAGTTTATTTTTCTTTTCTGAAAAATATTTGTGCTCAAAAAATTGTTTATTAAGTTTTTACAAGCTTGTTATTTTCACTCTTTCTATGTTACTGTTTATTTGAGCCTAAGCATGTAACAATAAGGAAGAATTATGTGGATTCTGTGGTGAAAAAATAAAATGTCAAGGTCATGTTAAAAGAAGGAAGATAATTTATGCATGATAACTCTGGTTCTGTACTATCCACAGTCTGTTATAAAGCCAAGACCAAGAACAGAGCAATTGAAAAAGAGTTTTCAATACTCTGGTATAGTTTTGTGGAATAACCTTCCATTATATGTAATATCTGCTGAAAATATTAGAGTATTTAAGAGGAGATATCATGAGCATACATGTCTTTCTAATAGATAATGGAATTTAATACTTTAATACTAAACATGTTTTAAAAAAACACTAATTATTTCTATCTTCATATAATGTGCATTGTTATACATGTACTCTCCTTAAGAGGGCCTCAACAATATGGATTATATACACAATCCTGTCTGCCAAACTTTCTGGGTGATTAATGTATAATGAATTGCCCATTTAAATTAGACAAAAAAACACTGATTCCTTAAACTTAAGGACTTAATAATGTTTCATACCTTAAATATTTTCAATATTTTCAGCATTTTTTATGTTTTCCGAATTCATGGTTTTTGTTTTTCTGTAGTCGTATCATTATTGATGCAAAGCGCTTAGAGCTTCTAAAAATTGGGTGCTATACAAAAGTCCTCATTATTTTCATTATTATTATTTTGCAAATGAGTAGTAAAGTTTGGCTGATTGATATTAAAACCCCAATCTTCAGGGGTATCTTTGTTCCAAACCTTTCCTCTGATGAGTGAATATTTGCATGACTTCATCATATAAAATTTGTAGATTCAAATTATAAGTGTAATGACAGTCATTTTTGATGAAACATGACTTGTGAGTCTGCATTGATTGGCTGATTGTGATGATACTAAGATGGGGACATCTGTGAAGTGCATGAGGTAACTGAAAACAGCATTCATTTTGGATGCAGATTTTTAGTGGGAATTATTGACCATTATTGGGAAGCTATCCTGATAAGCAGTATATTCTCCATGATACATGTACCATTTTCTAAAATGCATTGTTCAAATATAACTTTAACAGTTGTAATTTGATTACAATTGATGTAACCTTGAACAGATAAAAGACTATTTAAAGTTATAATTATGTATATCATTATTTCAGTAAATGGTCACATACATACTGATTGTCATCAATTGTCTTTATTTTATTTTAGGAATTGAACCAGTTCTTAAACTATTGATCAAGTATCTCAAGAAACAGGGAAAGAAAACTGAAGCTGATCTTTCAAAACACACGGTGCCATGCAGCATGAATTTGCAGCTCATGTGGAACTTTTTCATGCTAACAGACTGTGGAAAAAAGTTGCTAGATGTGATAGCAGCAAATTACCATTGTAAGGTGTCTGCTGATGATTATTTTAAAGAATTCTACATTTTTCAAGTATTCAATAGACAGTTTCATGATGAATCGGATGTAAAGCACTTTGTTGATGAGGTGCTTCACAATATTGAAATATTTGCAAAGGAGTCTTTGTGCATTGACACAATTGCAATTGATCCTAAAATACAAGATGAAGTCAGAGAAAGAATCAAAGATGGACAAGAATTAGCCAATGTCTGGGTTGAATTTGTTGGTGAGGATAACCCGGTAACTGTATATACAGTATGTCCTAAGGATCAGCAGCAGCTTGTGATGCAAATAATTACAGAGGTAATAAGAGATACTATAAAATCCTTCAACAGTCACAATGAAATGGTTATGGCAGACTTCATGTGGCAGATGGTGATGACAAGATTTGAATATCTTAAGGAAATATTACTCAAATTTCCCAGTACAGAGATCATCCAGGATAAAAACAAGAATGCCTTTCTGCTAAAGGGTCCTAGGGATGAAGTCAAAGCTGTTGCAGGACATCTTGAAGAACTCCTCAAGATGGCTCATAAAGAGGTCCATGAGAAAGTCTTCTCTCCAAGATACCAGTTTGAAATTTTCACTTCTTCAGAAATGTGTGACTATATTGATAAGTCCTTGCCAAAGCTTCCTGTGATCTGGATACCAAACCATCTGACTAAAGAAATACATCTCTTTTCCAAAGATCCTGAACTGTTAAAGGGTATGGATAAGTGTATCAAAGGTTGTATTGAAGAAATACCTTATCCATTGTCAAAAAAACATTCAGAGTTATCTTCTAAGCAAATCCAATTATTAAAAGAGCTAATGAAGAAACATGGGGGAAAAATTGTGATTAATCTATCACAGTCTCCTACAGGCTTACTTTTGACTACTGCCGATGACATTTTCAAAGATGTTTATGCTGCAGTGCAGACAATTATCAGTAGTGAAATAGATGAAGTTCATCTTGAGACTTTTGTCCCAGAGACACCTGATGGAAAAGATGAACAACCAGGCAGTAAATCTCAGATAAGTAATCCTGGTACAGAAATGAAATATTTGTCCTCAGAAAAAGTTTCTGATCTGGTTCAGAAAATTACAAGGTCACTTGAAGTGAAAGATAAGAATATTTTTAAAAAGCTTATTATAATGGAACATATGGAAAAGATTAATCAAATAGCAAAAGAACATTCTGTCAACATTAAAGTATGTGAGAAACAAAGAAAAGTTGGGTTTTTACTCAACGGCTTAGAAAAAGAAGTGCAGTTTATATATAATGCCATTAGATTGCAAGAGCAGCAATTCCAACAAGATATCAGTGTCATAGCTGGTGCTACTGGAAAGGTTCATATACAGATGTTACCAAATTCAGATGCTGCAGGAAAGTCAGGGGGTAGTGAAATGTCCGGTAAGAACTATTATATTTTCTTTTAGAGGTACATGCTTAAGCTGATATATACATAAAGGCAAAAGCTATGATTTCAGTAGCTTACAGTGGTTTAAGTATGAAGGGAGGAAATCCCAGTCATAAAAACTGTTTTGAATCCAACAAAATAAATCCAATATTTACATATGTACATATAAAAAGCTTGAATGAAATACACAATCTAAATACAAAGTTGAGAGTTGTACCTCTCAAAAAAGTAAATGTCCACACGTAAATGACGACGTATATTCCAAGATATGCTAAAATCTTTGTGATGCTGATTTCATACCATGTCAGGTTTTGCTTTCATCACCTATTTTCTTGGCAAAATCGTTTGTTTCTTTCACAAGCTTTTCCACCAGGCATTGAGGAAAAAAGAACTTTCTCATTGCTTAGTGGTTGGTGCAAGCTCGATTGTTAAACCGCGAATTATGAAGTCTGTGTTTACCTTTATTTAATTTTGTGTTGGAGAAATCAGAAATATGCATATGCAAAATAATAACAAAATCAATCATAGTACTTTATAACAGTTTAATAATTGTCCTGTCACAGGATGTTTTGTAATTACCAATGTCTTAGGACACAGAATGTTTTCTTTGTTTCATGTTCCAAGATGTACAGCCTTTACGGTAGGCAACAAAAAAGACTTTGAAAACTGTCAAGTTTAGACATTGGCCCGCGGATAAGCTGACTCTTCTTCTTCCAGACCTTGAGTTTTTCCCAAATTATTTGGCTTATGTGTAGGTATATATGGTAAATGGTAAATGGCATATTGTCACATCTGTGTTTAGGATGAGTGTTTAGTTGGTTATCGTTTTAAATATGCAGGGCCTGAAAATTTTTCGGTCGTCTGAGGTATGGGACACAATTTTGTTTAACATGTAGCTATGGACAAGTTGTATGTAAACAGCCCTTGTCCATCGGACTGTTAATATTTCTTATTTGTTGGTTAAAGTGAAGACAGTATCCTTTTCAATACTTAAAAAAAATCTAAAAAGAGCCATTTAACAGCATTGATACAAGTAGAAGTTGATTGGTAGGGAGGTAATGGTTGTGTACAGTTTGACTGGAAAATTGAAAATTTAGCATTGAATCCGCTCACCAGTCTAACCTTGATTTTCGTCAATCAGATGTTTGTCAGTTGTTGGCTAAGCATCAGTAGTATCAGTTACCATATGTTCAAATCTCAATTCTGCAAGATGGTTTAAGTATGGAGAGAGGCAAGAATCAACCACAGGGAATGTATCTGCTATAAGATGTGTTGCACAGCAGGGCTTCCCCCCAAAAAAGAATGGAAATTATTAATAAAGTAAACATTATCTGATTTACTAGGATCTGGCATACCCAAAATCAGTCAATCTTGTTTAAGTGCGCATTCAGTTTTATAACCAGAAAAGAGCAAACTTGCACCAGTCTGGTAAATAAACAAACTTTTCTCAGTCATCTTTGAATTTTATTTTGATGAAACCACATCACATGGTCTTATTTTTTCTGAGAAAACATGGCATTTGACACATACAGTACAGTACACTTTGAGGACCAAGGCAAAGTTCATTTGTGATTGAGCAATCTGTCTGGTTTCTCGGACCATTTCCACCCTATTTTTAGATAGTTTGACAGCGGAACTTTTAATATATTAAAATGGGCATGAAGGTCTGAGAAAATAGACTCTCTGCCAAGTGAATTGTTACTTTTGGGGCTTGTAACTGACTGCATACATACAGATTAAATAGTTGTTTTATTTATTACAACGACCTAATAAGCAAAAATTAAAAGTAGTTGTGTGAATTCTGAGATTGCATTAATTTTGTATTTGTCATTATCGTAATGCACTGTTGTGTGTTGAGTCTATGCTCATAAAACAATTAAACAGAAAAGAGTGAAAGACAACAAGCTTTTGTAAAATTTAATAAATATATTTATTTCCTTTCCTTGATATGATATTGTGAATTTAATCCCAAAATAATTCAACGATTATGGACACAAGTCCTAATAATTTAAAGTCCAGAATAAAACTCGGTACAAGTCCCGAAGAAATTGAAGATGATGGCATGTCTGTTATAGCTATGGAGTGCTGATGTGTCAACAGTCTTTTCTGACTCAGAGTTATATATTTCCAGGTGTGAATTCAGTATAAACTCCACTTAATGTCTTATCCAAGAATTTTATCAGAGCAATTTTGTATTTTCAGACAAATTCCATAACCTCTAAAATTCACTTAGGAAAGTCTAAAACCCTGACCAAATAAACTTATTTATTTCTTCTGTTAATAATAATTCTGATATTAAGCTCATAAACACAGAGAATAATTTAGCTGTTTACATAAAATGAAATAATGTTTTAAAAAAAAATCAGTAAGGTCAAGCGGAAATGAACTTCATTTTTGGACAAGGTCAAGTCCAGTTTACAATGTCTTATTAGCACGCAAGGAAAGGAAATAACAGTTTTTTTAGATATATAAAGCTAACAAACAGTTAAATTAAATATAAATAATAGTAGTAAATAATTGCATATCAGACTTTGTAGGTGGATGGGCTTAAACTAAAGTGGACCTACACATCAACACAAAAACACTTTCTTTTAGTTTTTTCAAATAGGAGGAGGGGACATCTGTCTGGTGTCCCCCCAAAAAGACATATAAATTATGTAAAAGTTGGAAAATAAGTCACTAAAGACTGCTCAGGAGGCCTCAGATGTAGGAGGTCATGGGTTTTAAATCCCAGCTAAGTCATATCGATGACTTATAAAAATGGTACTAGCATCTACCTACAAAAACTTGGCGAGATTAGTGCTACAACTGGATGGCCTGGTGTCATGGTAATATGACTGTCAGTGTAAAGTAAGACACTACAGACATTTTATGTTAAGTTTTACAGCCTTAATTTGGTTTAACTTTGGGTTGATTGTAATATTAGTTTTACAGGTCGTAGACCGAAAGAGACCATGCCAGTGGCTTTTTTCTGTTTTCCTTCTGTCATATATCAGTTAGAACAAGATTTTTATTCTTATGCCTCATAAACTATTCACAGGATTGCCATGACACTCTGCACATATTCATTCCAAAATCTAGTTGATCCTTAACAATCACGTTATAAGTACTCTTACAGAATGAACTATCATATCAACAAAGGAGGTTCCACAAAAAGACCTGAGATCTGGTTAGACCTAAAAGACAATGGTACTCATCTGACATCTATTCATTGGTATCTTTCGTAAAAAATCTTATTATCACTGTTTCTTCTTCTTTGGGTAAACTTTTATGTCTAGTTAGGGGTCTAGGATATTACTTGCCAGCATCAAAATAAAGAAGGAAGGATGGGAAATGTCTTTCTATTAAATGTTGAGCTGCTATTTCAGCTCCATCCATTTCTATCACGAGAGCGTAAAACTCCCAAACTGATAAGGGATCGGTCCTATATGAAAATTAAAGACCATGAGGTTCATGGCATCACTACCTCATAGGTCTCTTTCTCTTTTAATCTTTCGAGGATATGATAAGAGCCATATTTTGGCACTCTGACATTACGTTTTTTAATTTCACGTGTTGCTCAAAAACTGGCCCATATGGATTCCATCCTGCATTATTCTTCTTCTCTCCTATTTGGGTGATTACTTCTTGTGTTTTTTATTTTTTTTATTTCCTCAAGACCTCCCATTAAACTGACAAATTTATATATACATCTGTAGCCAAATGGATTATGTTTCTTGTTTCTAGATCTTTTCTTCTTTTAACAACAGTGACTGTTTTAACTTCCTGCTTTCTATCCCCATGAAATATCATTGTCAACACTCCCTAATTCAGTGCCATGAATTTTATCCCAAACAAACCGTCTGATTCCAAATCACAAAAGCTATTGTCTCTGTTATCAATAAAAACTTCATGTATAAATTATCATGGGGTACAAATCCCAGAAAATGTCCATGTTTAGTAACCATGTTTTGTATATGACATCTTTCAAAGGAAGAACCTTTATTTCTTAATTAAATTTTTTTGATTGAGTAAATGTTATTTTACCATAAGATCATTTGTAAAACTAACATACTGGAAAAGTCTATAAGTCATGAATGTCTAGCAATTATGGAAGCAGATAATATAATGTTGGTTATTAGTGCGTGTTTACAAGTCGGTTTATCAGTCAATAGGCAAAGCACATCTATGTAGTGGATATACATATCGGTAGTAGGGATTGTTTGAGATTGTTGCCATGGCTTTATATGAAATTTTATTGTTGTTGTTGTTGGTGTAGGGTTTAATGCCATTTTTCAGCACACGATAGACTAAACATGGCGGCCAGTATTAATTGTGGAGGAAGAACCTGGGAAGACCCCCAGAAAGAACCACCGACCCACAAGGAGCTACTGGCAAGCTTTGTCACATACCCACATTGGTCAAATCTGAGACTCAAACCCATGCAGACAGAGGTGAGATGGCAGTGATCCATAACGAGGAGCGCTTAGACCACTCTGCCTCTCTGAAATTTTGTATGTAAACAGATATTGTGATAAATTTAATTAATAGCAGCATCATTGTAGGCTTAACATCATCTCCAATTTTGTCCAAATTTCCAGTTAAGAAATTGTGGTGGTAACATTTTGCTTTGTAACCTAACACAAAATATGAGACAAAGTTTTTGCATGACAACTTAAACTAACATCTTAAAAGAGTTTTTATTTAAATAAAGGTGAAGCGCCATTTTTGCAACAAATATTTAATATGAAAAAAAAAACAGTTTCAGGATAAACAAAGTCTTGGCACTGGTGTACAGGTGAAATGTAATTTGTTGATGGAGTGACAGCTGTTTCATGTTAATTTTGAGATGTTTTTAAAATGATATTGCCAGTAATTATAACAAGAAGGTGCCATAAATATATTGATTGTTATGAAACAGTCACACCTTAAAGGTATTTAGTGTGTACTAAAATTGAATCAAAATAACGAACTTGTATTGCTATAAATTAAGCGAGACAAAATGTTGTACATAATTTGTATCATGCAAACACAAACACACACAGACACAAACACACACAGATGCACACAAACACACAGATACGCTTTCACATAATAGGTCAAGTAATATTATGCAGTTCTATTTTGCAATATTTCTCTAATTTTATGAAAAATTTCATGGACTTCAACCTGTTCAGTATTTTGTTATTTGGTTTTAGATAAAATTGAGCTTAAGTTCAAAAAATTTCATTTACACAAAAAATCTCATAAATTAAACTGCTATTATACCATATAGAATTCATTTTTAGTCTTATGTATTTTCTTGGAATAAATTCAGATGCTTCATTTGGAAAAGGAACAGAACAGCAAGGAGCTTCACTGAGCTCATCAGAGACACCTATTCCCACGGCTCTCAAAGTAAGTAAAAAGTTCAAAACAACAGAGTCTTGAGTTAGTGGGTTCTGCTGCGATGATGTTTGATCTAAAATGCTGTATTTGAGTGATGGTGCTGATAGCAAAAACTCCTACAGCATTGACTAAAAATGGACATATTAGTGTAAAACGTTGCACCCATGGATTCTGATATCTTTCTTTCGCGATATTCTAGTAGGTGATCCTGACGATGTTACTAAAACGTCCTTACAGATGAAAATACTAATTTATGATGGTCACTGAAATCTCAATCCATCCATCATTGTACATAGCTGAAGTTGCCCATTCACTAGTCTCTGACAACTGAATAGATGCGTAAAATGCAGCAAATTACATAGAATAAATTGGTGATGAATCTGATTGGTTTGAAACATTGGACATCAGCAATGGTATAATGCCAACATTGTTTGCAACTCAACATGCATTTATGTAGAGTTATTAGTAATATCAAAAGCTGCCCTAGTTGGCATTAACCACATAAATTGTCTTATTAAATCCATGTTGAGATCACTTGTCATTGAAAATTGCCTCCCTTGCAGCTAAGAGTCGGTCACATATTTGTAACATAGTGGTTAGTCATCCCGAAGTACTCAATGACATGTGGTACTTAAGATGATGGTCAAATGTCCATCCATGTTGAAGTTACTCATCATAATGTCCATCCATGTTGAAGTTACTCATCAAATGTCCATCGATGTTGAAGTTACTCATCAAATGTCCATCGATGTTGAAGTTACTCATCAAATGTCCATCGATGTTGAAGTTACGGTACTCGTCAAATGTTCATCCATGTTTAATTTACTCGTCAAATGTCCTTTTCTCAGGGGAAGGCTGTGTTTGAATGAAATAGTTCTTCCTTACCCTGAGAATGACGTGTGCGAGCAAACTCTGTTTATGTGGATGCAGACAAGATGTACTACTCATTCATGAAGGAAGGGGTTTGAGCTTACCTGAATAATGTAATTGTTTTTAGATATCTTTTTTATCTGAGTTAATTACATTGGTTTTCCCCTTGGAAATTCCTGGTCTACCTGATATTTATCATGTTCATTATTAAAATAAAAGACCTGACCTTGTTTACAACTTACAATGTTTTGAAAATTAACTTTTGACCATTATCCTTATCTTATTGTATATTCAACTTTATATTAAGGTTGTTTTTATCAGGACTATTCATTCATATCTCAATATCTGTAGTGGAATCATGTTTTGAATTATGATTTGAGAGGATTTATTTAAATTATTCTTTGGACTTGCAAATTGTTGATGGACTTTTCAGACTAAATGACTATTTTGAAATCGTTGTTGTTGTTGTTGTAGGGTCTAATGCCATTTTTCAGCATACGATAGACTATACATGAATGCCAGTATTATTGGTGGAGGAAGAACCCAGGAAAACCACTGGAAAGAACCACTGACCCACTAGAAGCAACTGGCAAGCTTTCTCACATAACTACATTAGCCGAATCTTAGACTCGATCCCATGCAGACAGAGGTGAGATGGCAGTGATCCGTAACGGAAAACGCTTTAGACCACTCTGCCACGGGGGGCCCCTGAAATCATTGTGTGTTCAAGGACATTTTGGATTATATCATTGTGATACATCCAGACCTTCACATTAGCATATTCAAGGTTAGAATTATTTTGGAACACCACTGGAGTTCATTCAGAAAACTATATTTGTGGACTTGAGATTTGGGATTTAATTCAGTGTTATAGGTTGTTTTTAAGTTTCCACTTTGTATTTTAGGGAAATAAATAATTTGTTGAAGTTTACAAAACTTGTTGCTTCTCTCTTTTCTGTTCCTTTGTTTGAGACAATAGAGTCATATCACAATACTCAGTAGTTAAAAAGATGCAGTGATCTTATCACAGATTCCTTAAAACTCTTTTTGACCCAGGGAATATCAGTCGATCTGTTCTTTTTGGACTTGGACATTCTATCCCATGTATTGGGTGAAATATAACTACATATATTACTATGTCCTGCTGTTTGTCTAGGTGTAAAAACTCTTTCTTTTTCAATTATGGTACCCAATACCTACTACTACCTCACAAATCCAGCTCTAGCAGTTACTCCTTTTGACTAAAGGGAGCTAAAAATTATCTGTTGACCTATGTGGCATTCTGGCAGAGTGATTTCCCCTTATATATAAGAGTTGGCCGCCAAGTCTAAGAACACATCAGTTACTACTTCTTCTCATGCCAAGACACATACTTTCATCATAAGAGACCTCATAAAAGTCAGAGTTATGTCCTTCTACTCGAGTCATCAACAACCTGAACCAGAGCTCAAGCTGCTGTTACAAAGCAATGGAAGAGTCTTATTTCAATTACTTCCACAGTCTGACCCACCTTCATCAACAATTCATTGGCCTTTAACCTTTGCGTCCCACAACCAGTCTCTCATTTGGAAACCCCAGCAGTTGACAGCAATATCACTGCGATGAATATGACGACCATATAACTAAATTCGATCGGTTTTCTGAATTACAAAGAAGTATAATTGACAATATTGACAAACCTCTATTAGATTTCTTTGGAAATCCACCGGTGACCACACCGAAACTCACGGAGATAAAAACCTCCATGGATAATTTGTCAAAGTTGCGATCCGATTATGATGCTCATATTGAACAATTTACTACGTTACGTAGAAACTTTTTAAAAAACCGATGATGTCATCGAAAGTTTTTTTGTTAAATATGCAAAACCCGAAAAAATCAGATCTCACTGGTATTATCATGAAACTCGATGAAATAACAACGATTAATCGGTGAATAGCGAAGATATTTAAACGACCAACGATGTCGTCAGGGATGATCTACCGAGGATGATAGAAAAACTTGAAAAAATAAAAATCCCTCATGAACAAAAAATATCGTAAATAATGTGTACGCGATCCAACACGGATCATTTACGTGGACACCATCCACTAACATATTAAATATCACCGTAGCTGTCAAAGGTATTTATCGATTTACACTAGTGTCGCCGACTCAATTTAATATTTCATCAATGAGTTCATCTGGGGTCAACAATATCATATCAACGATCATCGACAAGGAAACAACTGAACGATTCACAATAGCATCCACTGATAATAATTTGGCTAGGGTTTCAATAACATGGTATGTGGAATTCGTAGCGGATTTAAGTAAACAACTTAATTAAAAATCCATAGGATTTTCAACGCTGGCGACTTTAATGTCAGCAATTTGAAATCTATTATAATAAATATAATGTCATCATTGGCAACGTCACAGCAGTATCGCTATGATCAGGTCAGAGAATTTCAAACTAAACTCAAAACACTCACTGAGGAGTACCAAACAAAACTAAAAAAATACCGACGAAGAATTGCCACAGTTGATGTTACCGTGCACTCGGTATCAGGTGTAATCACCAGAGCCGGTATAATACTCTCCACGGTGATAATGACTGCCCCGATAGCTGTTCCAATTTGTATATCCGCGGCGACAACAATCGCGGGAATTATTTCAATAATAACAAAAAAACTATCATCATGCAGCCAGCATTAACTACAAGACTGCGTAGTTAAGTTCCATGTTGTGTCAACCGCGTACTAACAATTATCGTTGATGATATCTTCCTCCCTCGATGACACACTAATATCCGATAGTAAGATTTCAGCGATGGTACGTGTTTATGATTCCGCGATGTCAAAATTTGAAAACAACACGAATATAATAACAATGGCAACATCGCAAGAACTACTTCAACGAATAGCGGAAAACACAACCCCGGTGAAAACCAGCATCATATCAATATTCTCAACGAATCCTGAATTCAGTGTGAGTTTCCCTACTGCGGGTTCAGTTAAGGAAATAGCTCTAGCAAAACTACGAGTATACCATAGTTGGCCAAATATCAGATCAAAATCATTTGGCGGTCAACAACTGAATGATTCCGTGGTGTTTGCGAGTAAGAATAAACCCGATGGTACTCCAGACTGGAACGTTGTTTCGCTACCATCTGGGTTCTACCAAATCGAACAAATCAATAACGAATTACAGCGCAGAATAAAATCCATTACTGGAAAAGAATCGAAAATCGCTATAACAGTTCATGAACCAACACTATCATCTGCCATTGAGATAAACTCGCCCAGGTATGTCGTAGATATCTATCAAAGCTCAGTAAGAACCGTGCTAGGATGGCCTGAAACCCCACCTCGGACATCCTTATAAATACCACCAGAACCACAAAAATCCGACTATAATTCTGATAAGAAATCATATCATGATGCAATGATATCATACGATACAAATTTTGGAGTTTTAGATTTATTTAGTGGGCAGATAGAAGAACCAAGTGGTGGATGGTTTCAACCAATTCAAAGTAAAATTAATGAACACTTTATAAAAATAAATAATGAATTTGAAATACATAAAAATATATTGCGAGAAAAACTTTCCAAAGAATCTTCGCGAGATGAGATCATCAAATACATTGAAATATGTAATTAAATTATCACTGACATGGAAGTATTTAATTTATGGATTATTCAAAGGGTCTTAAATGCTGTAAATCCTAAATCTAGAACAGAATTTGCAAAAACATATAACATACGCGTAGAGAATAGTTCAGCATTTAAACTCGGACTATGAAGAAATATGACCCTTGGGTAGCACCTTGCTTTCATGAAAATTTCAAATTGCAGTGGACTTCTTTTGGCCCAATGCGGGAGCCGTTCTCATGGTCCTAGGTCACCTTCTTATACGCCATTACAACCGTTTCTTCTGCAGAAATGGAGTCCTAAAGTTTGCCCACTGCACTCTCCTAACACTATTTGCACTCAGATGACGTTCCATATGTGGAATTGCAGTAACTTAACTTGGTTCATGATGGATATACATCTACAAGTACAACCGCCTGAGTTTACCGTCTATACCAATGCATGAATGGAAGACTGGAGACCACTTACTACCATCCTTATTGGAAGCCAATGGTACATGCTCTCTCAGGAATAACTGGAGATGACGGCCGTTGTGAAAGCCTTTCTCTGGTGGCAGTACTATTTATGACTACGTAATTCTCACTCTGTCCAACAACTCTACAGTGATGACTTATCTCAAACAACAAAGGAAACTCCGGGTCCCTAGACATATGTATGAAGGTGTGGGACTTTCTAAAAGTATGTTGTCAATAACTCCATACACAGGTTGCTGTATCACGGGATGTCCTAACATACTGGCTGACTCCTTGTCATGGTACAAATGCAACTACTGTCTTTTTGCACATATAACGCTCCTATGTGTAATATGCGCAAACGCAGATAACGCGTGGAAATTCCGTCTTTGTGTAAAAAATATCTTGGATTGCGTGCCCATGCATATACCGCATGCTAACCAACACAGGCCTGCCGGAACACAGATCTGCCAGAGGTGCCTCATCCGATACGCGTTACGAGGCTGTTTAGTTCTCTCGCTCACCATCCAGCGGTTTAACGCTGGCACTTTTATCCCTTTCTGCTCATAATAATTACTGGTACAGTCGTAAATGCCATGTCGTAATATTTTTCACGTAAACAGAGGCAAAAGAGCAACTGCTGTAAAACTATCTGTATTTACTGGTTTCCGTTAATTTCTGGCTGGATGTCGGTATAGGGATGTTAATATCATTTTTTTTCCAAAACCGATTATCGTTTGTAGAAATCTGGTTTTAAACCGATTATCGGTTTTTGTCCCACATAGAAATTACAAGAAATAAATTCTTATAATGCAAGTTAGTGTATGCCTCGTGCGAATAAAGGATATTCATTACATATCATAACGTACAGACGCGCAAGCGGCGCAACATGGTGTCAGCTTCTAATTTTTTTTTCTACTTAAAGATTTGAATAAACCTCATTTATACTGTTTGTGTATGAAAGAAATTCTTTATTAATTGTCACTGGTTTATTAGGGTGGTTGCTTGAAATTCATCGATGCTGTAAATAAAACCTGGGATAACACTTGTACGCATATACATGTACTGTGCCGGGGTGGGGGTGCACTGATTGTAAAAACGTGTATAACATGTGCAGTATATGCACAAAAATATGATAATGCAGCTGGAATGGTCGCTCCATTCCTTGGTTTTCACTCAGATCTGTACAGGACCATCTGATTGGGGACCTATTGGTGACAACGTTGAATGAGAAACTCCCATCCTTTGTCTCTCCTGTCTTGGAAATGAAGTTTTGGCAGTGAACATCATATTGTTGGATCGGACCAGCCTGAATGCATATGCCTACCCTCCAACACCTCTGTTTACAGAAATTATACAGAAAGCTAAAGAATCAACCTGTTTCACAAGCTGATAAGAGAAGTCATGAATCAATGACCTCATCAATCTAGCATCATAAACCTGGACAAATTCAGGTTTTCATTCATCTACTCAAACAACCATGACAGCAGTTTCATCCCTGTCCAGAGCAAATCTGCATGTTTGGATCATATCAAATAGACCCTCATGCTTAAACAATTCTTGCAACCATTCTTGAAGAGAATTGCTAAGGCATGATGGCCCTATCTCATTTGCTCAGCATATAGGGAAATAACCCTTGCTCAAAAGAACTTATTACTCATTTCAGTTTACAGAGTTGGAGCAGTTGCCACCAGCCTAGTGTCAGGCCAGAACTGTTTGCTAACTGCCATCATTCTGGCTGTGGGATGGAGATTAGAGTTCACATTCTCTTGCATTTATCTCCTATATCTGTCATTCCAGAGGGACTAATTCGATCTGGTAGGACTTGTAAAAAATCAGGTCACCCATCCAGATTGATTGACAGCTTCCTAGTACACGACTTCCATTGAATTTGAAGAAGGAGGGATGATTTTTCCCTTTTGAGCTGTGGCCTGACAGATGGATCCCCTCCAGTCACACTACCTAGAAGATCACTTACATACGTTTGGGAACTGAAGATTGTATCTGGAGAGTAAAGAGATGTACCTCCCTTCACCACTTACCTTTTCTCATAAAGGTATTATGATTGGGTAAAGTATTTGAAGAATAATCCAATAATAAAATATTTCTTTGAGAATACTTACCCAATCATAATGAGAAAAGGTACCCTTCCGGCCTCCCTGTAGTTACATCCAAAGAGATGATGCTTTCCTTCTCCAGTAGTAACTGATTTATTTTTAGACTTTGCCACCAAGTCTACCTGGCTGTACATTTTCCGAGGTTATAATTGGAATTTTGACCTAAAACCTTAGATGTCCGAGGTTTTTCCATGGTTTTGCTAGGAAAACTTTAGACAACGCTGATATTTTGTCCAAGATTTTGGAAGCAAACCTTGGACATTATATCATACTATAAAAAGAACTAGAAAATACCTTTCATACAGCTTTGGACATCAGAACAGTTTTTTTTGGCTTGGAAAAACCTCAGAAATAAGAACTTAGTCATTTTTTATCTTGGATATGTAGACTTAGAAATGTTTTAGCTAGGAAATGAACTTTATTAATGGGTCTTTTACTGTTTCTTCTGGGTTTTTTGTCACAATTTCATTTATTTGCTCATCCACCCAGCCATGATGAATACTTTTATTTCTAGACCTGAATTACAAGCTTTTCAAAGTTGGTTGCTATCTCATTCCTCCATATGGTAAATACAATTTTAGTCTAGCTCGTTCAGTTATTTAATTTAAAAAAATAATGCCTGTTTGTAAAAGACATGTAATATTTGTTCTTTTGAGTGACTACCAGTATTATAAATATCTGTCACTGTATTAAAAACAAAATATCCAGGAGTCATCAGTGTTGACACATAATTACTTTAATCTTTTCCGAAATATACTCCATTCATTTTCATACCTGTCATTTCACTGGATACATTAGTTTTATTTAGTAAATCATGCATATCAGATGTTAGTTTGTTTTGTTTGTTTTGTTTTTTATGGTTTAATGCCATTTTTCCAAAAAAAAAATTGGAAAAAAATCATAATTGCAAAGAAAAACTTGTGTTAAAATATTAATCAACAATGTGGGTATGCAGAACATTAGTTCTCCGATTTTAAACATTTATTGCACTTATTTGGCTGCATAACTTTAAAGAAAACAATCTGAACAATTTGCATTTTTCATATGTTGATATATCATTTTTTCTCAGTTACTTTCGCAAGGCTAATAGTTCGTTTATAATACAAGTTAAGAAAGTTATAACACAAGTTCAATCAGAAAATTATAACACGAATTCAATACGGCAGCTGATCTATAATGCTATATATCGTTTCTTTTATTTTAATTTTAAAAATGGAACACAGTATATTAATGTATACAGATGAAATTGCCAAAGAAATAATTACATTAGCTATCATAACGATAAAGGAGTGTAATTAATGCTTATGGAATATTTATTCATATTTCGGTGTAATTTGTTTATACAATTTTCAGATTAATGACGTTTTAATTTGTTTCATTTTCTTTTAGAATTTTGAAACATAAAGTATTGGACGGTACATGCAGTAACTTTCGAATTTGCTGGGGTCTTTAGACAAGATTTCTGATTGCCACTTGTAAATTCATTTAGAACAGCCTTCTTAAAATTCGATTAATTCTGTTTAACTTTCTTTGCATTAAAGACGTAAGTTTTAAAAATGCAAATATTTCATAGATTTCGTCCTATTACTTTGGTTCGTCTTTTAAATCAATATTAATCCACAGGACCGGATGTAAAATTGCAAACAGTATTATTTTTTTAAAAGAGACTGCTTGTAAGAAATAGCCTTACAAGTCAATAATAAATGGATACTCACAAATATTCATCTTTGTTGTCTTTATCTATCTGAAGTATGTTTATGTAATATACATATGCGAACACATTCATTCGAGAATATACATACCCATGCACCAGATGAAATGAGACGGACATGCATAGTGTGTATAACATAGATATTTCTATAAATTGTATACTCTAAAATTTCCATCCAATGCATTCAAGGAAAAAACATTAAAATAATCATCAAGGAGACTCGTATGTGCACCTGTTTTTTTCAAGCACGGATGACATTTGTATATTGTGAAAGAAATTAAAGTTATTTTATGAAAAATATAATTAATATTTATAGAAATGCAGCAGTCTAAATAATAAAAGAACCTTAAGAAGTTAAAAGTTTTTTCGTTGTGGCTCAACCTCAATTTAATGCTTTGATTAAACTGTAAAATAAACATATTTTCAATATATTTAAAGCGAAATAAATTGCAAGAACTTTTTTATGCAGCGATATTTTTTTGCACAATCAAATAATACAAACTAGTACAGAATGTAATAATGGAAAGATAATGAAAATCTGAAATGGGCAGAGAATGTTTATTTGAAAGCTGGCTGCAGCGCAATTTAGTGAAAAAAAATAAAAGATGTAAGAACAAGTGATACAAGTGATCAAATATTGATAGAATTTCCTTTTAAGACAGTGAGATATCAATCCTGCTTGCAAAATGTGAGCTGTTTGTCACATTTTCTTCATCTACGTCTGCCTTCTTTAATTATTGAACTATCTGGAAGTGAGCTGCACCGATATGCCCTCTGGTTAGATAGTAACCATGAAAGACCCTATATGTCAGACACATTTAGTTTCATTTTTGCACAATGACTCAAATTCAGTAAGCAACTTCATAATGACTTGTTGAATTATCTGAGATTCACTCAGTATAATGGCAGCAATACTGCTACAATTGAATCGCTTTTCCTTGATGATAAGCCCCCTAGTCCAAGCTAATATCCCCTTCATTCTTTTCATGTCATGTCATGGGACCATGCTCAAGACAATTATATTCTTTACTTCCAGGGCAGATAGAGATAGGAGAAAAACTGGTTGATTGATAAGACAACGTTTATGTAGGTCTTGAGAATGCCAAATTGTTGGGGTCAACTCATGGTCATTGCTGTTCCAATACTCTGTAGTAGTTTGGTACCTTGCACAGAATTTTTTCCAGAGACAAGGGTCCACCAGGCAACAGAATGTATGGTCATTACTTCTTTGTCTGCTGTTACCATTAGTCTGCAATTTCAGTTTTCATGTGCCTTCCTAGGATTGGCCTCTCAGACCTTCCATTTCTGATTGCATTGCTCAGGCAGGGGGAAATCATTTTACAAGGTTTACAGTGCTATGTGGAGAATCTTCTGTAATTGGCATGGCAAGAATTGCATCAGTCCTAGCTGTTTACTTTTAAATGCAAAAGCAGACCTCTTCCACTTTGAGGAAACTGAATGTTTCTACCATTAAGGGCAGCCTTCTTTACACTCTTTAGTTCCCTATGTGGTCTCTGCCATTGGCTTGGACCCTTCTTATCTTTCTGACATCATCAGGTATTTTGAAGTTCAGACATGTCTTGATCATTAATTCTGAGATGTAACCTTTTCATATGTTTTGTGACATCAATGATCTTTGGAGTGAACATTCCAGTGGGAGCCTAATCATTAATACTGTATTCCTGCTCTCCTTATCATTGGCATGGAAGAGTGAGATTCATACATTGGCAGTGGAAACGGGCCGGTTAACAGTTCAGTAGAAACTGTGGTTTGGCTTCGTTTCTTTGCCAACATGGTGTTCTGGGAAAGTGTCAATCACATTCACTAACTCCAGTTCCTTCTAAGATTCCCAGTCTCAGTTGTATTTCTGCTGGGGATGATCAGGATGGGCTTTAATGTTTTATTTTGTCTTCATTAAAAGGAGAAAGAAGGTCAGAATCATTCTCTGTCTCATGGGCTCTTATATTTTTGGATTGCCCTCAGTGTTTTCAGCATTAGATCTGCATCAGCAAGTTATTGATTCATGCCCCTAATATTTGAACTGACACAACTTAGGAGAATTTTAGTATCAGTTTTCTATGTCGTGATTTCTTAGTATAATAGCTGTCTTAACCATATTTTATTTCAGGCCGATGTTTGGTCAGTAACTCACTGGGATTCGTTGTCAGTATTAGCTTTATCAGTGGAGTATTTTCCTATTTACCTTAACTCACACATCACCATTATGACCTAGCCCTTCTTAAACAAAACATGACTACATCAGTTTCTGAAATTTTTACTTGTTTTTATATTTGTAGAATCCTATGTCAAACAGAGGAAATGGCACAAAGAATGATGATGGTGAAGAAGGTGACAGTTGCACAATATGTATGTGTTCAAAAACTTATCCAAAAACTCTTTCTTGTGGCCACTCTTTTTGCTCAGAATGCATTGATCAAATGTTTAGACACAAGCCTGTTTGTCCAATATGTGGTAAAATTGTAGGGACACTTACTGGGGACCAGCCTAAGAATGGCATGATGCAAGTGAGGACTTCACCATTGAATCTGGCAGGTTATGAAGGACATGGCAGTATTGTGATCACCTATGATTTTCCTGCAGGCAAACAAGAGGTTTGTATGGATAATGATGAATATTGTAAATATAGGTCAGTTTTCCTCTCACCAGTTGTGTAAGGTGACATGTTGATTTTATTGTGTCCACCCATCACATTTATAAATGAGAGTTTCAAACTATCATTTTAAGCAGCACAAGATTAAATTGAATATTTATATAGTCTAAAATCCTGTTTATGTGAATGTGTTTTTCTTTTTAGTGATGGACTTTTTTTGATAAGCACATTAACCCTTAAAATGCATATCGCGACTATAGTCGCGCTGTTGTTTGTGGTCCCGTAGTGCGTGTCGCGACTATAGTCGCGCTTGAGGTGAGCAACACTGATTGCATTCTATAACTTCATCTTGCCATAAATGCCTGTAAAACTATATTTGATTGGGTTAAAAAGGCCCGGAACGAGCATTCTGCAGTACTTTACTATATTATTAACGATGTAATTTTACAAATGCTCGCTTCTAAACACATGGTACATGTGCAAAGCTAAAATGGCCGACGCTGAATACGACGGTGATTTCTTGCAACAAATATTCGCTTCTGATAGTGATGCTAATAGTGATTTTGAATAAATTGAGAAAAATGACATTATTGGAGCAAGCGAGGTATTGATGGAAATACACATGAATGATTTTGAGCCAGTAATTTACGTGGAACTGGAGTCGGATGTACATGCTCGCTTGACGTGAAAAGATGCCGCGCCTGTCAACCCCCATTCACTGGTAATTCAAAATTAAATGTCGAGATGGGGAATAATTAACCTACGGACTATTGAAGACTTTTTCTTAGATGACGAGCTATTGCATCTGATAGTAGATCAAACAAATCGTAGTGCAGATCAGAGAGTTCATGGGGCAGACTTGAACGAAAAAAGTCGCATGAAGAAATGGCGGCCTGTCTTATCTGAGCATCTAAAACGTTTTCGCATCGATTAAAACAATGGGTTTGGTACATATGTCTGTTCTCGATTCCTAATGGGCTATTGATGATGTGATATCAACCGCATACATCAGCAAAAAAATAAGTATTGGATAGATTTCAAGCTATTCCAAGCAATTTACACCTGTCAGACAATGAGAACAATTAAGGTGACTCTTCACACAAAATCAGCCCAATGATTAACAAAAATAAAGCCGTTGCTGAGGTTTAATCACCAGATATGGACCTCGGTTTGATGATATTATAATAAATAATAGGTGATAGTTTTTCATGAACATTAATTGCTGACTGGAGGGTTTAAACATACCTCTGACATTCATGGAGTGGATTTTTGCAAAACTGTCACCCTGCCTTTACCTGTGATTTTCACAATTTATATATAACATTGTGACAAACATAACATGTGCATGGTTGGACTACTAAAGAATATAACATTTCGTAGATATATTTGAACTTTTCCATCAAAAACAAACAAAAATACTGATGAAATACAATTGTAACTTGTCATTTTACCTGTATTTACACCTGTACCTGCAAATATGTTAAACCTACACATGTGTCTTGATGCTAATCTTAAAGTATAGACACGCACCATCATTTTTTATATAGGGTTTGTCTATCAATAGTGTATATTTAATGAACTACATGTACATGCAATTTAAAGACTGTGCAGTTTTCTTCTTTTCTCCCCTGAAACAATTCAGCACTGAGGGACCTTTTACTGCAAAACAATGCAGCACTTTAAGGGTTAAGCAATTATTATGAAATTTTAATATTTTTTTTATCAACATGTAGATAATTTTTTGGGCTTTTCTAGAACATTTTCATGTTTACAGACTTGCTATCTTTTAAGTGACTTTTATTGGAAAAAGATATTTGCATAGTTTCAATAGTTTGAATGTAGGCAAGTTTTAACCCACTTTATTGCCACTTTTAAAACAACACTATTTATGTCTTCAAATATGCTGTGCTGAGTTTTATTGTTAGAATAGTATGACTGATTATGTTTACACATGTTTATGTTTTTGTTAGTTTGGTAAATGACTCATTAGTAATTTTTGTATGCTTCAAAACCATTTTAATATGTATAAAATATAGGAACTTTGTAACACATATCTCAGTCAATAAGCAAAGAAAATATTTACACATTACCTTAATTCACATTTTACTTCTAGTTAGTACATGTTTATAGGGTTTGTAATGAATGTCAATGGTTGGATCTTAAATAGATGTAAATCCCTAGCACTATTTTTCTAAATGTTATTACAAACCATAATCACCTGATTTGTAATGATTGCAAAGCTTGTTTCGTCCACATACACTATTACAATATATTTCAGCCAAATCATCCATCCCCAGGGACATGGTATGGTTCATTGACCAGAACTGCATACTTACCCAATACACCCGAGGGTACAAAAGTGTACAAAATGCTTAGGCTGGCCTTTGACAGGAGATTAGTATTTACAATCAGCCAATCACGAACAACAGGAAAGGAGGGCCTCACTTGGAATGACATACATCATAAAACTAATCCAAAGCCAGGAGGGCAGTAAGCAGCATTTACAAATTCTCTTTTACAGGTGTTCAAGTCTCAACATCATCATTAAGCCAAAAAGTTTAAGAACAATCCACATGGCCAAGATCAAAAGTGCTGTCTTAATTAAGCCTTAAGGATAACTGCCATCTACCTCTATTCATAGAATTCATAGATAATTTAATAGTAGAGGGCAGTTTTTCATTTCTTTTCACAAATAAAGTATTAAGGGATCATGGGCTGCATATCTATCTAGCTTTCAAATTGAATAAATAAAATTCTCAAAATGAATTAGAAAGTAAGCTTGTTGTTGTAGGGTTTAATGTCATTTTTCAGCACAAGATGGGCAATACATGGTAAACAGTATTAAATGTGGAGGAAGAACGTGGGAAAACCTCGAAAATAACAACCACCCACAGATGCTAAGGATATTCATTTCATCAAAATATATGTCTAAACATGCAGACTGTCATTGATGGACTTGATACAGCATTAATGAACAAATATGAAATCTGGCATCAAAGCAATGATTCAATGAAGTGAAACCATAAGAGTTAAAGTTAGTAATTGATAGTAAATATTGCCATTTCCTCCTCCCCTATTATTTTAAATATATGGGAACAGCTCTCCCCTTTGAATAAATAATGACAGCATCTCTGCTTATTTGGGTCCTGTCTTCAGGATCAAGGTCATTTGCATAAACTTTGACTGCTTTTGAAAAATTATGCCACAAGGGACAAGAAATTTCAGAATGATTAAAGTGCTATACAGCACATAACAGTCACAGTGCATCATTGTTTTTAAAAAAAATTACTTGAAATAGAACTTCTTATTGTCAGTCTAATGTTTTGAGGATTTTGCAAGTTATCTTGAATCTTTTGTTCCATGTATATTTTATAGAATTGAACGTTTTTTACATGATATATTTTACTTTTTGTACTTCACAATTTATTTGAAAGGTTTTATCTTTGTTTTGTGCAGTTCACTGCTACATTTATTGAACATCTAGTTTGTACTCTATAGACATTATTGTGCTAAGCTACCATAAATGCTACTGCAGATGGTATGCCATAGTTATTAATCTCTTCAGTTAATTTTTCATAGCTGCTCCATTATTTTGCATGATAAAGCAAACTCTTTCTGTCATTTGGGTAGTTTGTTCTTTTAGTTCTATTGTTCTATCATCCCTCCATTGCCCATCCATTCATCCTATGATCTGGTTCTAAATGAACATTGTACTGCTTTTACATTTTTATGTTTTCCACAACTGCCATCTTAAAGTGTTCTTGATACTCCTAACTGGAAGATCATATTGCCATGGAAAGACATCAGAGTTGTTTCCAAATTAGGATGGCAGCCATCTTGTAAATGTTGCTATTGAACAGTCATATCTCCATGGCATTTTTACAAGAAAATATTTTCACCTTTACTTCATTCTTACATGTGAAATTAATCTTACTAGTTTTGACATCAAAGAGCTTTTCAGAGCAGGTTTCTATTCCAATAATGTCTTCTTGTTGCTTCTCCTCCTAAGCTGAAAGTCTAATTCTCTTTTTATTTAAAAATAATATTTGTATTTTGTTAATAAATATCAGTGTAGGTGGTTCTAAATCAAAGCTGGGACACTGATTATTCTACTTTTATATGTATCAGAGTAGTAATAATGATGCAAAAATACTTGACATGATTTTTTTCTTCAGATTTGGTTACCCAGACCCAGAATATCTCTCAAGAGTGAGGGATGAGTTGGCAGCCAAAGGAATTACAGAAGCTGATATTCAACCAGAAAAAGCCTAATTTTCCAAATATGACCATTATGTTTATAGAAGTGTTTATTGGATTCAAGGGACGTCACTGCTTCCGTGACAACCTTTTGCAAGATGTTCAATTTCTGTTACTAAGTATAGTTTGTGTTAATAATAGTTTGAGATTTTGTATACAGTTTTCTGGTCATTTGACCTTGGAAGGCCAGTCAAGTAATGTAAAGAGTCTTGACTCAAAAAGAGAAGAAAAAGATTTAGAATGTATAATTAAGATTACATGTATTTAGAGGGATAGTATTATTTGATTTTGAAGATTTCACAAGTTATGTTCATCAAAGGATCCCATTTTTTGTACTATTTCAGAACTCTCCATGGCATAGTATAATGAGAGTATTGGCAGGATCTAAAGTATTATACATATGTAAATTGTCAATAAGTACTTATGAACACACACACACACATATATATATATATATATACACACAATGTTGCTAGTTGATTGCATCCCTTTTAGGGCAAGTAAATGAATTATATATGAGGGTGAGGCTACAAGTTTTTTTTTAAATATTTTTATGGACAATATTTAAACTTTGCAATCATCATGCCAAAAAATTATTAAATCTTGAATAATTTTTACCAGACCAAGGCATGATGTTGCATTTTACATTCTATTAAATTTTGTCACTAGCCTTCACCTAAATATTTACAAAAGGTATGATGAATGGGAGTTGTATTTTAATTTCAAGCTAGATATTGTAGCTTCTAAAGCAGCTATTGTAAATGTTTTGAGTTGATTTGATTACTTGTATTCTTGTCATTAAATTCACTTTTGAAATGTCCAAATACACAAGCGGTATTTCAGAATGGAAAAATTGGATTGTTTTCCCAGATCATAAGAGTCATGAAAGACATGGAATCAGAGACATTCTAAATGATAAGGTTGTTTTTATTTTTTTGTCATAATTGGTATGGTAAATTATTGATAACAATGTGATACATTTTTATAAGCCTGCCAGAATGTAGGGTGTGTTCTGTTATGATGTCCCTCTATCAATCTGTCTATTCCCTGGTTTATTTTCAAACAATAGGTTGAGTACTCCACCATCAACCATTACAAGATTTTGTAAATAGCTTGATTTTGGGTATGGAAAAAAAATATGTTGATAAGTGTGTGTTTATGTATGTGATTTTGGATTTTTAATGTAGCTTTAAAAAATTTTCAGTCATGTCGCTACAATGTCTGTAGTGTGGTTGCTTTGTTTTCAAGTCAAATGTCAGGGTCTTTGTGACTGAAAAAAACCCATTTGCACAGCAAAATTTGTTCTAGAGCAATTCTATGAACAAACTTTGTATGTGTGCCTGTACTTAGAGATAATAAATAAATTTTAACTATTTTATTGCAATTGAACTTTATATCGCTTTTCTGAATTAATAACTATGATATCACAGATTTACCTATTGTAAGCTTTTATAAATTGTGCAAAGGTAACATTGTTTTGTGTTTGAATGACCACTAGATAATCAATTTGTATGTGATTCAATTATATATATATATATATATATATATATATATATATATATATATATATATATATATTCAGCACATAAGATGTCCTTATTGTAAAACCTGTCTTGAGAGACTCCTTCTGCCAACAGAAATGTTTGCTTAAGGCAGGAGGCTTAGTTTCAGACTAAGCTGCGTTTAAGAGATGGAAAATACCCAGAATTACTGTGTTGACATTAAATATAACATGTATTCATCACAGAATAACTGTGTTTACATTAAATATAACATGTATTCATCATAGAATTACTGTGTTGACATTAAATATAACATGTATTCATCACAGAATTACTGTGTTGACATTAAATATAACATGTATTCATCACAGAATTACTGTGTTGACATTAAATATAACATGTATTCATCACAGAATTACTGTGTTGACATTAAATATAACATGTATTCATCACAGAATTACTGTGTTGACATTAAATATAACATGTATTCATCACAGAATTACTGTGTTGACATTAAATATAACATGTATTCATCACAGAATTACTGTGTTGACATTAAATATAACATGTATTCATCACAGAATTACTGTGTTGACATTAAATATAACATGTATTCATCACATAATTACTGTGTTGACATTAAATATAACATGTATTCATCACAGAATTACTGTGTTGACATTAAATATAACATGTATTCATCACAGAATTACTGTGTTGACATTAAATATAACATGTATTCATCACATAATTACTGTGTTGACATTAAATATAACATGTATTCATCACAGAATAACTGATACATATTTATTCCTAGTATAAAGCGTTCATAATAGTAGTTGTGAAGATGTGGTATGATCAGGTCTTGGTTAAATGTAATAATGGTGTTGAAATAAAGTAGCAAACAAAAAAGAACATTGGGATTAACTCATCCGAAAAATGCTAGTAAATTAAAAGACAGACATAATTGACAGCTGGTACTAAGCAGTGTCAGAAGATATTTCATTCTCCCATTATGACTCACAACATTATGCTTGATTTCACAACAAATAAATAAAACTATACATCTGTGATTGCTTTGTTAAAATAAGGAGTGTTTTTTTTGTATTGGGGATTTACAGGACTTCAATATTATATTGGCATGTAGTGGCTTTTTCTGTTTTACAGATTTAAGAAAACCCATAGCCAGACTAGATTTCTAGTTGTTATTGTTTTAATTTGGGTTTTAAATAATCTTAACTCTTCCTGTAGACCAGCTTCAGCAGCTTGTGGTTATAGAAGATTATGTGCAGGTCAGTTAGTATATGGTATAACCATGTTCAGATGCATAATTTATTTAAATAGCTGCTTTGCGAGTCCAGCATATTGTTACATCATAAAATCAATCCTTGCTGAATGATCCTGGTTTTAAGTGACCCGAGGTCACTTCAATCTGGTTTTATTATATTATTGTGCATGGAAAAGTATTCTTGCAGGTGATGAAAATTTAGAATTCAATAGCTTGCCTCTTAACTAGAATTTCGTAAAATTGTTTACTTGAAAACGGACAGAAATATCTTCAGTCCCATTTTTACAAATCTTCCTTAACTAATTTACTAATACCTTCTCAAATATATCAGTGTTCTTCTTAGAAGTGTAATTTTATTGTTTATATAGCATTTGCACATGTGTAGCAGTAACATTTCTTTTACACAAACTTTGTTTAGTTTTAGACAGTGCATGGATTGTGTTTTTTCTAAAGGAAACTCTGCATTGAATAATTTGACTTTGTACTTGATGTGCAGTAATGTAATATTATTTCTTGAATCCAAACACTTTTTATATTTTATTATAGCTTCATGTACATTAACCATCATATAATTTTTCTAAACAGTTTCATTTTATGTACCTTTTTGTGCAGTTTAGTGAAATTACACAAGTGTTCTAGGATGCATCAGATCATCTCACAGTATTATCATATTTTTCCAATCTTAGAAACAATGGATTATAGTTTTTCTAGTTCCGTTATTTTGTTTAACATGTCACCTCAGACTGATGATTTTTTCTTAGGCAGCACAAAGTCGTGAAATATTTGAGAATTTGTCATAAATGCACATTGTTGACATAAATGACATCTGTACAACATAATGACATGCTTTGGTCATACTGCAGCTGAAATAAATTAAAATAATTTTGCACAAAGTGATCACAACCCTCCCTCCAAAGAAAGAAAATTACAGACCTTTATTTGGGTGAATATTAAGTTTTCTTCTGAACCAGTCAGCTAGGACATATCAGTGTAAGGTGTACTGGTTCATGAAACTTTATGGTAACATCAGCAGATTTATGCTGTGAAACAGCCTAAGTTTCTTGTAATACTTTGTTCCTGTATTCCATTTAAATTATTGAGTTAATTCATACAAAGGAGAACAGCTATGTTGCATCTGATGTAAATAATCTATTTAAAAAATCATATGCAAGGTTTTTAATTAGCTTTTATAACTCACCTGGCCATAAAGCTAGCTAAGCTTATGGTATATCCCAACATTCTACATTGTTGTGTACTGTGCAACATTTATGTTGTGTGGCATCCATCCACTATAATTTATGCTTTTTTGAACTTTGTAAAATATGCTGGGTCAATTTTGTAGGAATGTTAATAAAGGGCAATTTGTTTGGTGTGGCTTATGTAGCATTAACATGTCTTCCATAGTAACCCAAATTTAAACTTGCTTTCGACTTTTATACATTTTTAAAATATTCCAATTTTGGGATATCTCCCATAGCAATAGTATGACTTACACAACATAATTGGATAAAATACTTTTTACAATGGCCGTGTTTTCTAGGGCATGATCTATCAAAATTATGTCTGCAATGGCGTAGTTTCCATATCAATCAAGTTTGTTATGAATGTTTGTCAGGTCATGCTGTGTTAAAATTGTTACAGTAAGAATGTTCTGTCAAATTTGCAATCTGAACGACTGTTCTCATAGTCATATGGTTTCCATAGCAAACATTGATAAACAATTTTCAAATTTGGTATTGATGTTTTTTTTTTTTTATATACAATTTCACTTAAAACTGTGTTGTCCCCAGAGTACTAGTATGAAACCCTTTCACAGTCATACAAAGCATGTTGCAGTTGAATTTAAGCACCTGTTTACTAGGTAAAAATCAGTTGAGCAACATTTCAGAGAGGGTCAATTTCTACCATGTAACTTTGCAATCATCATGACATGAGTGTCTTTCAAACCTAGGCAATCACCCGGTTGCTTCATTTTGCCACTCAGAATAACAAATATCAGGTGAGCAATATCCCACATCAGCCTCTTGTTATAACTATGCTGTGTTAAAGGAGTCTTTTCATTGCATATCATTAAATTGTCTACACCAGATACTGTAAAAACAAAAGAAATAATTGTCAATGATTCATCATACACAAATTTGAACAGAACCATTGTAGTAGAAGTGCCATATTTTTATAGTATTTAAGAATATGTAATACAAATTGCACTTTTATATTTTGTATTTGCCTTAGGTTTTCGTTTTACTCACACACGAGTGAAAAGTTCACTATAACAAGTCTCAATTGTACAGTCAAAAGGTAGAAAGAATGTAGTACAACTTTGTTTCCTTAACTATTCTGATATCATTGCTCTTTGGTCGTTCAAATTCTTTGAAAATTATACAAAAAGCATTTATGCAAAAATAGAACTTAAAAATGCCAGTGGCATCCAGGAGAAAAGCCCAACTGTTTATGCAAGTGTCTGGGACATTGTATGTCTAATTTGTTATTGCAATGTTTTCTTATTATATTTTTATAGCCATTTTTCAGATCAAATTTGGCATATATGCTTATATCATCAACATCTTGGACAGGTTTGTCAATGAGCAAGATAGATGCATTTTAATTAATTGATCTTTTATCAGATTGACTTATTGTGATCATACTGGATGCCATCCATATTTCATATCCAATTTAAATTAAAACTTGGAATGTGGGCTTGTATCACCAGACTCCTGGATGAGTTCAAATATGACAAAGCTACACACACATTATTGGATGATCTAGCATCTCATTTAAAACTTACAATTTAGGTAATGTGTTTATTACTTGTAAGCAGGAATATGAAGAACGTGAGGTTATTTGTTGGTATTTTGATTGCATCATAAAAAAGCAAAAGGTTTTTTATGAATAAATAATAATGCTTATCATGGTACAGGTATAAATCATGGCTATGTACAGTTTGAACTTCATAATACACATACTTGCATATTGCCTTGTCAGTTAATTAAATGAACCAATACAATTGAAAATAGGAATTTTGGGTCAACAAGTCAAGAAGAAGCCACTGAATTTTAAACGGTAATTTTTTTTACTCTAACAATTAATTCTGTTTTTTTATTAACCTAGAGATTTCATTCAGTTTGTTCTTTATTTGTTTTAGATATTTGCACCTGCTGTTTGTAATCAGAATGATTCCAGCAATGTATGATGTACTTGGACTCCAGAGGTTTATGCAGATTCCTTCAACTGTGATTTTATGGGGAAATGTTCATTTTGAGTGGAATTTTGCATTAAATGATTCCAGATAATTGATAATCTTGATATATCTAATTTAACACTTAGAATTTAGGAAACTACAATGTCCACTTTATAATAGCTATATATAATAGCTATAACTATTTATATAAGATTAGAATTCTTCACCATGAAAATGAACATTTCTTGAATGCTGGACACAAATAAAATTCAAATCTGTCCATATAAAAGCAATTTCATTGGCGCTAGATTATCAATACTTAACACGAATAATCCAATTTCCTGTTTCTGTTTCGTGACAAATATGATCCTAACCTTGCTATAAAAAGAACCCGTCATTGTGAGTAAAAGTTCAAAATCAAAACTGTTGACTGGTCTTGACAAACCATATTATGAGTGATCGTATCCTGTGACCGCGGTTATTTATGGACTTTATCTGATAAATGAAAAACCCAGAATTGATAATCTAGCGCCGATGAAATTTTCATTATTAAATTGAGTCATTGAGCGAATAAAAGCATTTTAAGAATGCGATTCGTGGAAATGGTCTGACAGATCTAAGACGTAGAAAGATAAACGAGTGGACTAACGCAGTAACAATATTTACACGAGATCGAACTGTAAGATGTTATCAACGGAATTCTGGGCGAAACATGTTTGATTTTATTTAGAATTAAGTAAAAACGATACTGTCAGTATTTTGTTTGTTTGATTGGGACTTTTAACGTAGCTTTAACAATGTTTAATCATATCGCTACGATGTCTGCAGTGAGGCAGTTTATAGTGATGTCTAGCACTGGGGCATCATGCCGCATGACATGTCTCATGGTGTCCCACCCAGTCACATTATTATGACACCAGGCCGACCAGTCCTAACACTAAGCTCTTAATGCTGAGCGCCAAGCGAGGGAGCTGTTAGAACCATTTTTGTAAGTCTTTGGTATGAATATTGAGGGATCGAACCCACGACCTCCCGCTTCTGCGGAGGACGCTCTAACCACTAGGCTACTTGAGCGATCTTGTGTCAGTATGGTTATTTAAGAGTTCCGATGATGAAAAATTTGATCAATTAGTAAGACTTATTGCCGAAATATATCGCACGGAATCTCTTCATGACACGATGAGAAAACTCGCATGGAAAGTTTCAACAGAGAATACCAAGCAATTACTAACAAATTGTTTTACAGTTTCGTCAGTTGCAGCCCATGCTGCCAGAGGGAGAAATCTGTGGAAGCCAACACGATTTGAATTTCTCGAGGATGTGCAAGCTATTTGCTGTGAATACGGACATTATGGAATACTAAATATGATTTTTGGGGCCCCGAGTGGCCGATTGGTCTAACGCGCTCTCCGTTGCGGATCACTGCCATCTCACCTCTGTCTGATCTAACCGGATTCGCTCGTGTAATCTCTTTCGGGTTTGCTATAGGACTCCATTTGTTATATTTGGTTTGGTAGACATTTCTCTGAAAATTACTGGGCACCAATAGTGTTATTACGATTTATGATTGATTGCAAAATACTGATATCGCTGATTGTCGGTGAGGCAATTATATCATTACGCGCAGACTGAGGTTTGGTTACCACAACCTGATGATGTTAGTCTTGATAAAATTATTAACGATTACAAAAAAAAAAAATTTTCTTGATCTCGCCGAAGACTATTGTTAAACAATCTAAGGAGATCTTAACGCGTAGATGTGAAATTAGTGAAAATAACGCAAAAGACCTCGGTAGAAGAATAATCGGTAAATTTACTCAAGGCGGAGCATATGATCACAAGCGGCATTATACACTACTAATTCTATATGACGCTGAATACGATTTTATAATCACAGATGCAACAGCGAAAAATATATTTGTCAGTCGAGAAAATGCTTACTTATCTAACGGAACGCGGTTTGCTACAATTGTTGGTTATATTAATGGCGAATCTCCTCAGTATGTACATCTAAGATCATCTATGCTGGCTTATGTTTCAATAAACCTGTTATCGATGATAAATAGATTCCCTGACATCGCATTTAGAGTTGCAACAGATTCATTTTATATCTATAGCAAGTATATAGAACCAGTAGCTCGTTTTACAATCTGTGATGCACTGAAAATAAAATAAGAAATCTTTATGTGAGTATTCTACATCCGCGTACGTTACTGTCGAAGATACGTGCGTAAAAAATAATCAAATATCAGAATTATCATCAGCGCCATCTATACAATGACTGCTGGTCAGATTACAAAGCTACAGAGTAACTCTAACGTGACTAAATGACATTTATAATAATGCGAGTGATACATATTTGTAAACATTTACATGTTTTCTACTGGTGCATTAATGAATCATTCGTCTTCGAGTAACATTGATTTGTCGCTAAGAATAACAGCTATCGCTCTTTAATTAGGGATAAGGGGGTGGGGTGGCTGGAGCAGCCGAACGAGTTACACGAGCTCGGAAGTGTACATCAACAACACTCTGGTTAAATCAAGATGTTCCAACGTAAAGTAATAAATCGGATGTAGGTTTCTAAAATCTAATTCTGATATTTGCAGACCGGTATCTACATTCAAATCACATCCAGTAAATGTCAACAAACGATGATATTCGCGTGCTATTTGGTTTTGTCCGTAATTAAGTAAAATATCTTCGGATGGCTCTTGTTAGCCGTTTATTCTTAACGAGACTTCAGAAACACCCAGTTGATCTAATTCCATATGGCTGCTTGTTTGTGAATTTAATCGCGTATGATCCGGTAACGCAACAAATATATGTCGTGATGCAGAAACACCCTGCTGTGATGCCATATGCCATGAAAATATACAGTTAATAGTACACTGAAAAAACTATCTATCGTCGTTGTTAGCCATGATAACAATAATTTGCCATCTGAATTCATACATGATATTACGTTTTCCTCTGCAGTGATCGCTAAAGTCATCACTGGCATCCACAATGAGAGTTTTGCTATATTTACTTTACCAGCAGCAACACCATCATCTCGCCAGATTGCATCATTATCATCACATTTTCTTACGAGGACTACTGAATGTATAGCTCCAAAGATAACTTTTCGTACATTTCTGCAAAAACCAAATATACGAGACAGTGAAATTGGACATGGAAATAATCTACGCGGTCCTTGCAACCTTGCTGTGCGTGTTGCAAATCCTAAGTTGTAAACAACACTAAAATCTATTATAATATTAAAAGCAACCGCTGGTCTTGCTTCATATCCTGTTGGTTATGGATCCGATGTAGTAGCTTCTTGTGTCCGTAATTTGACACACTGGACATGATCAGCGTTGTCAGTAATATCCTTAGCAAACATCACTGATGGACCTGCTGATCTTGTGTAATCATCAGAATATCTTGCTAAACCCAATATTCTTGTGGCAAAATCAACATCCTTCTGAACAGATTCAATCTCTTTTCCATCAATCATATGCATTGCTACTAAACAACGCCATAATCCCATTGTTAACAAAACCAACTCGCACATTCTCTGCATATGGTGTATTATCCGCAACATTTGTTATAAGCTCTCCTTTAACTCCAATAAATGCTTCAGCGGGTAGGTAATATAAACTTGTATCATACACTTGTAGTTCAGTTCTCCCTCGGTGATTTGGTTGCATTGCGTTATAAGAATAAATCTGATAATCGCGAATTGATTCATCCCTGGGAACCGGCGCGTCTGTATCAAATGATGTATCTGGTGAATATTTTAATATTTTATCATATATTCGCGATCTAAATCGCGATCTGGCTGACCTTGTCAAACCACTCTCTGCTATTAAATTCACAGTAATATTTCTTGTACTTAATCAGATCCTTGATTTATCAAGCTGCTATTATATATATATATATATATATATATATATATATATATATATATATATATATATATATATATATATCCGCGGCTTGGTTTATTATTTTACTGACATTCGCGGACATGATTTCCGTAGATGGTGATTTTACTGGTTTTCGTCGTCCTTGATGAATCAAGGCTGCAAGTCTTTCTCTGGCTGAAGAAAACGCCTTACTGGCAATATTACCAATATCACCAGGAGCTTTTCACCAATATAATTAATAGCTTTCATCGATTTGCGATTTGTGCTATTTTGGGAGCCATTCTTGCAAATAACCCTTGAATAAGCATTACCAAGATCATCTCCATAAATTGTTCTATAAACGGGAAATTGCACATTTACTACTCTGACCATGATGTCTCATCCAGTCACATTATCCTGACACCAGGCCGACCAGTCCTAACACTAACCTCTTAATGCTGAGCGTCAAGCGAGGCAGCTGTTAGTACCATTTTTGTAAGTTTTTGGTATGCTTCAGCCGGGGATCGAACCGACGACATCCCGCTTCCGGGGCGGACGCTCTAACCACTAGGCCACCGGAGCGGTTTGCCGTTGTGGAGATGGGAGTTGATATTGTGAATAGATTGTTGCTGAGCACTTTCATATTCGTGTATTATTCTCATCTAGATCGTAAAAATTGGATCAGTCTTTGAAACTCGATCTTTGCCATATTTTATTCGATATATCCACTTAAACCAGGCATCTCTTCCTACAGATTTATCATGTTTTTAAATATTTTTCTTTATGACTAAAACCTGCAAACGCAAAACCAGCTAGATCAGGCTGATTATCATTTTTTTCTAATCGTATTAATCGCCTCATTAGTAAATTTTTCAGGTGTTTTCTTGTCCGGTAGACTCATCAACGGCTACTTGCGGTTGTGACTGTGCGGCAGTTATATCAGTTGGAAGATCTAGTAAAATCTTTTTGTTTGTTTAGTTCTTTTTGCCATTTTTTTCATGTTCAGGATAAGACCCTTTTTTCTTCTTCTCCTTCCATTCCATATATAACTTCTTTAATAGTTGTAGTAATAGGTTTAAATAATTGTTGAGAACGTTTTGCAAAATCAACTTTAGATTCTTGTCTTTCTTGTAAAATTTTTGTGACAGAATCACGGACGCGGGTATATATATATATATATATATATATATATATATATATATATATATATATATATATATATATATATATATATATATATATATATTGTTACACGCACAGGGGTATTCACTTGACCGAGCGGTGTCAAAACCCTGGCGCGAGTCACGCTGGAAGTCATATGTTTTCCCCAAATTTCCAAAGACTTCCATACAACTTGAGTTGTAAAATGGAAAGAAAGACGTGTCTGCTATAATTAATAATCTTTGCTCTAATCAATTGGCGACACAGAGGAGACAACTTGCCCAAGAGTCCATTAACCGCACCTTAGCATGGTTTCTTCTTTATCATCCTATTTCCGTACCGCAAGCCCGTCATGCCATAGAAATTCCACTAGTATTCCCTTACTAACTGGGAAATATTTAACTGCGCGACCCTAGGCCAGTCAATCCACAGAATTTTCGGCGTATCACGCTCATATACATGCGCCCATTTTCCACTATGGACACATAAACGGTACCTACCAAGTTCCAACTTATTGATTCGATTATATTCCCACCATAAATACTGCCATTTCAATCACATCACTTTTATACACCGCGGAATTTTAATATGGACTATGTTACAAAAAGGGACAGTCATTCGGCTTGTACCCAAATTCACTACTAACGACCCCAGCATGGTTCAAATTCACTAACACTCGGCTCTGTGATGTTTGCTCCTACTAACTGGCTAACTGTTTCGGGCTAGTAATGTTTCCATGGCACCGAAGACCAAATACTCGCACAAATTAAAAACGGGATGCTGTCAAATACACATACTCCAAATTTATTACATTATATATATATATATATATATATATATATATATATAGAGAGAGAGAGAGAGAGAGAGAGAGAGAGAGAGAGAGAGAGAGAGAGAGAGAGAGAGAGAGAGAGAGAGAGACGGGTAGCAAGTATATAGAATGAGTAGCTCGTTTTACAAGCACTAATGCACCGTGAGGATCATGGAGAATAAAAAAATAAATGTTGTGATTATTCTGAAACCGCAGATGTTGAAATCGCGGCTAATTATCAGATATCAGAATTGCCTGTACAAATTCGAGAGCTCCATCTATATCCGATCCAGTATGCAGACATAACACTGTTTATTTAAACGGACCAGGCGTATGGAGGAAGACAACTCGTGTTATTGAATTATTTAGACAGTATTCAGATTTAATTATCTTAACTCCTACATATAGACTCGCACGAGAATTGAAAGAACGAGGAGTTAAATCGTGTACTTATCATATTTTGTTTCGGTATAAAGATGACGGATGGACTCCTGATCGAATGGGAGAGAAATATATTTCCAGGGTTATTATTTGGAATGAAATATGCACAGTGTCGCTGGATATATTAAAATTATTTCTTGCTTGGCTATTATTGAAATATACAGCTGTGATAATGTGTGCAAATCAGGGTCAACCTCCGCCATTTGTTGGAAAATTTCCTCATGATTGGCTAAAGAATTGTGTAGATTATTATGAAGAAATTAATACTGATCATAGAGAACTTGATTTAGAATTGAGTTCAAGAAATTAATCAGATTACAGTCGGATAAAATTCAATGTGAAATAGCGCCTGAAATAGATTCAGAAACATCCCTGAATATTTTTGGGGAATAAATGGAGACCAAACGATTTGATAGTGGCAGAGACACACTTCAGCGACAATTATTTGAAAAACATGGTTGAAAATTGCATAATTAGGTATTTTGAGATAATTTGACATAAATTTAATTCAGAACATTATTGCGTTTTGCTATTATAGGTTACGAAAAAGACAGATAAATGTGCTCAACGAAAGATGAATTTTTACCAAAATTTCTTGTTTTTTTCAAATTTCATTTAAATTGATAATGAATATTCAAAACACTAAAAACATTTTAAGTTGTCAAATTAATACCATTCTAATCATAACAGTTTCCGATTCAAAATATTAGCGCGAAAGTTTACAATGTGTATGCCTTTTTAGTCACTCCAAACATATAACGTATGTATCAGATACATACGACAAGAGACTGCTCATTAAATCTGTAATCAGTTTTCTTATTTCCCTTTTGATCATGAAAATATAGCATGAAATTATTTCAAATATGATTGATTACCCATATTAAACAAGTACATTCGTCATTGTAGTTATTTCTCCTGTATATGACAGCTGAACATCATTATTCACATGATCATTTCTGATTTTAATCATTATGACTTATTTTATATTTTATAATAAGATGAAATGAATAACATTTTTATACTTAATTAAGTGCTTTCACGAAATTTAAAAAGAACAATAACATGTATTTTTTAAAATGTTTTGTAACGTAGAATGGTAACGTATGTGTCGTACTGTAAAACACGGATATATTTTAAAGTTCAAACAATTTAAATGTACACTTTTGTGTGCAATTAAAATGGACTGAACTTATATATATATATATATATATATATATATATATATATATATACAGTCTCACATATAGAAAACAATATTTTTAGCCGATGAAAGCAGGTAGTCCACTCACGTGTACTGTTTAGGTAATGTGTGTATTTCACTAACGTAAAGCAAATGCAATGTTATTTTCATTGTTAATTAATTCCATTTTGACATCAGACATTTTGAATATTCAACCCTTAAAAAATCTGATATAGAAGACGACGTCATTAATAGAACGTGACTGCCTTAACGCCTTTGTTTCAGACAAAACAGCATTGCATACAAGGAGTTTTCCTCTGACAAGATTCCGTCTTTTTGGGATCAGATATAAAATTACACACCTCTGCATCGGCTCTTTTACTTGTACTTAATTCCTTTGGTTCTGGCAACAGTCAAAGTATTTTACTTAGTCGCTCAAATTTCGTATTTTTTGTCTTTATCTTACGTCTATAGTAAACGTCAAATTTCAGAATACCTATATTTTTGTGGGCACGCACAAGAGCCCTACGCCTGATTATCTGAAAACATTTTCTTTTGTTACTTTTAGTGATAACGACATTGATTTGTGCCTCATTAATGAGTTTGGGTGTCAAAAGCAATTAATCGAAGCAGCTTCAATTTTAATGTGTTTCTCCAATCTGCCCACATCTTCAGTAAAGGATTGTCAAGACTTGGGAAACATATTCTAATATGTGATGCAAAACTATATATAAATATGTACGTGTACGTGTGTGTGCGTGCGTGCGTGTATGTATGTTTATATGTATGTACATTCAAGCTGGTGAGTCTTATGCATACGGGCTGATGTATTTTGCTTTGTTTCACTTTTATCCCTTTCAGGCCATTAGTTTCTTTCTCATTTGTGTGTGTGTGAGAGAGAGAGAGAGAGAGAGAGAGAGAGAGAGAGAGAGAGAGAGAGAGAGAGATTGACGATATTGAATAAAACATAAACTTAACTGGTATGAGGTTGGTGTTGCAGCAACTAAACTGGCAAAATGCTCGGCATTTCTTTATATATTATATGTATTACATAGTATCTACTTGCTGTATGAAAAAAAAAATCTTTATACTATCACATAGTTGGGCTGAATTGTCTTTAAAGTTTGGCCGAATTGTCTATAAGTCATTTGGCACACACACACACACACACATAAACATATTGGTTATGATGATATGACAGTTGATTGTAAGGGTGTTAAAAAGGTCTATTTTTGTTAATATGTTCCGAATTAAGCGACTTACCAAATAAAGATAGTTTCTTAACTTGAATACGAAATGAGATCAAAGGGAGAACAATTAATATATGTGCAGTGCAGTCAATTAGAACATGAATTAAGCGACTTGAAACAAAGTGAATTAAGTCGGCTTACACCGTCCGTTCAGGAGATTACATTCGTTCCGGAACGATCAGTCGTTATCATTACTAACAAACATCCGGAATGATCAACCTATCCAATAAAATACGACCAACTGACGCGTGCATAACTATGAAAAAGTAAATAATTTGTATAAAAATAAAAAAAATCATATTTTATTTTTGCTTTATATTATTATACAAATTAAAACCAAAATAATGTATGAGTGGAATTCGATATATACAGAGAGAACATGTAAATGCATGTGTATTTCAGTGTATTTCGGGTTTTTCAGCGTATTTCGGTGTTTCTAGGAACCCCATGTGTTTCATGTGGTAGCTTTAATCAACAACCTTTGTTGACGTAGTACACAGTAAACATTGATAGTACGGTGTTAATCTAAATAGGCTCTCAGTAAGTCTATTTACTGTATATCGTAACATCCTTCCTTCTTTTCACAAAAAACAAAGAAATAACAAAACTTTGTACATGTACCAGGTAACTTATACCATTAAAAGTAATCTGAACATAAAACAGTATAAGTCAGTAGGCATATGTGATTTTAACTTTCACCACTCATCGAGACTGCAATTTTGACAGTAGATGAAAAAAAAAACATATTGACTTTTAAAAAAAAAAAAATAAAACACTCTCTGTGTATGATAATACAACTTAAAGAACTTGACTCATGTCTAACTATAACTAACTTAATTAGTCTATTTCTAAGTACACATGTACTTAGACAAAATCTTCATATTTCTTTGGCGGTTTAATGTTTCTGGTCCTTGTTGATTTGTATGAGTTTTCGAGATTGACCACAGGATGTCCGCTCACTGCTTTTGGTTTGGGCGATAATTCCACATGAATTGAATTTTCTTTACACTGAGAACTTTTGCCACCCATATTTACTTCTTCACTAGTGGCTGTATTTTTACTAGACTTGACACTAGATTCACTTGCACTTTGCTCTTCATAAGCTGTTTTTTCTACACACTTTTGATGATTGAAAACACTTGGATCACTGATAATTGGCTCCGGAATGGCTTCTGATGTAGCCCTGATGTACTTTCGGTTCCTTCTGTATAGATGCCCATTTACATCGACTACATATGATCGTGGTGAATGTTGTTCCATACAGGTTCCGAGCCGCCATTTTCTCTCTCGATCATTTGGTAGAGGCGCCATACGGACAGATTGTCCGATCACCAACTCTGGCAAGTCCTTTGCTCCTTTGTCGTACTGGAACTTGGACTGCTGGTGTTTCAGCATTTTCTTCTGTCGCACGTTTTCTACTACTTTCGGCTTTAAAAGCTCGTCTGAAATTGGCAATGTGTGTCTAGTTCGCCTGGACATTAAACGTTGCGTTGGACTGCTGTCCATTCCTTCTGTTGGGGTGTTTCTCCAGTCGAGGATAGCCTTCCAAATATCCATGTTGCTTTTAGTGGCCTTTTTTACCAACCCCTTCGCAATTTTGACAGCTGACTCTGCCTTTCCGTTTGACTGGCTATGGTACGGTGATGATGTGACATGGTCGAATTCCCATTGTTGTGAGAATTTACTGAATTCCACACTACACAGCTGAGGACCGTTGTCTGATATCAGAGTATCTGGAATGCCGTGCCTACTAAAATGACCTTTCAGACAATTAATTATAGCAGCTGAGGTTGTGTCTGGTAATAAGTCCAATTCCCAGAAATCTGAATAGTAGTCAACTGTAACTAAGTAGTCTGACTGCCTAAATGTGAAAATATCAATGGCCACCTTGCTCCAGGGCCTGTCTGGAATATCATGTGTCATAAGCGTCTCTTTCTGTTGGTTTGCACTGTATTCATTACATACGCTACATTTTTCAACATGATCGCGAATTTCACTGTTCATATTTGGCCAGAAGAGTGTGTCGCGAGATTTCCTTAGACATGACTCGACCCCCATGTGACTTGCATGTATTTGCGTAAGCATTTCACTGTGAAGTGTCTTTGGCACTATTAGTCTCGCTCCCTTGAAAACCACCCCGTCTTGGACTGCTAATTCATCTCGAATCGTACAGTATTCACGAATTATGACAGGTACTTCCGCTTTGGAATCTGGCCATCCTGCCAGAATAACTGATTTTAGTGTTTGTAACGCTTCATCTTGGTATGAATGTACTTGAATTTGCTTAAAACGCTGTTCAGTCACATTAACTGTTTCGGCAAAGTTAATTACTGATAGATCTTGGTCAAGCTTCTGCTGTTGAATGCTGAAAACTTCAATAGTGTCATCATTGTCCTTCCATGTTGTTGGTAAGAATGCTCTAGATAATGTATCGGCTATGTACATCTCGGTACCTTTTGTGTATTGAAGACATAAACTGTATTTCTGCAGTCTTAAGAGCATACGTTGTAACCTCTTTGGCGCATTTAACAGTGGTTTTCCATATATTGTTTCTAGAGGTTTGTGATCTGTATGAACAGTGACTTGAGAACGACCATATATATAATGTTCAAACCGTTCACACGCGAATACTATTGCTAAACACTCTTTCTCGATCTGTGCATAATGCTTTGCTGCAGTGCTTAACGCTCTTGAGGCAAATGCAACTGGTTGTCCATTCTGAAGCAATGTTGCTCCAAGCCCTGCTTCACTCGCGTCACATTGTAGAGTTACTTCGTCTTCCAAAACATAGTATCTAAGCACTGGTTGCTCAGTTACTAGTCGCTTTATGGTGGCAAAGGCTTCTTCTTGTTGTGATTGCCAATACCACAATTTATCTTTTGTTGTCAATCTTCGCAACGGTTCACATGCTTCTGACAAATGTGGTAAGAATTTGGGAGATATGTCACTAGTCCAATAAAGCGCTGTACCCCTTTTACGTCGGTTGGCTTCGGCATGTCTAATATTGCTTGTATCTTCTTTGGATCTGGACGTATACCACTGGACGTGAGTATGTGGCCCATGTAACTTACTTCAGTTTGTCGAAGCTTCAGTTTGTCCTTGTTCAGCTTTAATCCTACCGCTCTTGCTCGCTCTAGAACACTAACAAGTTTCTCATCATGATCTCTTATGGCTTCTTCCATGGTTTCGCCTTGACCATATACCAAAATATCGTCCACGATAACTTCAGTACCTTGTAGCCCTTCTAAAGCATCGTGTTGTCTGCGCTGAAATTCCTCTGGTGCCGACGAAATTCCAAAAGGGAGACGTAACCACCTATATCGGCCAAATGGAGTCCAGAATGTTGTAAGGTAGCTACTTTTTTCTTCAAGTTTTACTTGCCAAAATCCATCCTTTGCATCAAGAACTGTAAATACTTTGGCTTTTGACACTTTAGGAAGAATGTCATCAATTGTCGGCATCATGTACTTGGAACGCTTTATGGCTTTGTTAAGATCTTTAGGATCCAAACACACCCTGAGCTTTTTGGGTTTTCTTACAACTACCATACTACTAATCCAGTCAGTAGGTTCCACCACTTTTGTAATGATCCCTTTGGTCACTAGTCGTTCGATTTCTGCTTTCACTTCTGCTTTCTGGGCAACTGGTACCCGTCTAGGCTGATGCTGAACCGGTTTTATAGTTTTATCTATTTCAATGCTGTATGTCCCTGGTAGGCATCCAAGGCCATCAAACACATCACTATAATCTTCCAAAACGACTTCCTTGGTTAGCATTGTCTCGGTAGTTTGCACCACACTGTTTACCACGTTTACAGTGATGATGCCCAACTTTACGCTAGCTGCTGCTGACAATAATGTTGAAACATCTTTGCCGGCAATCTCCACAACATGAAATTCCAGTGTTTTTTTTTACTTGACCTACAGTACATTTAATTACGCATTTTCCAACTGGTAATAATGTGCTCCCATCATATAATTTCAGGTTCGTTTTTTGTTGGCACCATTCTTGGCTTTTTCTGTTTTGCTATGCGTGATAGAACACTGGTTGATATTACGTTGCATGACGCACCAGTGTCTATTTGACACTTGATTGACTTCTTATTGGGAGTGTTCGGCATTTACATGGTTACGTTTACAAACCACTGCTTATCGGTAAGGGCATTCAGTGTATAGATTGACTCATCACTACTACTGTCCGTGTCTTCTACACTGTTAACTTTTGGTCTCGAGCTTTGAAGACAGACTTTTGCAAAATGGTTCTTTTTCTTGCATTTTGAGCACACCTTTCCATACGCTGGACATTCTCGCTTGGCGTGTGTTCCACCACAGTACCGACAGTTACTCTGTTCTTCCATTTCTGAAGTACGCTTCTTTTTTTCATGTTTGACTTTTTGTTTCGACGCATAGTTCACTTCTTCGGTAGAAGAAAGTTTCCTCATTTGGCTATCTGCTATCTCGCTAGCTCTACACATGTCTACCGCTTTCTCAAGTGTTAAGTCCGGTTCACGAAGCATGCGTGACCTTGCTCCACTGTCTCTGGTGCCTAACACTATTCTATCACGAATCATTTGGCTTTGTAGCGTGCCAAATTCACATGAGTTGGAGAGACCCCTAAGCCTGGTAACGTAGACGTCTACACCTTCGTTTTGTAATTGATCGGATAAATTGAAAACATATCGTTCATATATGACGTTTGTCTTTGGAATGAAATGTTCCTTTAGTGCTTTGAGTATTGTACTCACCTTCTTCCGATCGCCGTCCGGAATATCTAAATGTTGAAAAATTCGATAGCACTCTCTGCCCATAACACTCAACAGAGTAGCCGCGCGAATATTGTCTTCTTTTTTATCCAGACCTGTTGCTATCTCATAATTGTCCCATTGAGATTCAAAGAAAGTCCAGTTATCCCTTAGATTACCCTTCACTTCCATTGGAAAAGGCATTGGAAGTTTGCCTGAAGCCATCTTGAAGCGGGTCAGCCAACCGTGAAGTTTCGCGGGAAACACGAGGACGACGATCACAAGTCACAAAACGCTCGATTCCGGTATTAAAACACGATAGATCCAGAATTTGTTTAACAGTCACGTAGTCCGTATATTCCTGTGTATACCCGATTCCTTCCTGATGTCGACAACGTTTAATTCAGCCTGCATTTGGTGAAAATATTGTCTGGTTTCACATCTGACACCATGTTTCATGTGGTAGCTTTAATCAACAACCTTTGATGACGTAGTACACAGTAAACATTGATAGTACGGTGTTAATCTAAATATGCTCTCAGTAAGTCTATTTACTGTATATCGTAACAACATGGTTATAGACCAGCTGATACACGAAGATAGAATATTGAAGTTGAAATTCCAGGACCGTTGACAGAATCAAGGAAATGATATTGGTATAGTTGATATCAGTGCTATCGAGAATGCGTTAAAAGACAAATCTCCGTGGAAGCTATGATATGCGGTGACGATACATTCATCTCAGGGCTTAACTATCTCTGATACAATTGTTTGGATTATTAATGGTCATATCGAATGGTCAAATTTAGACTATCTCGCAATATCACGAGTTAGAAGAATATCTAAACTTCGGAGAGTTATTATAAATTTTACTGACACCAGCAACGAAATTGTTAGCGATCATATAGTAAGAACAAAAACCTCGCTGGCTATATACAAAGTGACCAAAAAATAATAGAGAATTTGATATCGATGCTGAATTTATAATGATGCTGAAACAACAGCAGAATAATCACTATATCAGGTGAACGTAATTGTATAATGCTATGGCAGTATTCGGATAAACATCCACGGCAATTTGCCTTAGATATGGAGAATATTAGTCTTGGTCATACACGTGAAAATACGATGCTTACCTGTCTTGAGTGTAATATACATCGAGGTGCTAGTTAAGTGATCGTGGTGGTAATTGTGTATTCTTGGGTATTTACTTGCAATTGTGTAAATGATAATCCACGCTGAGGAGCAAGTTTAATCTAATCTATAGTTGCATGTCTACCAGTAGATCCTACGATGTTAGATATTTTGTGTGTGTGGTAACACTCCAAATTGGATCAGTAGCTCTTTGTTTACCACCTTAAAGTTCACCCGGCTCTTATAAATATCTGACAGGAACATTATCTAATACTGGTTGTTTCGAAAATCATTTCGTTGTACTGGTATATATTTTTTTTCTGATTGCATTATTGGGTTTCATGTTGGTATTTTGAGTAATTTCATTATTTAGCGCATCTATTACACTTCGCAATCTTGCAATTGATTCTCGAGATCTCTTGTCTTAAATTATTTATTTCGCATATTGATATCCAAATAACTGCTCAGCAAGTGTTCGATTAAATCGTCAAACAATTGCCTGATCACGATGAAATGCAGTTTGTCCTCGTCTGATGTTGACATTATGTTGCTTCATCAGCGATGATACTGCACCCTGAAATTCCTTGCCAGGATCAACCTCTAATAAGTATGGCCATCGTAAAGGTCCTCGTTCAAACTCATAATCTACTTCTGCTGCTGTCTTATTTAACGCGTATTTGTATGTTACTCGACGTCTAGTATCAAGCGGTAGGAATAAAATATCAGCCTGATGAACTTTATTTGGAATGCTGACATCAAAATGCGCCTATTCGATTCTTGTAGGTGGTGGTAGATAAATTTGCCATATTGCTTGTCGTGATAACAATCTGCTGCAGTAACACGTTTGACTTTTGCTGCTTCGGCGAGTTTATTAAATGCTGATTTACCTCTCCAGTATTCTCTTGGACTATAATAAATGGATTCCATAATAATATTAATTACCAGCCCCTAATACAAGCTTACCTTTCATCACAATTTTTATTAACCGGCTAACTAATTTTTCTTTGAAAGATTTATCAGTAATAGAATTTAACGCTTGAATTAATTTTACATCTGCAATATGTCAATAGTGTTTATCGGATACTCGCCAGGTTTTGGCTGATCCTAATTATCTAGTCTGATATCAAGGTTAGTACCAGTACCACAATAACTATATCCTGGAAGATGTTTTTCTCCCGGGTATTTTTTCCTACGTGTTACAGGTAATTTTATTACTTTTGCTACAACATCAATATCACCTCCGTGTGGTTTTTTAAAAAAAAATTCGATTTGTCACCTGCAATAAATTTAAATTTCTTTGTAACCGCTGATCTAGTATTGTTTGTTGTTATTGTTGATAGTGTACCTGTTGGGGTATGCGCTCTACATTTAACACATTATAGATCCATAATTGATTTATAATAACATGAATGTGATTGATTTCCTGCAACAAGCACTTGAGAACCTGTTAAACACCATGCAGTTCTACCAAATTATGTTTGTATAATTTTAATAGGTCCATCTGGAAGTGGAAAGACAGTTGTTACTTAATCTGATAAAGAGATGGCTCAAGTGGGATAAGTTGTATTTGGTAGCACCATCTGTTGATCATCAGCGCTGTTACGATGTGCTAAAAGTTTTTTTTAATGAAAATGCAAAATCGTCGGATAAGCGCGGTGATGATATTTTTAATTTTATCACAGATATTGATGTAGCACCAAGTGTTGAAAATATTGATGCCAGTATTAATAATTTAGTAGTATATGATGATATAATGTTCGATAAACAGTCCAAATAAAAAGTACTCATAAAAACTGATGTGGTTTATGTAACCCAGCGATATACACAAATTCCTAAAGTGATCAGGGATAATTGTAATATTCTTGTTGTGTTTAATGGAGTTGATATGCTTACATTAAGAAATATTCATCAGACTTGGTGAAGCGGAGATATGGATTATAATTTTTTTAGAAATTTCTTTAGTCATGCTCAGTTCTCGCATGGTTTCATAACAATAAATGTACACGATCCTAGATCAAGATATCAAATTGGTCTTTATAAAATATTTAATTCATAGCAGCAGAAGGGGCATGACCTCAATGAGACGTCATCTGGTGACACAAAACAGTAACCCCCAAGAAACTCTCGGTTAGTTGGAAGCTTTGGTTGTTTTGTTGTTTTTTTTTTTTACATTATTTTTTCGTTTTTATAGGTGTTAGTTTAGCAAATAGAAATCTCTAAATTTTGATCTCCTGGCCCCTTCTGCTTGTCACTCCGCTGGGCCTTACTCTGAGTAGATGTTCCGTTAATATCTACAATTATATTTTTAATACTTATTTAATATGTATTCATGTACACCTTTATGAGGTAGGAGTGCTGTTGATAAAGATACAGCAATACAGTGAGTACTTCTCTTCTATTGCTGGATCAGTTATTGTCTCTGCTGATAATGCTGAATACCAGATTGGAACATTTTGAAGATGAGTGCTATGTACTCTGCCGACATATTTTAAAAATTCTTTGTGGTGCCAGTTCCTACGAATCAAATAAACAATTCCATGTGGATCAGTCATGTATCCAATGCAATGAGTATCTGGACCAGAACTCTTATCCAGATTAATGATAAAGGTTTCAACATTTTTTCTTTCAGATTAAAATTGTGTAGCATAGATCCAAATCTTTAAAAAAAAGATAGTAGCAAGAACAACTTTTATTATTATCCTCCAATAAAACAAAGCTTAGTGATCCAACCATACAGAAATTGCCCTTTAAATAGTTATGCATTTTATTCATTTTTTTCCATTAGTTTGTTGTCAATTAATAATTAAGTTATAAAAGTGTTAGAGCTAAAGAAACTACTGTAGTTAGGTGAAATTCTATATTATTGGTTTCTAAAAGAAAAAATAATGTTTCATACATTACTAGTTTGAATGGAAATAATTTATTCAGTACACTTATTAATAGGCATAAAACACAATTCTCTTTTATTAGCACTTACTATTCATGTCCTCAGAATGTTTTATGTTAAATTTCACAAATATGGCCATGATGTTAATTAGGAGCCACTAGATTGTCTGTCTCTGTCTCTCTCTTCATATATATATATATATATATATATATATATATATATATATATATATATACATACACATAACCTTTACCTGTCTGCAGACGTTCTATGGCAACAAAATTATAGGAGAAAGAGAAAAAATAAATTGACGACTGACATCAATTTTATTTTAGAAATATCTGCTTAAGTATAACATAATTAAAAACAAAATACAAAGTTACATGTAATATGAAGCATCAGTACAGTAATTGTTGTAAGAAACATTTCTATAAAACTGACTGCTGTTCTGGTGAAGCTGAAATGAAACAATTTTGATAAAGTATTTGTAAGATACACTCCTACCAAGTCTGATTAAAACTATCTCAGCCAACTTAGAAATGTGGAGAACAGGCTTTCCTATTGGTTGCTAAGGAAGCCACACCTCTGCTAAAGGTGTTTTCTAGACATTAATTTGATTAAGCATCTACCAAACTCGAGAAAAAAGGCTAAGCCGTTCTAGAAAAGTTGAAAACAACAGTATTGAAAAACAAATGCCAGTTTCATGACCATATAGAATGCACACTTAAACTCAAAATTGCCTTCATCATAAATCTTACATGTGATAAAAGTCCTATAAAATACATGTAACATGAAATGACACCCATATTTAAATATACAACTTCTATGCAATATGTTTTATTCCCAATTTGTAAACTATTTTATTCCCAATTTGCAAACTGTTTTATTCCCAATTTGTAAACTGTATTATTCCAAACTGTTTTATTCCCAATTTGTAAACTGTTTTATTCCAAACTGTTTTATTCCCAATTTGTAAATTGTTTTATTCCCAATTTGTAAACTGTTTTATTCCTAACTGTTTTATTCCCAATTTGTAAATTGTTTTATTCCCAATTTGTAAACTGTTTTATTCCAAACTGTTTTATTCCCAATTTGTAAATTGTTTTATTCCCAATTTGTAAACTGTTTTATTCCCAATTTGTAAATTGTTTTATTCCCAATTTGTAAATTGTTTTATTCCCAATTTGTAAATTGTTTTATTCCCAATTTGTAAACTGTTTTATTCCAAACTGTTTTATTCCCAATTTGTAAATTGTTTTATTCCCAATTTGTAAATTGTTTTATTCCCAATTTGTAAACTGTTTTATTCCCAATTTGTAAACTGTTTTATTCCAAACTGTTTTATTCCCGATTTGTAAACTGTTTTATTCCAAACTGTTTTATTCCCAATTTGTAAATTGTTTTATTCCCAATTTGTAAACTATCAAATTTTACTTTGAGTGTCCACTCGAGTTGACAAGTTTCATGAATACAGGTCCTGGTGATCTAAATATAGGTTGCATTGCATTTTCTGGAAATAGTTATGTTATAATGACTGGAATTTTGAAAGCAAGTGACCTTTCTGACACCTGCAGAATGACACATATTTGCTTTGTCATGCTACACAAAATACTTTAGGCAGAACTTAATAACCATTTTAATTTCTCCTTAGATTTTCATGCTTTTTTCTATTAAATACACATAACTGTCTGTAAATACTTCACTGGTCAGCAAATCTCCAAGAAAACTTTGAGCAAAAACAATAATATTAATCTTAGAATTTACATTGGTTTTAGAATACCGGCTAATTCGCTCAATTAGTGTACTGATACCCAAGATAAAAAGAATTCACAAATTTGACCACTATACATTCAATGTTACTTCATCTACAATCACTTTGTTTGGTGAAAACGTTTGGTCATACCCTAAGTAGTTTGAATACCCAAAGAATAATATGAATCTTCATGACACTTTAAAAATGTATTTATCTTATAGGCTGGGCAAGTTTTTGAGCATTCACCTAACCAATTATGTTGATAAAGTATCATTACTTGTACATGCAAATTGATTGGAAACTATTTCTTCCATTAATATATACCCATTACCATTATTATGACCTTAAGCTACCTGGGTAATTTCAATACATACAATTCTACATACAACAGTTTACATCAAGTTTACATCACACAGACAATACTTTATAATTACATGTACTTATTGCAACAAAAAAAGCAAAACAAACTGCATCAATGTTTTGTGTCTGCTGTATTTTAAAGAAATTTTTCTTTAATAAATCTATGGGACCCTACTTGCAGATCTGTGAAAAGTGGGGGAGGGGACAATATTCAAAACTATTTTCTAGTAAGAATTTAAAAAATTCCCAGGTTCGGTAAAGGTTGGACATGGGCTTAAACTCATCAAACACTGGTTTGTCAAGGGAAGATTAAGATTCTTTACACAAAAATCCGTGTAATAACCATATGATAATATCTATCTCCAATGGAGTGTACTAGTTCCCAGGTTTTATGAGCCACCAATTTTACTGGAGTTCATGTTTTCTAAACACCACATATGTAAGAACCCCATGAACAATTATCTTTATTCCAAACAAAACCCCAAAATTCACAGCTCATGCTAAAAATCTGGAAAGTAAGTACACCGCTCCCTCGATAACTCGCGCACAACGGGGTCCAAAAACATCGACCGCACTATAAGCGAGGGCGCAAGTTACCGAGGGACCTATAAAAAAAACTAATAAAGAGATGGGAGATCGACAGATAGGCGAAAGTGTGTGTGTGGGGGGGGGGGGGTGCATTGTTAAATACTCGTTTTATAATCGTGCTGAAAATAACTGTGAATAAATATTTCTTTATAAAGGTGTTGTTCGTTTTTCTTTATAAATTACCTTTAATTTCTGGATAAAATATTTTGAAAAGAGCGTAAAAACAAACATTATTCCACGAGGTATCAGTACTCTTAACATGTGTATCGCTAAACACATTGTGTATTACGTCACTGCTTTTTGTGTTGATTTGGATATTGTGTGTTCAAAATGAATCAAGATTTATTTTATCAAAAAAGATAACATTCATATCGAAAAACGACAACGTTGAAACTTGTGTTGATCTAAAACATAAAATTCTGCTATCACTAAATAGATACATAGATAGATTGATTAGATAGATAGATAGAGTAAAATGTAAAAAAAAAAAAACATTACAAAGATAAACCATTACCAACCATGAATTTAATGGGTCTAAACGTCAGACATGTAAAAAAAAATATATAAAAAATATTTAAATCATCCGATAGCATAGACCAGCCTCATCACAATTATAAACTTGGTCGTCTGTATATCCATCACGGGTCAGTATCTCTCGGAGTTGGTTGGGATAACTAGATGCGGCCGCCTGATTTACTGAGCGTATCTCTCCCGACAAAGAATTTTGTTTTATTCCATGTCGGCGCTGGAATCTCCAAAGCCATCCATGGCTTGCCATGAAATCTGATTCAGTATCCATAGTTTTTGCCATTTTCTCTGCCTGGACCTTGAGAATTGTTCCCGAAATATGAACACTTTGTTTACGTTGTTGTGTGAACCAGGTGTACACAGCATCATCTAATTCTGTGTCGTTTGCAGTGCGTGCCCGTTTCCGTTTAAATCCATCATCAGAATCAACTTCATGCAAATAATCCCGAAATTTCTGCTCATCCTTGAGCCAGCCTCTGAGTGTCGACTCGGCAAGTTTAAGTTCACTACAAACTTTTGATCTTGATTCACCATTACGAACCCTCTCAATGACAGTAAGCTTTTCATTCACCGAGTACGCCTTTCGCTTGATTCCCTTGCTCTCCATGATCACATTTACAAATGATTAGGATAAATTACTGATTAATATATACTTTAATGACAATAAGTACATACTATTTGAAACCATGTTCGATTGGTCCAACTAATTTGATCGATGTTGAGACACGATATTGACCACAAGAGTTTATGCATGTAGGATTTGCATTCCTTTGAACTTTTGTATTGTGCGTCTTTTACCTGATTTGATACAAAAGACCGCCTTATAAAACAAAGCAGGTCTATTTTAATTGAGTTTTACAATGCAACAAACACTTCCCCAAGTCGTCGATCAAAACGCAGCCGGCAGTTAATTAGGTTCTCACAGATGTGCTCGCGGGCATCGATGTGACGGTCAATTGACTCTTTTCATGTTTGAATAGAAGAGAACATGCAACGATTATACTGCTTACACTGCAACACAATGAAAAGATTAAAACACTAATTTCCCCTATACATAAACATTATTATTATTATTTACAGTGAACTGAGAAAATATTTTTTCCGATAAAATCTAACAAGATATGTGATTCCTTATTAAAACTTGAAAATTTCACTGTTTTAATTCGAACTTTTCGGGCACTAACCGTCATTTTCGATGATAAAACGGGCGATATATCAAGGTTTCATTCACCAGTTCTGATCACGATTTTCTTCATTTTTTAAAATATTTTCTTTAAAAAAAAACGGGATCCACGCCGAACACCGCGTTATAAGCGGGTTCGCGAGTTATCAGGGCGCGAGTTATCGAGGGAGCGGTGTAGCAACAAACATCATTTTTGTAAAAACTCTAGAAGTTTGTATCAATAAAAAATGAGTTCTAGTGTCTTATTTGAAGCCTCTACATATGCCAATACATAGTTGTCATCAACTGAATCATTCTTGTTTTTTCATAGATGCATTATGCAAATAACTTGGCACACATGCAACAATAACTCACATGTGAATCTGTTTAAAACATTAATAAAATTATTTTTTGACCTTCTAAAACCAAATAGTAATTTTTAAAGATACTATGAGCATTATTTAGTTGAGAAGTATTTAGATTTTTTTTATCATTCTACAATGCATGTAAGTATGACTACACATTTAGTTAAGTAATATACTCACAGCAACAAACTGCAAGAAATGTGAAAACATTTAACAAAGTGACTGACAGATTAAGTCTTGAGTCAACTTTCAACTTTCATTACCAGGTGTACAAATATGTAAACCATTATAAAACATGTTAAAAAAGATTCTCTCTATTAAAGGTGTGGTTATCAGATTATTTATCATAAGAGTAAATACAACTGGAATTGTTTGATGTAGTAAACACTTGCTCTGCAGATACATATAATTGTCTAAGGCCTTAATCTAGCACAATCACATCTGCCCTTTTCCAGATCACTACTAAATCTGCTTCAATCTGTGAACTTTTCTTATTTTCTTTACTTAATTTTCTTTGTTTCATATATGTACGTTTTAGATGGTTTCTCCTTCCACTATAAAATTTCACCAATGTGAAAAGCATATTTGTTATAAAAATACCCCTTTTTTATCCTAAACTTGTCCCCTCTGATAAAAGTGCCCTATCACATCAGATACCCCTAATCAACTATCCCTGCAGCTTGATCACTGGCACATGACTCCTACTATATAAATATTGAAAACATGAAATAAGGACTATAGTAATAACAAAAACATCCCCATCCTGGAACAATGTAAAATATGTAAATGTATCTGTCAAATAATCCATGCATGTCAAATAATCCAATAACTGTAAATAATCTTTTGCACTGAATCTTTTTACTATATTATTTGGAACAAAGTCTCTCCATTTAGGAAATAAAAAATACCATTCTTATCCTAAATTACTCAGCATAAAGTCTCTCCATATTTTAAAAAAGGGATGCCAGATTTTTTCCTAGCATGCTTATTATTTGGTGCCAAAGAAGAATGTTAACAATGAGCTTAATTTAAAAAATCAACAACTTAAACATGAATCTTAATCTAAGGTGTTGCTCTATTTATTGACAAGCATGGACACGGACATTGACGTGATATATATTTTAATCTGCCATGATGGGATTGACAAAAACGTAAACTGGGACAAAAATCTATCAAAAAAGAAATGAATGAATTTTGTCAAACGTCACTAGATTAGATTCAAAATAATTGGATCTTCTAAGGTAACACTATGTAAGTGTGGGGCTATTGTTGGATTTGTGATTGGCACTGAACCTCTTTTAAGTCATCCACTGTCACAACAAGTATAAAAACTTTCAACTTCTATACATTTTTCAAATTATTTGACAATGCAGAATCTGACACTGTAAAGATGCTAGTATGACAAAGCTGATCATTCTATGACCCTTTAATGTCACTCCACCCCACCCCTTCTTGCAACACATACAAATCATATGGTGACCATCAGCTGTAGTAAAGCAGGTCTATGTATGTATTGTACTGAAATACATAGACTAAAAATGTACCAAAAATAATTTACATACAATTTTGTATGATTTGATGTAATATAGTAATAATGAAATTATGCAAACAATTCATTAACATGATTATCACCACAACACTGGACAATATACAATAATTAGCAAAGAAATATAGCTCTAATTTTCATATACACAAAGCAACAATATACAACAATGTATTTCAGCCAGTGAGTTTCAAGTTATTGGCTTCCTATACTTATCAGCATCACGAACCAGTTAAAATGATTTTTATTTACACATAAACCTTGGGGCCCTAAGTAGTCTAAAGCACTCACCATTACAGATCACTGCCGTCTCACCTGTCTTTGTGGGTTCGAGTCTCAGATTCGGCTAATGTGGGTATGTGAGAAAGCTTGCCAGTAGCTTCTCGTAGATCAGTGGTTCTTTAATGGGTTTCCCAGGTACTTCCTCCACCATTTATATTGGCTGCCATGTAGAGCCTATCTTTGGTGAAAAATGGCATTAAACCTCACAACAATAACAACGCTACCCTTGGAGTTTTGAGCCACTGCAGTTAAACTTTAATTTAGTCACAGCAACATGTGTATTTGTATTTTATAATATATGCGTGAGTGTCATTTGGACTTTTAATAAAGCCTTAACAAATTTTCAGTGATATCACTACAATGTCTCTTGACACTGGGGCCTAATGCTGCTAACATGTAGCATAATGTCCCATCCAGTCACATTATCCTGACACCAAGCTGATCAATCCTAACACTAACCTCTTAATTTTGTGCACCTAGCCTATCATATATATATACCATCGGTAAAGTTCTTGATCCCTTTACACTGTGAATATTTTTATTAAAAAAGTAGCTACTTAATTTATTTCGCTTAATTATAACTCTTAGCTTATTACAACAACATAATTTAACAAACACATTGACCTTTGAGTGCAATAATACATACATATAATAATTATGGTATTATCATTGAACTGTTCTTATGGATTCTAAATCATTACAGTGAAGGACAACTGTATATAGGTTTTTAAAAAATATGCCCTTAATACCAAAAAGTATAAAGTGGTCAGGCTTACAAATATGTGTAATTGTAATGCCTTCTCTCATGCATTAGAGTTATAAACCATTTTATTCTAAAGATGCATGAAATATGGAAATGGATTAAAAAAATATCTAATGGTTTTCCATTTTACAGAATAAAATATAAAAAGTATCAGATTATGGGGGAAAATATGATCTGAAAAATACGAACAGCATAATAAATATTTAACTGTATAAATCAACTTGTATCATAAAACTGTGTTGTGGTCCATGTGTTGATTGCTATGTACCTGAATCTCTGCACAATAAAAATGTAAGCAGTAAGCAGCGTCTGACCAAAGAACAATATTTTTAAAATCCTTTTCAAATCAAATATGGCTGAAGTAGAATTTTATTTTTACCATATTTATTCTCCTATACTACCAACCTATATCACAAACAGAATTGACTCAAATTTCTCATCAGAACAGATTCTGCACTTTTTGAAAATGAGTAGAATGGACAGTTGAAACATCTGATATACTGATATATTATGTAGCATAAAGGCAGAATGGGTCTACTCTGTGTATTTTTGATGGGAAATCATGGATGACAAACTGCATATGAATGATGATAAAACTGAAGCCATCCTGATCCCATGGAAAGATATTCTCATTCACATCCTGTTTCTCAAACAAATTGTATTACCAATATCCACATGAAATTTATACAGTTTATAGATTATTGGTGCAGTTTCCTCATGCAAGAAAAATCTGATTGAGAAAAAAGTCCTGGTGGGAGGAGAAGATAATTAATAAAGAATGTCCCATGCACTGTATTTATTGCAAATGCCAAAATCTGCTGTGACAGCTCATTATAAAGAATAAAAAGGCAAATGACAAATAAATGTTCATGACTGTTTGAGATGAAAAACTTTTGTATGGCAAGTATTGGTGTGTATATTAGTTCTGCAATTTCTGTTATAAATATGTAAAATGAAATAGCAGAATTATTGATGCATCAGTGAATTGTTTCATCCCTAATTGAACTTTTAACAGATTTACCGATAGGAGTTACAAACATTACCAAACTTTTATTGCTGGGGCTGTAAAACAACAAAGTGGAGTCATAAAAACTTCATGCCTCTGAACTAATAAAGATGGGTGTGATATCACTCTGAAGACAAAATGCATCGTATCAGTTTCCTAATCACCATTGGTACTAACATAAATGTTAAGCATTCTTTACTATGATATAATTTTTTTTTCTGAGGGTAATCTTTCATTGTGTTTAAACTGTAGATTATAACACAACTCTATCATAAGCACTTGAAGTCCATTGATCCTTGCTGATTGAATCCTCTGTCACTCCTTTAGCTGCAAGCTGATCCAAGACTCTGTCCAAGTATGTAGGATCGGGGTACCCATATCTATAAGGTAATAAATTTGCTTGGATTAAAAATATAAATATGTTAAAGTTCAGGTAAACCACTTGTCCCCTCATTGTAACCATGTAAATTTGGCTGGGCCTTAAATGTTACTAAAACATTGTTCCTTTTTAAAGTCAATGTAGACCTGTACCTTGATAAAATTTTCAACTGTTAGTAATTGCCAAAGTTCAAGCGGTAGTATATCTCAATTATCTATTACTCTTACCTACCAGTAGTTTACATCCTTTCATTCTAGTGCATGTAGCTATGAAAGCAAACTTTATTATTTATACACAATTAGCTAATTAAAATACAAGATTAATTTGATTTTTAAAAAAGGTTTAAAACCCTTTAAATATATGGCCTCTTTGATAACTATTTGACTAACAACAATGTATACAGTACAACTGCAACTACCATACATAGCCATCAATTTCTTAATGGTATTTGCATTTAGATTGAAATTTTTGTTTGATTAATCTAGGCATCATATTGATGTGGAGAAAGTTTAACTTTTAGCAGCTATCACACATCTTTAACAGTAAGACCTGTGAGAAGTCAAAAGCCAGAAAACTGACACTTCTGTGATTTTTCTTCTGGTTACAGTGATTTGTTCACTTCAGGTCAGTGTATCTATATAGCTATTTTCCAGACTATAGCTGTACACATACACTGGCATGCCAAAGATGCCAGCAGATATTTGTATAAATAAATTAAGTAATTATTTTTCACACAGTTAAAAGATCTTGCTAACTTACACTCAAAAGATATAACTGGAATGCCTCCACCAATTTCCACCAACTTTTACACAATACATGTGTATATAATTGTAATCTACTTTTTGTTGAAAAGACTAAATGGGCAAAAAATGGGGTCATGACATAGAAACTATTAAATTGCTTTGGCCAATCATCAATCTTCCATTTGATATGTGCCATTACATCGCTCTCGAGAAATTAAGGTTTGACAAAAATAGTATGAAAGTTTGTGGAAATTGTGACACTCCTACCCCCGTATCATAACAGCGCCAACATCTCATGTAGAAATATGCCTGAGTAAATGACATATCACAAAATTCAAACATTCTCTGTCTCTCCCAATTCTAATTCATAATGTGCTACAGATTGTTAAAAATGAAAGTTTTACTACAAAAAATGACCTTAGATTATATTTAAGAAACCATGGGTTAGATATTTAAATGCTATACCTAGAGTTACAAACCAGACATGTCCTTTGTCTTTGAAGAAATGCATTAAGGAGTCTTCACTATGAACATAAATTATTTTTACTCCTTTTAGTACCTGTGGGTATTTCTTTTTTAAGAGAGTGAAGCCAACTCTCTTGAATACAGTCAGGTGAGAGATGAGGTTGATGAGGTTCCTGAGCCCTGATTCAATCAAAGTATTGTAGTCCCATATTGTTTCAAATAATTTAGCATGGTTTGCATATTAAAGATATTAAACATGTAATTTACTAATAGGAACAATTTAATCAAAATTCAAAATACTATGTCAGTGATCTTCATATTAATGTTGTCAAGAAAAATCCAGAATAAATCTGTTGAAAAAATGAAACTTTTTAAATACATGTAATAAGAGACAGAAAGGTTTACAAAACAATGTACAATTTAGGGCTGTATTTCTAATAAAATCGCTTCAACCAGATACTGGGTAGATAAATAATATGTAATTTATGTTATATACAATATATAGAGAACAAGGAACAATAAATTCACTGAATTAGAACAAGACTTGAAAACAGTCTGTCCACCAAAATACAGCAGACTCTCCCAAAGGCTAAAAATAGTCAAACGAATGTAAAAGCATTTTGGTTGATTATTGCAATGTGTGTGATGGTTCCATGGGTACCTCACCTAAAACATAAATTCTAATAAAGTAGATCATTTTTAAAACGATAGGTTGTAAGGAACTTCCATAAAAAAGTTCACGTTTCTTTATCTATCAACCATCTCAGGAAAACATTTTCATCATCCAATATTACTTTGCTACATTAAAGATGACGGAAAGCACACAACATATGTGATATGGCTGTCATCAGTGATCAGGATAGAGACAAAAAAACCCATTAGGTTTCATTTAAATATCAGTTACATGATATTGACACAAGTGACTAGGTAATCGGAAGTGACAATAAATAGGCTATGGTGAAAGCCATTTCATATGCAATTCCTAGTTCAAACCATGTCCTTTGCACACATCTTTGATAAATATGATTTCAGCAAAGTTTACAGGAACCTCACCCAGGTAAATATATTTGGTGAAAATGGATATGTAACTGCTGATGAGTGTTTGCTTTGATATAAAATCCATTGTAATTTGTGAGTAGTTGTATGTGGCCCTTGGGGGGGGGGGGGGTCAAACAGGAATGAGCATATTAACCCATGGGTTAACATGCAAGGGCCACTTGTGGGTCATATCGATTTATGGCTCAAATAGTGTTTTTGGGGACTAAGGTTTTTACAGTCATTAGACAAATTTACATAAATTTCCTGTGTGACTCCCAAGCATCCTTTGCATATTGTGAAGGGCAATTGGTTCTATGATTATCTCAAATATGGTAAAATTCTTTTAATTCTATTTTTGTGAGGGAGATAATTTTATGATTTTTTTTATTTTTATCAATTGCAGCCAATTTAAGTGGCAGTTTATCAACATATAAAAGAGCTATACAGTCATTATGCCAGAATGCTTACTATAAATTTTTTTTTAAATTTTCTTTTTACTGGAGCCATGTTTGATGGTCTGTGCAAAGAAAGGTCAAGACTTTTCTCTCTAAGTTTGTCAAATTATGTTGAGCACCTTTGTGGACAGTTATTTAAACACTACTATTAGTATTAGAGGCCGCATATTTGATGGAAGATCAATACCATCTGAATAAATCTAATGCCTGTACAGTCATGTTAAAATCTAATTGAATTCTGCTAAGAGGTGTTAAGAAGACAATTATGACTTCCTACATTTTTTCTAACAGCAGCAAATATTTATTAAATATGAACGAATGGATGTAACTTTTAAAGTTTTGGTAATAGAATGAAAAAACTCATAGCAAATGTTAGAAAACAAAATTAATTTCTATATTATAAATTATGATAGAGAGCTTACATACTAATACCACATAGCAACATAACAGAACCAATAGTTATGGAGATATGACTGTAGCAGGATGGTGTGAATAGATGGAGAAGGAAACAGAAATAATGGATATTATAAAGCTCCAACAAGTAGAGATATTATGGACCTAATTGTTACCTATCAGGACCACCATCTACCCTTGTTTTGTGAAGGATACCATTCCAAGTAACCACATAATCCTTTCCTGAAGTTTGAGACTGACCAATAGTGAATATCAACCGCCGATCAAATGCTAAATGCAGCAATTTTAACACCTTCTGACCCTTATCATTATTGGGAAGATATGCAGTTCTTTTCAATCCTTTATATGGTTTGCTTCTCATGTGAAGAGCATCCTGAAATAAATTATACAATATAAAGAAAGATGTTTCTGCTGTATATTTTCATGGATTTTACACAAATATTGATTTCTATGCAGAAGACTAAGACTAACATCTTACATCAATAAAATTCATGTTTTAAAATTTCGTTTAAGCTGCAGACTGGACAAGGGTCCACACGTTCATTGTTGATTGAAACTTAAAATTTACAGTTTGTATATGTCCATTTAATATTTAAGGAGAAAATTAAAAATACTATAAATGAGAATTGTTCACATCTCCCATACATAGTCCAGCATAAACTATTTTTAATGTGCACTAGGACATATTATGGAATAATAAGAGGTCCTTCTTTATGGCCTATACATGTATCAACTACAAAATCCATCAGAACTTGTAACTAACAGAAATAGTGTACGAACAAAATTTATTAAAACTAGTAACTCACAGAAATAGTGTACTGACACAATCTATTAAAACTAGTAACTATGCTTTTACTTGAAGAAACACATGATATATCCTTACATCAGCAGTTGTATGTCCAGGGTGCATAACCCAATAACCTCCATCATTAATCAAGGTCATGCACAAAAAATGTGACAGTTGATTTTGTTATATATTCCAAACAGGATCACAAAACAAGAGTCCCATGAACAAACTTATACTCTACATTCCAAAAACAATTTCCATGAATCCAATCCATTTTTATTTAGGATGAATGTGACATCATATTCATATGACTTTCTGTTTAGGTACAGGGCTGTTAAGATTTTCCACATGACTGTTAGACGGTAAATTTGCATCATTTAATTTTAGACTAACTAGATATGAAAAGAAGCTTTATTGTTAAAAACAAATTCCATGTTAATATTAACATCCATATGGGAAGAGGGGGTGATAAAAAGATTTAAGTATACCCAGCATTATTGCCATAAAGGAGGTTACAATGGCACCATTTCTTCTAGGACAAAGTAGATATTATCATTATTCTTCTGTTGAAAATTTTAAGTCAGTATAACTTTACATTCAAATAGGCTGGCTATAGCAAAATTTTAAAATGGCCTAAAGGTACGTGACCCCATAATGGATTTAGATTGGCACTACTTTTGTTTTACATTAACCAGACAACATATGATGCCTTTAGGGGCCATCCATAAATGATGTCACGCGATTTTTGCCGATTTTGACCTCCCTCCCCCCTCATCACAAAACGTCAGACCCCCCTCAAATATGATGTCACAAAGCTCTGCTCCCCCTTCCCTAGAAAAAGCCATATTTTCTATTTGAAAATTATAGAATTTTTTTTTCTCAAATTACATACTTTTCTATCAAACTTTTTAAATTTAGTTTTATAGCACAAAAAAGTTTAAAATTAAACAAGTTTGGTAAGAAAACATCATTTCAACCTCGCTTTATTGACACCAGCGGACTGGAAATGAAAGAATGCTATTTGGAAAAAGCCACTATTGGGGCTAGTAGGGGTTTTGGTAGTTTGAAGAAGAGTCTGACTTAATTTGAGCTTCATGCATGACACATGTGAAGCTACTTAAAATGTCATTAAATAAATTGTAAGCAATAAAAAAATAAGTGGAACTTTTATTTTAAGTTGCGCATTTTGATGTGACGTCACATTTCTTAAACATCCCTTCTCCCCCTCACCACACATCATTACAAATGCGTAAACCCCCTCCCCCACATAGGTGCATGGTGTCATTTAAGGACGGTCCCTTAGTGAAAATACCATGCAGTGATAACATAATTTTCATTTACCAGATCTCGGACTTTCAAACCTGACATAATATTACCTATTTTAAACAAAACGATTATTTACTTAAAATCCTATCCCCATCATGATTGTGTTTCCAAACATTTTCATTTATCTTGGAAAGAAAAAAAGACAGACCCTTCAGTAGCACCACAATTTATGTCCATAACCTGTAGCTTTTATAAACAGTAAACAGTCCTGCTTAGTGCTTATGTACTAGTCCAATAAATTAGACATCCAAATCTGTGTTGCTTAGGGGTGTGCAATAATATCGAATACCAATAATATATTGTGGTATTAAACAGACAATACAATAAAATCATTGTAACAATCTTACATTGATATAGTGCGCTATTGACATAAATTTTGATAAGTAGTAAACAATCTCTATTATGATCAACTAATATTAGGCACATTTCACTACTTCTAACAGTTTCTCATTGACAATGATTTGTTGAATTCCATGCCTTTACTACATTTCACTACTTATAAGTTTCTGATTGACAATGACTTGCTGAATTCCATACCTTTACTACATTTCACTACTTCTAACAGTTTTTGATTGACAATGACTTGCTGAATTCCATGCCTTTACTACATTTCACTACTTATAACAATTTCTGATTGACAATGACTTGCTGAATTCTATACCTTTACTACATTTCACTACTTCTAACAGTTTTTGATTGACAATGACTTGCTGAATTCCATGCCTTTACTACATTTCACTACTTATAACAATTTCTGATTGACAATGACTTGCTGAATTCTATACCTTTACTACATTTCACTACTTCTAACGGTTTTTGAGTGACAATGACTTGCTGAATTCTATACCTTTACTACATTTCACTACTTCTAACGGTTTTTGAGTGACAATGACTTGCTGAATTCCATGCCTTTACTACATTTCACTACTTATAACAATTTCTGATTGACAATGACTTGCTGAATTCTATACCTTTACTACATTTCACTACTTCTAACGGTTTTTGAGTGACAATGACTTGCTGAATTCCATACCTTTACTACATTTCACTACTTATAACAATTTCTGATTGACAATGACTTGCTGAATTCCATGCCTTTACTACATTTCACTACTTATAACAGTTTCTGATTGACAATGACTTGCTGAATTCCATACCTTTACTACATTTCACTACTTATAACAGTTTCTGATTGACAATGACTTGCTGAATTCCATGCCTTTACTACATTTCACTACTTATAACAGTTTCTGATTGACAATGACTTGCTGAATTCCATGCCTTTACTACATTTCACTACTTATAACAGTTTCTGATTGACAATGACTTTCTGAATTCCATGCCTTTACTACATTTCACTACTTCTAACAGTTTCTGATTGACAATGACTTGCTGAATTCCATACCTTTACCTCTGATAATCAGCTTCAGTAACATTTCTATTTCTTTTTCAAGCCTTAAATTGTTTTTGTAAACAAAAAAGCACATTGCTGCATTTGACACTGATCCCCATACCACCTACTGTATCAGATAATGCATCAAACATGGGCAAGGCAGGGACTCTTTTAGGATGCAACTTTCACATCAAGTGTTTATGCACATACAATTAATTTAGCTGCACAAAAATGTCTCAAGATCAGATGCATTGAAATACTACTCAGCATGTTTGCACTGAAGTACAACAGCTGCTGCAGCTAAACTGAGAAGCCAGGCTGAATTGCTGGGTCTATCAGATCATAAGCTTAAAGCTGATGTGCCCACTAGATGGAACAGTACTTATGACATGATTTCCAGGTTTCTTGAAATGCAATGTTCAGTAATTGTCGTTTTGAGATCTTGCTAAAATAAAAGAGCAATGATTTGAAAACATTGTCAGATGATAACATTTGCCTGGAAGATGAGGTAATGGTTTGTCTAGAACCTAATAAATTGGTGACAACCATTCCTTTTGCTGAGTCAGTTCCAAACGTTTCAGTTATCATGCCTTTTCATCACAAACTAATTGACATTATTTTCCAACATAGCGATGATGACTCTCTAGTCACAGCTCAGATGAAAAGGGCTGTGGTTGATGTCCTAGAAGAAACTCACCAATGCTGACGCCTTGTATCCATGTTTTAACGCAATGCAAGAAGGAGTGAAATCTTAACCAATATTTTGCAGAATGCATCAGAAATCAATGTTAGAGTGAAGACTGAACATGACAATGATCACCCACTGTGGGAGATCAGAACTGCTACATTTACCACAGCTAACCAAGCGGTTATGTGTCAGACATTGGTCAGAGTGATATGATAGATAAAGGTATCTGTTGTTCTGGCATGCAAGAACTTCTAAGTGATGTCTACATAGCTGGTGTTGAGACTTCAGAAACACAAATGGAAGAACTGGAAGAAGAGCTTAAGAACTTCAAAGTGTTTTCATCGATTCCCTTGGATTTAAATACTCTTCAATGGTGGAAAGATCATGAGCAGAGATTTCCTAGATTAGCTAAGTATGCTCAATCTTTATTGTGCATCCCAGCTACAAGTTTCTTTCTGAGAGGGTGTTCTCCACTGCTGGAGATATATTAAATGCATAACATTCAGCTCTTAAAACCAAATCATGTTGATGCTATTATCGTCTTAAAAAAGTTCAATCAAGTGACTTTCAAGGCAGTTCATTTTGAACTACATGGGGTGACATGACATCAAAAATCTGTATTTTATGTTTATCAATACGTTAACCACAGACTGTGAACTTAATAGACTTAAATTATAACTCTTTATTTTTTGTGTTAGATTGCAACTACTGTACTGCATTTGATTTATTTTCTGTATTTTAATTATGTAATTAAAAAACTATAAGTAATTTTTTGCAGTTTGCATTCATTTTATTTCAATAAATTAACAGTAATCTGTAATTCATTCTTAAATCAATATTTTGCTTAATCTTGTGATATATCTCAAAAAGATATTTAATTCAATACCCTCCCTTAAAGTTGCTACGATGGACTATTTATATTTTTCATAGTGATAACAATGGTAGCAGACAAACCTGTTTGCAACATATTGATGTAAAGTTTAGACATTGATATTGCATCTGTTGAGTGAATGGTCCTTTTGGAAATATGTACTGAATATGTCTGGATAAATACTATGTTTGACAACTTGTAAATCATGTGTAATAACACAACCCTTTGCCCTGTGGACCTTTGTATTTTGTGCTAGATATCATCATCATCATCATCATCAGTCTCTTGACCTAGTGTGGTCATTGAGGCACTGTGCTACTGAACATCTGACTAGTTCCCTCCACTTGTCTCTTTCATGTGCCAATGCCTGTGTCTCCGCAACACTTTTCCTGGTCCATTCTGTGATATTGTCAGTCTACCTTTTTCACTGCCTACCTCTCCTTCTGTCACCCTGGACAATGCCCTGCAGTACTGTTGTGGATAGACTGTTGGTTCTAGTGACATGGCCATACCATTTCAGCTTCCTCTTTTTGACAGTGGTGAGGAGGTCTTCATATTGACCTACTTAGTGCATGATGGTTTTACACACTTCATCTGTGATGAAGTCAATGTAAGAGATGCCCAGGATGGTTATGTAGCATCTAATTTCAAGTGCCTGGATTCTGCTGTCAGGGTCCAGGCACTCAACATGAATACAAAAAGATTGAGATGACTAGTGCTCTCAATAGTCTCATTTTAGTTTTCAGACAGATATTGTTGTCTCTCCAGATGGGTATTAACTTTGACATAGCGGCCGTTGTTTGGGCTGCTCATGACAAAATATCTGCTCTTGATCCCTCTTCAGTGATAATATTACCAAGATATTTGAAATGGCCCACTGTATCCAGTTCCTGTCTTCTGACTTTAATCTTGGATGAGATTTGTTTGCAACTGAGATTTGTTTGTCATCAGTTTTGTCTTCTCAGCATCTATCTCCATGTAAAAAATGGACGATGTTTCATCCAGGTTCTTCACTGCCTGCCAGCCCATCAATGTCATCTGCAATGCTGAGGTTGGTGAAGTTATGCCCGCCAATGCTGACTGTCCCAATAGTTTTCCATGGCTTAGCTCATGATGCGCTCAAAGTACATCTAGATGTTGAAAAGCGTGGGTAACAGGAGGCAGCCTTGCTGTACTCCAACTGTTTTCTTTTACCAGTCTTCACAGAACCTTCAGCAATTACTGCACTGGTAGCTTTGGCGTACAGCTGCTTGATGGTATTGGTAAACTTTTGACCCATGTTGTACTTCTTCATTGTGGCCCACAATGCCTCATGCCACACTCTTTCAAAGGCCTTCTTGAAATCTATGAACACATGATACATATCTTGTGGATGTTACGAGTACTTTTCAAACAGAACTCTGAGATGGAATTTTTGTTCTGTTGTGCTTCTTCCACTCTGGAACCCCGCTCTTCAGCATTTATTTCTTTTGCTTGTGGGTTCAGTCTGTTCAAAATGATCTTCAGCATCACCTTACTAGCATGGCTGATGAAACTGATAGTTATGTAATTTTTGCACAGCTGGAGATTGCCTTCTTTGGGGAGTGTTCTAATTAGTGACTGGATCCACTTTGTTGGCCATTCACCTGTCTGCCAGATCTTGTTGCAAATTATTGTTAGTAGCTCTTTCATGGATCCCCCCATGTTTGTTAAGTTCAACTGGGATGTTGTCTACTCTAGCTGCCTTCCAATTCTTCAGAGCTCATATAGCTGAATCCACCTCCTCTTTGAGAATGAGGAAATATTATCAGTCAATGAGGAAATATTATTGGACTTTGTACCAGATGACAACAGGGTCTTGTATAAGATCTTATGAATCCCAAAAATGTGGACTTATCTTTCATTGTTTATTAAGATGTGTGGAATTAACATATTATGGGATATACCATTATACTTGCATATAAGCTCATTCGCATATAAGCTGCCCCCCTCCAGCTGAATAGGTAAACATATTAAAAAGTGTGTATAAGCTGACCCTAAAGTTCTAGACTACATGACAAGGTGCACAAAGTGAGTTCTAAATACATTTATTTAGGCAAATCACATGCATTTCCTGTCCATACTCAATCAACCATGTCCAAATGGTGTCCCAACTAATCAAAATCAGTAAGATATTCCATCAGCCAATACAAATGATCATTAAATATTTCTTCAAGTGTACTCTAATAAATAAGTCTGAGCTGGAGGTACTCTCAGTACAGTCTGAAATCAACTATTACAATCTTCCATATTAATTTTCTAGAATCCTTATAATGTGCAAGAAAATGCCAAATCGGCAAATATTTTTGGCACTAATAATATAAAATAAGTGTCAATGACAAGAATGTAGCCTAGAACGAATCCTACTTGACAACATTAAAATACATCTTTTTTCTTTCTTTTGGCCACATACTTCAGTAAATTATACATTCTGATGGGATAAGAGACCCTAAATTGCTAATATTTCTTCACTGGTGTATAATCTTCTACATGCCATTTGCTATAATATATAATGCTAAACATATTTACCCTTTCAAATCCATCTGGGATGTCATAGGTTATCACAATAATTCCACAATATTCATACCCTTCAACATAATGTTTGCGGTCGATATATTCAGTCATTCTGCCATAAGGCTGGTCTCCAGTAATGATCCCATATATGGCATTACATGTTGAACATACAGGTTTATGCTTCATTTGATTGTCAACACAGCCTTTACAAAACACATGGTTACATTTTTTTAGTTTAACTGGATTCACTAATGGACACATACAGATGACACAAATGTCTTGTTTGTCATTCTTGCTTCTGTCCATTTTCTGGGCTCCTGGAGGCTGGTTAGGCCCAAGATTAAACGATGCCATGTCTTCTGTGATTTCAGATTTTGGAGGAGGTGGATTTTGTCTCTCTGATGAAGCCGCAGAATCTCTTTGTATGTATCCAGGTTGTCCGCTCCAAGCAAGCCACTTCTTCTGCTCATCAAAATAGTCCATGAAAATACTTCTGACACATGCTATGGATTCATCATTAGGATTGATAATATGGACTTCTCTGATGGTCTCTTTACTCCTGTGTGCTCCACTGAATCGCAATAAGGACTCTAGTAAGACTTTTCCACATATTTCAATGCTAGCATCTTTGAGCCCTAAAGTGGAATATAACATACACTGTATACAAATTTATATCCAAGGACACAACTATATGCTGAAACCAATCTTATAAGCATGGTATTATGTCTGTAGATATGCATCCAATTATTTTTGTAATAATCTTAGTTAAATTTGTGATAACCTGAATTAATTTCAGAATGTAACTTGCTTCACTAGTGTTGCAAGATACGATGTCATATATTGTAGTTGTAGTTATCGTTGTTGTAAGGTTTAAAACTATTTTTCAGCATACGATAGGCCATACATGGCAGCCAGTATAACTGGTGGAGGAAGAACCTTGGCAAGAACCTCTGACCCACGAGAAGCTACTAGCAAGCTTTCTCACGTACCCATGCTATCTGAGCCTGAGACTCAAACCCATGCAGACAGGTGAGATGGCAGTGTCAGGTTATGTGAAATGATTCAAAGAATGTTAGGATGAGATATAAAACAATTCAAATGATGCTTACAACAAGGTGACTGATGACAGTGATGTCAGTTTGATTGGTTAAAGCATTTTGAAAAACATGATTAATAAAATAGCACTTTATACAAGCATTGTATGATCTATTTTTTAATACCTACCAGTGACCTTGACCTTTTTGATCAAGGGATTGACTACAATTGGACAGGATAGGGACCTGGGTAACTTTCGACAAAATAAATGTAGGAGTTAAAAACTGTCAGCCTAGATCAAAACACATACTTGCATTATCTCTTAGTGAACTTGAATCTAAGGCAAGGGGTATGACTGAATACATGATAAACTGTTAATTCAAGATATATAAGTTGCTAGTTGTTTAGTGAATAAAAGGTCCATGATTTTATAATTTTCCTTTGACATGACAATGATCTTGTGGTATTGTCTAGTTATGATATGTAACTGCCTTAAAATTTGTTAGAGTATCTTCATTTACATTTTTCCTTGCAGGGACCCTTACTCTCAGGCAAATGACATGACTGTTTCAAAAATAACTGGCTAAAGGTTCAACAAAGTATCTCAAAAGTTATACTCTAAAAACAGACAAGTCAAAGAATTACATTTTTCCTCATTACAACCATGACTTTGAGGGCATGTTTATGGTATACTATACATGGTCTATATATGATATATGCTTGGGCAAAGGTTTGTGATAATCTCTCAAGTCAGTGATTGGTCAGGCATCCTAAATAACAGATGAACAGATAGATGCCATAACATAACAAAGTGTATACATAACTTACAATGAGTTGATCTAATTTGCTGCTGACATAGTCTTGAAGAGGTGTTATCGTTTATGCATCAATAAATCATAGCATTTTTAATAGCAATGGTGTCACGATACAGACAAAAAGTCAGTTATATGCCTAAGGAACAGCTATATAGACTCTTTTTTAAATCAGACATTAGTACATAATAATATGGCAATTATCATATGTCAAAAAATAATATTATCTTTAAATTTTTTTTCCAGCAAATAGCTTGTCTACCTGACTATTGTTTGCATTTGTACACATACACCATATATTCATTATTAATCTAAATACCAAAAAACCATGTACCTTTTCTAAAACTATTTATAAATTTAGTGTATCTGTATAAATACTGTTCAGTGAACAAGTAAAAGAAAGAAAGAAACCCCAACAACATCCTTTGTTTTGTTATTTTGCAGAAATTCGAATGAACATGCTTGCAAATTTTACAATTTATGTTTGTAAAGCTACTGGGATGCATAACATATCAACAACAATTATTCTGATACACATCATAGTATAACATGGCTGGCAATATACATTGGAAGATTAAATAATAAGAAATGAACATAATTATTTAGATTACATGTTGGAAAAATTTGCATATACAGTTGGACATTAGACTATCTGAAGTGGTGGTTGGTGACCATATTAAACTTTTCAGGATAGTTTCAGTCATATATACAGTCCTACCCATTTATATCGACATCACTTATATTGTATGTCGACAAAAAGCAAAGTCCCATTCCCTTGGTCTACTATTTCTATCAAATTGTTATGCTTATGTCGATGTCGAGATACAAGATCAACGTACATGTCGACAGAAGCCCTTGGTCCCAGCTTTAACAAATCCTTTGTTTTCTAATCATTTATGTCGACAAACTGCCAGTTCCGACCCATACTTTGTTCAACAATTGGTTGATCTTGCCGCCAGGCTTTTGATGTTGCGGTCAGATAAAAAAACATAGCAGCACTTTTTCTCACCACTTTGCAGCTAGTTAAGTCTTTGATCTTGCCGCCTAGCTTGTGGGTCATGTTCTTCAGATGTACTCTTACAATGACAGCATGTACATCTGTGGGTCTTTCAGCCACTGAATTTTCTGATTGTAAATATCAGCACAGCTAAAAGGATCAATTGATAAACACAATTTGCCAATCAACAGGTGGTCGAAGCAGGACTAGCAAGCCCTTAAATTTGCTGTTCAGGAAATTTATGCGTTCAGAGGACTCCTGTATATGTGATTTTCTGAATCCCATATATAAAAATTGCGTGAAAATACGATTAAAACAAGTTTTTATGCTGTGAAAGTTTCGTTTTTAACTTTATTTACATTTACGATGGCTGCCAACAGCAGTGTAAAACGCAAATTAAATTTACAGTGTCTGGAAACTAAATATCTGGCTGTTAAGGAAATTAAGGGATGAACATCTCGCAAAGAGGTCTGTGAAATGTTTTAACTTAAAAATAACACATGTTCAGGAAGGATGAAAGCTGCTGAGTCTATAAAGAAAGACGACGTTGAATGCAACTGCACTCCCCAAAGGAAGAAGCAAGACTGCTACATATCAAAATGGTTCAATGAAGCATTATCGAAAACACTTAGTGTGGAGAACTTCGCTGCAACAAGTGGTTGGTTCAGTCGCTTTATTGTTCATCATAACATCGGATACAAAAAATATTTGTGTAGGATACATGTACTGTTGACAGTTTTTCACTTCCTTGTGAATAGCCCCAACTCCTTGGTAGCCTCAATAAAATGGGAAGAGACTGACCAAAATCGAGGCCAATTTAAGTACATGTACATGAAGCATGTAAATGACAACTTCCCAACCATGTGCTAATGCCGACATTGAATATCGTAATGTTTCTCGTATCAGGATGTGATCAATGCAATATTTTAATTTGGATTTTATTACACAAAGGTAACCAAAATGTAATTTGTCAATATATACTCAAAATTTTCCTTTTTTTTTCTCAAAGTGTAAATGCTATTTACTGACGACAGGTCACCCTTTGCTGACGAATTTTAAATTTGATCTTTTTTCAGGCTCCCCCGCCACCCCCCACCAACCAACACTTATCTCAACATCCGCCTATGTCGACAATATTTCCTCGGGCCCGAGGATGTCGAGATAAACGGGTAGGACTGTACTTGAAATCATTTCAATGAAACTAAAAAAAAATTGCTAACATATCTAAAAACTATTCATATTTCTATAGAAACATTTTGAACACAAAATCAATTTTGACATAATCTTTGTGTGTTCCTACATAATATGTCAGATAAGGAATTTATTCAACACCTCCTGCATAGATAAACCTGAAATACCAAAAAATTGTATATTGTCTGCATCACTAATTAATCTCTGAATCTCTAATACATGGATATGTTTCTTAATAATATGAGTGTTTTTCAAATTATCAAGGCTTTGAAGACATATGATCATAGAAAATATGACAGTCACATATATCTTCTTGTATGCTATTTATGACATAACATCAAATATTACTAAATACAAAATTAATGATGATATGTAATTAAGTAATAGCTTTTGCAGATATATGCCTTACTTTACAATAAATGTAAAGAGAATGGTATTTCTAAAGGGAAGACTATGTTTCTAACAGACTTCTCTCATATTAATCTATGTTAATTATACTTAATTACGGCATTTTTTATGCTACTTTCTCCTTTGTTTGCCCCCATTACAAAATAACTCTGAAAAGAGGATAAAAGGGGTTGATGATGAAGACTGGGCAAGTCTATGTTTTCTAGCTGCAGATGTGATATAGTTCACCATCTTTGATAATCTCAATAACTCGGTACATTTTGGAGTTGCATCTCTTTGGACATATGTATACAGGAGTTTCTCCTTTTATTTGTTCAACTTGTTTTAGAAATGTTAAAACCAAACACTGTAAATATTTGATGCTGACGACATACATTTTACTTAAAAAGACTATTCTAGCAACCAGAAAAGGACTGTGAGCAGTCTATCTTATTATTTACATTAAGTTTCCATTTATTTTAAAACAATAAAAAGTTAACAACATTAAGAACCTCCTGGCAACAATCAGGTTAGAAAGTATAAATTGATGAATGAAATGACCAAGTTTGTTCATTTATTTTATCCTTGATGGTATTTTGATTTTAAAATTGGTATAGGGTACAAACAAATGGGAGAGTGTGCAAATACTTTGCAAAGTTTGGCCACGGAGTTTACATAAGGAAAAATACCCACTGCAAAGCCAGTTTTTCTTTGGATCACAGTGTCCTTGCACTTTGACCTATATTCCCAAAATCTATACTCTATACGCCCCTTCAATAGCTGAAGTGATTGGCCCTGCAAAAATGTCTGGTCAAGGTAAATGGTCCAAAAATGAAGTTATAATACAACTGATAAACTTCCTTCTTATCCTAATACAAAAACCATACTTCATTTTTTCAGCCATAGCATCCTTTACATTTAACCCTTTGACCATAAAATCAATAGCGTTCCTAGCTCCTGTTTCCTAGTGCAAGCCATCCTCAGAGTTTACACTAGGACTGTGAGTGATCATGTGGAAACCATTTTTTTTTCTTTCTGTCAATGCACCTTGACTTCTGACTTTTTATCCCAAAATTCAACAAGGTTATTCTTAACCAAAAGTACATGCCATCCAGCTACATTTTGCAAAATGTCAAGTTAGTGTGTAGAAACACAACTGGTAACAAGCTATCAAAACTATTCCAAGTTTTACTGGAGTCTAGTGTCTTGTTGTTTGATATAGGAATAACATAAGTAATTCACAGAACTAATCATACAAAACAATTTAATGTAAATAAATTTAATCCAGATTTTAAAGACAATATTTGGCGAAATGAGTTATTAAGGTGTTTACTTCTCTTAAGTTTGAAGACTGAATTAACTTTGTACGTATTACTCCCTGCCATCCTTTTATAAGTCCATATTTTCACTGAAAAAGTGCTGGCATCAATGTTTTCATGTTAGACAAAGTTCTATCTTAACTTTTATTTAAAGTATAAAGATATCACATTTTCTAAAATACAATTTAATTAAAGAAATAACCACCCCCTCAAATTATCAAGTGTTAATGAAATACCATGTATTGGTGCATTTCAAATAAATTAAATGTAAAGATGCTGACAGTAGGATGTTCCTTACAATCAGTACCTTCATTACTCTGCCCCTAAGGTGCATTCATCAACACCACCATTACTGCCATTAATTTCAATATGTATCATATAGTTTTCTCTGGACAGAATTTACGAATTAAATATAAGAGTTAACATTTCAAAAAGAAGTATGACCGAAAATAAAATAAGAAAAAGAAAATATAATTTTATACTTAAAAAATTGTAAAAATGATATGAAAAGCTAATCATTTATTTAGCTTTGCATACAAACAGGAATGTCAAATTTCATGTCTGTCTTAACCCATTTTATCCTATTTGCCAGTTTCAACTGCAATGTTTCCTAAGAAACAATTCTAGATAAAGTAAAAATGGAGAATCATAAAACTGCAGCAGCAAAAACTATCGTGACCTTCACCATGTGTTTCATGGGTGTATAAATACAAGTATTATATACTACAGAGAGAGTGACAGGTGTAAGGAGTTGTTTGGATTGCAATATGCAAAATGGAGAAAATGTTGGTATACCTCTATGTTACTTTCATGTACTGTGGCTAAAATTTCATTACATATTAGACTTTTGGAAACTGTACGCAATCTAAACAAAATGGCTGTTCCCCATGTACTAAAAACAAATCAGCCTGAATTAGTCTAAAAGTATACTATCTTTATCAGTTCTTAAAACAGGATAATGAACAGACAAAGTCCAGTGAATAAATTACAAAATGAATCAAAGGTAAAAACCTTATTTATTTCATTTTTTCTTTTTTTTTTAATTTACAATTTACCTGTAAATCTTGGAAGAGACAATAATAATAATAATAATAATAATAATAATAATAGTAATAATAATTATAATGCCTTATTTATAGAGGGTGACTCATTAGTCAAGGACTATTCTCCCTTGAGGCCCTCTCAATGAGAGTATAACAACGCACATTGTATGAAGATAGCAATAATTAGTGATTATTCTAGCATGTTAGGTATTAAAATACTAAATTTCATTATCTTTTAGAAACACATGCATGCTCATGATATCTTATCTTAAATAATCTAATATTTTCAGCCGATTTTAAATGTAGTGGAAGCTTTATTCACAGAACTGTAACAGAGTATTAAAAACTCTATTTGAATTTCTCTGTTCTTAGTTTTGGTACTATAACGTTTCCATGTGATATTGATTTCAACTGATATTGTGTTGAAAAAGGCCTGAATAAGTCCTGAAGGTCCAAGCAGAGCTAGCATTCTTTTGATAAGTACACATCTTAAGTAAAGCCAATCTGTATACTCTAGAATGAAAACTACAGCCATCAATCATACACAAAAATAAAGGGAATCAAAATTTCTTTTAACAATAGCTAAAATATTTCAGGTCGTTTGTTTAATAGCCAGGATATAAAGTGATGAAATCCTAGGAAATTCTTTTGTTTTAAAAATGTAACCCTATGCAAAAAATATGAAACTAGAGTGCTACCTACAAATGAATCAGTTATTTAAAAAAAATAAAGTAAATCAAAATATACATCACTGAAAAGGTAATAAAGTTGTGAAACAGTAAATATGTTTTGTCATCATTTACCAGTATACATATTCACAACTGTTGTTTGATATACGACTTAAAATAATATTTACCTTTAAGTTCAGTGAAGATGAATGCAGTGAAAATTCAAACAATTCAGTTTGCAGTATTTTGATCCAGCCTTTTGAAGTGTTTAGTACTGTTAGTTCAAAACATGTACTAATTATACTAAATTGGAAATCAAAATTTCTTGAAACAATTTTCATGTCACATTTGAAAACTTTAATTTAAATTGTGGTTCTAAACAATGTGAAAAATCACTGATCCACCTTCAAATTTAATTTTGTTGTCACAATCACTGTTGAACAGTGCATGCATGAAGCCATGCATTATCATTTTGGTCAATTTCACTCAATTCTAATCCTTTGATGTCATCAAAATCAACTTCAATATCACAACCCTCACTATCAACATCCAAGTTGTCATCCATGATTTTATCGATTGATTTTCAGTTAAAATTAAGCATTTTTCCATATATGTTTTTCTAAATTCTAACATTGCAGATGTGCTGTGACCATTTTCATATTCAGTGTTGAAGTATATACTGTTTGTGATGTATAACATTTTTTCACATTAATAGTAGATTATGACTAGTCATATTAAAATGATATAACTACAGTTATATTCAGGACAAAATGGGTTAAAGAAGTTACAAATACTTTTGTAACAAAAGTCACAAAAACACTACTGTACTTGTCTGAACATTTTTGTCAGGTTATTGACATATGCAAACTAAAGTGAGACAGACAGATGGAAGAACAGGAGAGAATGACTATGCCCCCAATGCTTGCAGTAGTAGCATACAACTCAGAAATAATTTAAATAAATGTTAATCTGTCAAAGATAATGGTTATGCAAACAACACATATTTACAACACAAACCTATTCCAATCAGTGGTATAGCAACTGACAAGAATGTTTTGGATTTTTCTATGATGTTTTTGAAGCATCGCTCCAACTGTTTCCTGTATTCCTCATCTGACATTCTGCTATTCCACATAGGGACAACACAACAGATCACTTTCTCACACTTCAGATTTCCAGCATCTGCTTCTATTACATCACCAACCTGTAAATCAGATTAAAGTTTGTAAAACACATATGCCATTACTGCAGAAAAAATCCAAAAGTTCACAGACCTCCCAGCCACATTTTCCCAAAAATGATATGGCTATCACAAATAAATATGAGGATAATATTGACAGCAACTCATTTAAGTATTTGAGCACATAAATTAATTAAAGTAAGTAACATATTAATAATTCAAACATAAATAATCCACTTCTATTTGTTTCTCATTACATTGAGTATATCAATCATCATGACTATATGTTTGTTTTATCCTATTCTTGTTTAAAATTAAAAGAATTTAAAATTAAAAAATTTGTAAAAGAGAAAAGTTTACATGCGCTTCTCCCACAAAAAGTTACATATCTTAGGAATTTTACAAAGGTATAGGGGCAAAATGTAGCAAGTAGAGGGTACGTTATTTTCACTGGTTAATATTGAATATTTTTCATTGTGTAGTACATAAACATATTTTAATGTGTGGCCATGAGTTGAATATATCATTATAAAAATTTCTAACACACGACAAAAAATATATGGTATTTATGTAGGAAAAGACTTTTATTATTATATACATAATGTTTTCCTGAATTGAACCAGAGAAGACTGTAAACTCATGCTTCAACCCCCCCACCCCCCGCCCCCAAACTTTGCCTCACTTAGGCCAATATTCATGAACTGACCATACAAATACTAACAGTTTGCTCACAACTTGTTCATTTATTTGCCACATATATAACTTCTACCGCCACCTCTGAGGTGATACAAACACAATCAAGATTTAAAGGAAATATTATATTTCCACAATTGAAATTGAAAGATATATTTTTCACTTGTGAAAATATAGAAATGAAAAAGGTAGCACAAAATATTTTGGCAATAACTTTCTCTATATTACACATAACTATAAAATTAAGGGATTTTGAGGCATTTAGACAAAATATAATAATGGCTGGGAGGCCAGAGTGAAAAACCTTTGAAAAAGTGCTGTAAATCATGAAAATTGAACCAGATCTAAAATTTACTAATCCTTTGAAATATACCTGATTTAATTTTTCTATTAGTGTTTTGTCATCAATTGTAACAAGGTTTTTCTGTTTTAAAAATGGTCAGAGTATAAGAAAAATAATATGTAAAATTAGTTTTTAAAATGTTGTCAAGTTCTAAACCTCTAAACAGGTCACATACACATCTCTTTAGATAACTCATTCACAATGAGGAAAAAAAAAACCAATACACATTGCACTATTGCTATTGCATAAAAATTGTTCCTGTTTGTTTAAAAATTAGATGACCGTAATCTGGTTTATACTTTGAATTGTATCTCGACTCCTTTGGACAATTTGAAAGCTACACTACTGAGTGTGTTACATGGTGAAATATGTAACAATGAATTCTCATTTGTTTTATTGCTTGCTCCTCTCAAGGTTAAACAATAAACACCAATCAGAAATCAATGTATCTCTGTGTCTCTGTGTGACAAACAGAAAGTAGCAAGAGAGCGATTTCATGGAGAAGTCCTTAGATATGTCAAGTCCTTAAGCGGAGATGCTATCAAGTTGTGACAATATGCTAATTGTGCAAACGTTTTATGAATTTGCATGTTTTGGAGAACAGTGAAATGTGATAAATACTGCAAATTCATTGAAAGTCCAACATATCAAACTGTGCTCAGCAAAGTATACATTTTTATTTAGCCATTCTTGTTCTGACATGTTTTTTTGAAAGACTGTTCCACATCTGGGTTCTTCAAGCATGACAGGAATGGTTGTGAAACTAAATTTGATTAGCAGAATATTTTTAGGAAAAGCAAAAGTTTGAACCATTCATCAAGAAAGTTTAACAAATGCATGTTTATAAGATGGGCTATAGAAAACCCAAAATGTCTTATTCCGGTGTGGTTCATTATGATTTCATTTTGCAAATACTTGCTGATGATAGTGATGATTACAATAATATTAAGGATATAAGATTATTGGAGCTGGAAAATCATTAATAGAGATACCAATTTTGAGTGGTATTTCAAAATTAAATGCACAAATGGCAGAATACTGAGCCAAATTAAAATACAGACAATTTAAAAACCTATTCAAGCTGACAAAGCTAACTATGAAAGAAGCACAGAACAATATTGATACAAAGAAAAGGAGCAGAGTATGCTTAGAATTAATTAACAGATTAATGTGAATACATCCTGAGGTGTCAAAGATGTTGATTTCAACAGAGATAATAAGAATTTGAAGCAGGAAGAAAGATACATATATTGAAGTTTAGATAAATATTGGGTTTTGACTGTTTCTTCCTTCCCTTCTTTTTCCATTGATAAAGAGGGAGGTCTCCCGTACAATAAAATCCTATCATCATCTTGCCCTAAATTGTACATGGGGGCAAATTTGTAATTTTTCTTTTTTATGCAGAGATATTTAACCAGTGAATGAAGGCACTGATGAAATTCATGAAATTAACATAGAATAGGCGATGGGGCAGATTTCAAACTACTCAAGTTTATCAACTTAATAAGTTAAAAAGAAAATGTGGAATAGGTTTGGGTGTGTCATTAGTTTTCCTTCTTCACTAACAAACATGAGTATCTGTGGCTGCTGCAGTCTTTTGCATCTGCAGAAAGTAAGATGTGATAGATTTTGTTGGTATTTAACCTTATTCCAATGCCCGGATTTGTTCTGGATGAGATTTTCTTTGCACGAGGAAATTGCATTATTTCTACTGTTTGATGTTATTGTTGTTGTAGGGTTTAACGCCATTTTTCAGCACACGATAGGCTATACATGGCGGCCAGTATTATTGGCAGAGGAAGAACCCGGGAAAACCCCCAGAAAGAACTACCGACCCACGAGAAGCTACTGGCAAGTTTTCTCACATAACTAGATTAGCTGCCTCTTCTGTTTGAAGATAACATTGTAATGTCTTCCAATTTTAACTGAGACATGGAAATGGTAATAAGATGTTTTCAAATCATTTGTGTTGTACAAAACAAAGGGAGTTAAATGGAGTTGCATTTTAATGGTCTAAAACGTTGGTTAAAACTCACTGCAACCAACAGGTAGACTGTTTGAAAGTATTCTTGTTATCTTCTCATCAATGATAATTGCATATAAATATATGATAACTATATCTCGATCTCTCATCTGCGTACTGGAAATGGGACCAAAATGTCTACATGAAAGGACACCACATACCTTCCAAAATATAATGACCATCAAGTTCATAAGTGTATCGATGTGTATCGTACCACAGACTGTGTGTTGTGAATCGTACCAATGCCCAGCACAGGTTTATCGTTTCACCCAGTCTTTTGTCACCCTGATTAGAATAAAGGGAATGAGTAGTAACAAGAAGATTACTGTGATCAATACCTCTTAAGGAGCAAAGACTGGTTAATAAATGCATCAGCTAAAGGAATAATTTCCTCCTTTAGCCATTACTCCAGTAACTGCACAAGCATGGTATAAATCAGGGATTTAATTTTCAATAGGATCTGCTTTTTCATCCAAGCAAGGCCTGTCAGTTACAAGTAAATTAACCACAATCTTATCTCCAAGTAGGTAAATAAATACTCTTGATAGGAAAAGATATCACTCTTCTGACTGTCACAGGTCTTGACTAATTTTTCAGTCTGTCGCAATCAGAAAAATTGTGTCTTTTCTACTTGCAATAAATACATGTAGGAAGAGATAAGAATTTATGATAAGTCTTAGAAATTTAACCACATCATAACTTTGTTGTACTGATAGTGAAGTGTAGACTAAGCCAGATTTGCAAATAAGTACACTTTCTAACAATGATGTTATCCAAAGCTCTCTTGGCCATTTCAAATTTCAGTTATTTTCTCACAATCAGAAAAATACTGATCTACTTATTTTTCTTTGACAGGTGGTATTAATCTAATATTCTAGTACCTGCACAAGCATGGTATAAATCATGGATTTCATTTTCAATAGGATCAGCTTTTTTATCCAACCAAGGCCTGTCAGTTACAAGTAAATTAACCACAACCTTATCTCCAAGTAGGTAACTGCCTTGTAATAAATAAATACTCTTGATAGGTAAAGATAACACTATTCTGACAGTCACGGGTCTTGACTAAGTATGATGACAAATTTACACAATGGAGAGGAACATTATCAAAGCCACACTCTCTAACCCCTGAATAAGAACAAATTCACTAGAAGAAGAGTTCTCAGATAAATGCAATGTGTCTGATAATGCTCCTGTGTCCCATAATATTTTTAATTAGTAGAAATAATCTTAACAGAAGTGCAAACAAGTGATATTGAACCTTTTGACAAGAATGGTTCATAATTCTCCATAATAAAAGTAAACTAGGGTTAGTTTGACAAAAGAATTGTATTGTTTTCAATACAAGAATATGACCTTGACTTCTTGGAAGCAAGAGCATTTGGAATAAATGTCTTTATTCTGTTGCTGATATTTCAATCTGTTGCAATCAGAAAAATTGTCTTTTCTACTTGCAATAAATGCATGTAGGAAGAGATAAGGATTTATGATTAGTCTTATCAGAAACTTTATTCATAAAAATTGTGCAAGATCAAGATTTGAAACACATGAGACTGAGATAGATTTTAACCAAAAAACTGCTGAGTGGAAGACATATTGACAAATTAATCTGTGAGTCAAGGAATTATCATCAGCTGTACAAGCAGCATATTCTAAAATTTTGATCTTTTCGTTCATCAAGGTTGGTTTTTAACATCAATCTGAAGTTATCATAATCCTGATCAATTGTGCATTTGGTTTTCTTCTAAATTTTCCAAACTTTTGTCGATAAGTCTCAGGTACCAACTTATAACACTTTAAGATACATTCTTTAACCACATCATAATTAGTACTTTGTTGTACTGATAGTGAAGTGTAGTCTTAGCCAGATTTGCAAATAAGTACACTTTGTAACAATGTTATCCAGAGCTCTCTTGGCCATTTTAAATTTCAGTTATTTTCTCACAATCAGGAAAATACTGATCTACTTATTTTCCTTTGACAGGTGGTATTAATCTAATATATTTCTGGCAATATCAAAAACTTAACTTGTGTGTAATTTAATAATAGTAAGAACTGATGTTTTCAAATTACAACACGCAACTGGAGGTCTAGAATAAAAATCATGACTCTATTTGGACACTTTTTTCAACCTCTGTTAAATGGGAATATTGCCCTTCACTGACTTGGACAAGAACTTAAAGGACATCAGCATGGGGATGGAGAAAGGAATTTGGCAATAATTGTATGTACATAATTAAATGTAGTTCAACTCAAAACCAATGGCAGTAATACATAACCTGCTAATATTGCATTATCATCTAAGATAAGCTGTCAAAGTGAAGTTACAATTGTTTTCAGCTGGATGCTCTACTGCAGGCTGGAAGATGAATTGAAAACTAGCTGCGCTGACTAAACTGGGCCTAAAGAACTAGTGTCAAAGAGATATTGGTATGCTTTTGATGTAAGGCAATCAAATGTATTTTCTTACTGATTAAATATTCATATCTTTGATTCATCTCTAAAAGTTTACCTCTCGAAGTCGACCTCTGTAGTTGGCTATACAGGCTTCAAACTTTTGCCCTGCCTTTAACCTGATTGCCTTTGCAAGTTCACAATTGGACTTGAAAGGCTGGTTCTCACTGCTGACAATGGCTTTACATTTGCTCTCTGTAATATCACCAATGTAGATCAGTACTGTAAGGATATCTGAAAATTTGAATTTGGTCATTTTCCTGTCCATTATATAATGTGATGCAACTTTTTCAGCTTTAGGGCCTCCTTCTTTCTTCTGCTTTGGAAATAATCCAAATGTTTTTGAGACTGGCAACTGCTGACATGAAGGCTGTTCAAAAATTGAAAACACTTTTTTCAACCTGTTACCAAACTGCTCAGATGCAGCTTTGTTATCTTCTAAAGCTGCAGAAAACGAAAGTGTGACCAAGTCAAGAATTGCATCATTCACATCAATGAAGTGAATCTCCTTTATCTTTGCTATATCGTTCACAGATTTGCTGTATTGTAGAACTGCCTGACGATACTGAAGTGCACATATCTCCATAGGGACTCCACTCTTTTTTCCTGCAAAATAAGAAAAATGAAAAAAAAAATATTTAATTGAGACTTCAAACAAGCATGACCTTAATAAAACAAAACTACATAGAGAAGTATGAAAATCGTAAAAAAAAAAACAATATGGGTATTTCCTAAGGAATAACAATTTTTAAATAATATTTTTAGAACTTTATACAGTTCTGAAACAATATATATGTACTGAATGTACTGGTAGTTGTTTACTGAAATTGCAGAATGGCAATTTTCAAATATTGTTAACAAAAAAATCTTAAGGAGACAAGGTGGTTCCTAAATAATGTTTCAGATCAAAATATGACACCTAAGTGAAGATTAATGACAGTTACACTCTCTTTATTTAAAACATTCTCCTTAGTAAATGTCATTATTGAAGCATAAAAGAACCTCAAATTTCTAAGTATTAGATAACAATCAGGTTCCTACCAGAGATAATATTCCAGCATTTGTTGGACATTTTCTCCAAAAGATTAACATATCACCTGAAAATGACATAAAGACACTAAAAGATGGTACTGTTAGTAAACTGTGAGAAAATATTGATATCTTTTTTCTACTTTGATGGTTTGGAAAACAAAATAGTAATCATTCTTAACGACTATTGCATACATCAAAATTAGCACAGATCAGTTACCCATATTAGTCAGCTGGTAAATAGACAAAACTAAATAGTGTCTATGTGTTTTGTTCTGAGGAAGAACAAGTTTAAAACAGTGAAGGAATGTTGAGGTAGTCAGTCCAAGAGGTATGTTTCCCCCAAACAAGGCACTAATGTGGTATTGTATTTATTACATGATCCCATTTTTGCATATTTTGTCCTCAATTTTGTCAATGTATACTTTTAGAAAATGATATAACAGTAGTCAATTGATCGTTTGATGCTTTACAAAATGTTGCACAAACCTCAACAAAATGTACATGTACATAACTGGGGCTAGGCCTAGATATATACTGTGCAGCTGCGTCACGTGTCTGTCTGCATTGCAGGTTTGGTTATTTTACTGTTCAGTTTTGAATTTCAAAAAATGACGTATGGGACATATCAATGGATTTAAAGTGCAGTCATAGTCAAGTGAATTTTTCCTTAATTCTCAAATGAAACATAAAAAGTCTTTCACCAGTAAATGAGCAGTTTTCTTACACCATACTTACTGAATACAAACACTCTAGTTCCAAGCAGATTTCTGCACAAATTTCACATAATAACAGAAATTAAATTCATGCAAGTTTAAAACCAAAAGCTGATTGATTTATATTTTTTATTTTAAAAAGAAAATTAAGATTTGGTCTTTTCTTACATGCAGACTAGATTTATAATACCCATTCAGGTATTTTTTCACCTGAAAATTGTAAACAATATATTTCTGTTTTCTTCTCTTTTTCGTTAATCGAAACAGTTCCAAGAATTTAAAATAGCCAACATACACTTCCCTGAATGTGTCCTGGTAATGAAAAAGTCCCAACACCATTGTAATGTAATTCTTCTAAATCTGAATAACAATCAAAGCAAGCTGCTGCTCTTTGTGATGCATCTACCTCATGTTGCAAATGTTTGTCAGTTTTATCCTCCAATTTAATAAACAACTTTGATTCCTCAGAAATATTAATAATAGAAAAATTGAAAGTTTTTCAACTTAAACTTCTTCCAGAAAATTGTGATTAATTTCATCTGCAGACCCTAATTTTGAAACTCTCAAGCTGAAATGGATTTTGACTAAGATGGAATTTTAAATGATTTACATTTTGGAATTTGTCATTATTGCTGTAGCTGCGATTGAGATCAGTGGGTTCAAAGATTTTGTTCCTTGGTTTCTCAGACCTTTTTGTTAAAATGTTTATGAATTCAGCACTTTGTGGCAATTAACAAACTCATTTTAAGTTCAAATACTTTAGCCACAGTTACTGTCCTTTAATTATCTGTTTAGTTTGACTACCTGAGTCTTTATTACTTTTGTCTCGAGTCTTGAAACTTTTAATAAAATATTTCAATGGCAAAGTGCTTGATCTCTCTCTCTCTCTCTCTCTCTCTCTCTCTCGTTTAGTGTCATTTCACACACCAGGTTTATCTGAGAACTCATTGTCAATCATTCTTCCCAAAATAGTGTTGACAACTTCAACTCAAATTATTTGGCAGCCAATTTTGTGAACAGCCCATAAACTGCTCATTGCTACTTATGGTAGTCCGCTATGATCAGCAGTGTTTTTATACATAAGGGTTTTCAAGCTTAGTGACCATATTTGAAAGCAGACTTGCAAATTTTGTATAAAGTGGAAAGAGCTTTAGGAAAATTTCAGCCAAACTTGATTGGAATTGCCTCAGTGGTTTTTGATCAGTTGAAAGTTACCAAGAACTGATACACAAGTGACAGGTCTTAAAATTCTGAAAAATGTATCCCAAAACTAAAACATCAACTTTAGAGCAAAAATATTTAAACCCTTAAAATATATGGTCACATTTTTAAGATATAAATCAAATTCCCTTCAAAATTCAAAATTTCATCAAGTTGTACATGATACATGATAATAAAGATTCTTCTTTTTTTTAACAAATAACTTCTGTCTTGCAGGATGCAAGTCAACACTCTTTAAAAGAACGCAATGATGGACACTGACAGGGTATTCACCCTGGTCAATGTTAACCCTTTATGTATGACTTCTCACAACCATATCACCTCATCTTTGTAATATGTTTCAATGTGAGGGATGACAATCTCTAATGATGGTTTTTATGTTCTGAAGCTTGTTTGTGGAATTTTCATTTCATGTATCTTGCCAGGAAGAAAAACATGTTTATTTATATAATACTTGCTTTATGAATATGTAATCTTCCATTGGGAATTAGTTGATACAAGGACAACTTTTGATGCTGTATATGCCATTTCATTACCCAAAATACCAATGTGAATAGTCAATCAACAACAGAGAATATTATGTCCCGATTTATTATGATCAAATCATGTTTTTATAAGATTAGGTTATCTTAAGTTTATCAAATATCATGTTTTGCAAGGCTTTCAGGGATCAAATGGGATTTTGAGAGGTTCTGATAACGTTCAACAGGAAACATATCTTTTTAATAAATCTAACCAACTCAGACACTGTTCTTTTTTTATAATATACCAACCTGAACTAATTGCTGGAAGGGCTATTGATTGCACTTGCAGTTTTTCAGCTTCAAAAAAACTAGCAAAAAGGGTTTTCAATAAATCATCTTCGCATTTCTTCAGTCCTTCTGATGTCTTGTTGTACTTGTCCCACCTTGGTCCAACTGCATGGATAACAAATGGGAACTTTAGTCTACCACCAGATGTAACACATGATGTTCCAACACTCAAACGTTCATTTTTCTTAATGTATGATTTGCACTCATTAATTAATTGCCACCCTGCTGCATCAGCTATTACCCTGGCAACCCCAATTTCATGTTTCAGGTCCTCATTCGCTGCATTCACAATAACATCAACTTTAGCTTGAAGGATTGAACCTCTGTACACAAAGACTTTGATTCCTTCTGCTGTTTTGAATGATTTTGTGGTGTCACCTGGATGTAAACTTTCAGAAGACACTGAAGCTGATCGTTCAGTGTCATTTTTGTCTAAAGGTGTACTGTCTAATGTTTTCTTCTGACTTATTGGAACAAAGGTTTCTAGTTGTATGTCCATCTTGTGCTTTGCATTTTCTACTTCCTCCAACTTTCTAGCAGTTACATGAATAGTGAAAGGGTCACCATCATGAATGTAGCAATAAACTTTTCTCTCTGGAAAACTGCTGTTCATTTCTACCATAAGCTGCTTAGCATATTCAAACTGTTCTTTCTTTATGCTAAGATCTGATTCATGAAATTTGTTTATTTCATCAAATGCTCTCCTGATGTCTTCTGCAGCTTTGTCAACTGCTTTCTGATCCTCTCCGTGCACATAAACCACTTTATCCATCACAGAAAAGTTCTGATCAATCTCTTTTTCAAGAAACGACATACACATATCATTGAAAAAGTGTCTGAATATCTGATACTTCACTTGAGAGATATTCTCCACTGTGTGCCCTTGCGGCAAAGAAACAGACCCATCTTCTTCCTCATCTGTGACTGGTGATACAGGCTCTTCCATATAACCTCCATTAGGATTTCTTAGATGTCCTTCCAGTTTTTGCAGAGATTCAAGTTCACCCTTGTACCTTTTCATTATATCTTCTGGACTTCGTTTCACAGTTTCTTCCATCAGTACCTTACTACTGAAAACTTCTGAATTTTCCAGGCACTGAAATAAATTATAGGTATTAAAACTTTGTTTATTAATAGATTAAAACACTTCCTTTTTTAAATTTGGTTAAAAACATAACCTGAGACTACAGAAAACACACATTTGAACCAAAAAATGATTTCAGATTTCAGAAATATTTTAATGCTGAAATTTAACAACCTATCTTGTAAATGGTTCAGTAAATAATTTAACAGAATATAAAGACAAAGTTTAGACACTTTAACTATATTAATTATCAACAAGTCCAATGGGATTGACAACCTACTAATCTAAAGATAATAAGAATTTGCAGGAATTCTTCCTTTTAACTGAGTGTTGATAACAGGATTTTCAATTATCTGCTGTGGTACACATATTGGATGTCAGCTTAGCACCAATTTCCTTTAGGACAAAGAAGATTTCATTTGAAGCCTTTCTAGTGAAAACCACCATGTCATAATGATCATACATTCAAGGGGAGTAGTGACAGCAAGATTTTAAGACAGTCATCACGGCAGCCAAAATAAATGTAGGACTCGTACCATTTTGATTAAGGACCTACTAGGTGTTATAAGAAGTCCATGGTGATAACCGCATGATGATAATGGCATCCATTTTGGAATATAGATAACAATGTGATCATATTGAGAGTTGGTTATTCTCATTAAGAAACAGTTGAACGCCATTATGACTAACAGTGGTATGTGAGAAAGCTTGCCAGTAGCTTTCTAGTGGGTTGGTGGTTCTTGTCAGAATTTTCCAGGGTTCTTCCTCCACCAATTATACTGGCTGCCATGTTAAGCCTATATTGTTCTGAAAAATGGCACTAAAACCCTAAAACAGCAACAACGAAAATGCAAGTTTAACAGGAAGAATGTATGATTGCTGAACAATTTGTTGCAAAAGGCAAGGAAACCAGCACTGTGTTGTCCACAATTATGCTACAAGCTCCAAACGTTTAAAGGAAGTGTTGCTAAAGCCAGTGTTTTCTTCTTGGGCATATTGATGAATTACTGCATCCTAAGGTAGATGGTACACCTGCAAATGTAAGTAAACTGTTTGCAGATGCTTGTGATGTGTTGTGGATGCTTTCTTTTGCATTTTGTGACATGTCTCATAAGTGGAAAGAACTGATGAAGCCAAATCTCCATTACAGTTATCAATCTCTCTGTGCAACCCAAAATAAGGTATCTGATCCCCTGTCTGGAGACGATCTGTTTCACAAGTTAAAAATATTGCAGATGCTCAGTAGATGGGGGAACAAAGTGTTTGGAAAGCTTTCAGCTTCAAACACTGGAAAATACTCAAATTACAAAGGTGCTCAAGCAGGACCCCATTTTATTCTAGACGTGGGCCAGCAACCAGCCCTGTCAATGGCAACCATACCTACGAGGACCACAGAACCTCAAAAAGAGGAGACCAGTCTTACAACCCCATCAAGATCTGTGAACAGAGGCAGTGTTGCATCTTCCACAAAAACTGTTAAGAAGCAGTTTTCCCATTCATGAGAACAGTTATTTTCCAAGCCTTCTATGATATGCCAGAAAATTTTGTTGCTGGTAAAGTTAGTCGGTATGCAGAAGATCACCTATGATGCATGGATTTATCTAATCTGAAAGGTTATAGATTCGAACTCTATAGCTGTCCATTCCAAACTTGTATTCCAAAACAGAGAAAATTCTCTGACAAAGAATCAACTGTAATTACAACTGAAATTGATAAACTGAATGAAGGAAGTATTGGAGAGAATAAACTTTGCTTGTGTAAATTATTTCTCTAACATTTTCACATGAGAAATGCATGATGGGATCATCTGGGTTATTCGTAACCTGCATGCTTTCAAAGCATATTTGGTACATCACAATTTTAATCTTTTTATGAGCACATTATTACCTAGGTCAGCATTACTACTCAAATTAACTAAACTAAATATAGCAGATCTGGCAGTGTTGATGGAGCTGTAACCTAAACCAGAAGCAAGAAGCTGTCAGAAAAGCCAGAACCAAATTTACAGGTGGATCAAGGGGATCAATATGTTTCCCGACTGAAAAATGCAACTATTTCTGGAGATGTATCCAATAGTGTATCTCCATGAGTCGAGTATGACACTGGCATCTTGTCCTGATATGCCTTTATGAAACAAGGCTTTCCTGATAGAAAAAACCCACAGATAGCCAGTTTTTCCACAGTTGATGTTCCTTGAGTGGATCCTGAGGCAAGGTCAACACTCAGCCAAATCTGTCTTTCTCTACACCAAAACCAAATATCACAGGCCATTTGATCAAGTATTTCTATCAACAAAGAGACTTTAATGTCAGGAAGCAGGCCTGCAATTCCAATAACTTGATGTGGCTTTTCTTCTCAGTACTACTCCAGCAACCACCAGTTTTAACATCGTCTGTTACCCCTCCCCATCCTATAAGAGAACTGTCACTTTGGATAATAATGTCTGGGTTACATCTGCAAATAGGCTTAAAACTGTTTTAACATTTTGGATCCACCATTTAATTTTATCTTGAGAATTTCTGGAAAGAAATTGATGCATCATAATTGCCCTTATGCATTTTCAATAATCTGTCTTTCTCGCTTCCCAAAGGTTTGTAGTAGAGAGGGGCATATTCTATTAGCCTGGCTCACTAGCAACCATTGTGCCTGTTAATTGTGCTAATTCATGAATAGTCAAATGTTTTTGCTAGAAAACTCAATCAAATTCCCTCGGTCAATCTAACCATCATATTTACTGACTTAATGAGAAATCCCGCAATGCTGATAGTTTGTGTAAGTTGCAAAATGTATTTAGTTGGGTAATTCTAAATCATCCAATATGTTGGACCTTGAAGAAGATCATCATCCAAATAGACAACATTGAGATAACCCATCTTACACAAAGAAGAAAAAAGGCTTCATCATTTTGGCATATACTTGTGGTGCAGATGCCAGTCCATTTGGTAAACAGTTGTACTGATAAATTTGTCTTTTCTTGTGAAAGTATAAATATTTGCAAAAAAATATTGTCAACTGGAATAGAGTAATATGTATCATTCAGGTCAATAGAAGCAGACTAAGAATCTTTGTGAACCATGGTCAGTACTGTTTTTAATGTCTCCATTTTAAAATGGTGATGTACCACATTGTGCATTGAAAGCATGCAAGTTAAGAATAACACATATGGTTCCATCATGCTTTTCTCTAGTGAATATGTTAGACAAGTACTTTATACACTAGCAAAGTTTATTCTTTCAGCATAGTTTATATATGTTGTGGTGTTCCACAGGAGTCCTCTATGATTTGGATAGCAGAAGAATTACAGTCCTCACCCTCCTTGATTTGTCTACAGCATTTGACATAATAGACTATGATATATTACTTCACCATCTCCAGCATGCATTTGGCATTCACAATACAGCCTTACTGTTGGTCAAATTGTACATAATAAACAGGACACAAACACATTGCTGGGAAGTATTTTTGATCATCCTCTTCACCATGAGGAACATCATGAGAGATGAGCAATGGTTTTCATAATTGAGTAAATGCCATAGGCAAAGGATTCTCCAAACTAAAGATGGTTCTTTGTAAGATTTGTAACCTCCAATTAAACATTAAAATGCATGTTTATGCGAGATACATATTCTAATCAGGAAGAATTGTAAGGCTGAATAATTGAAGCTAGCTTTGAAATAATCAGCCCTCAGATACAGTGGCCATATGGGTCCAGTTTGGGGCAAAGACCAGGTGTTTGTAATATGGAAGCCCGTGCTATGGTGCTGGGGTGGGACACAGGACATTAGATCTACTGTCTTTAACCACAAGAAAAGGCTGAATAAAAATATGCAGTCACCTTCAGGTGGCCAAGTTTAGTCATGATGAAATAAAACCATTGTTTTCAAGTTCTTTGGGGCCAGGTTCATAGCATTAAACAGTAACTTGGTTATTGGCTGCCCTGGGTCATAATAGGATAAATGACACTAATGGGCCTAATATGTCTCCACCAACTGGATGGCTTTTTCTGGTGCGGGTCTGTGTACAGATGTAAGGACAGAATTTGTGATATTAGATCAGTTGCGACATATTTGAAAGCAAGATTGGGTTCAGTATTGACTGTGAGTGATCTAAGGTTGATGGCTTGTAGAGAAATTGTTATGGAATCATTCCCTTCTCTGAATGTTTACCCATAGTGATTTTTGAAAACCATGGCTTTGAACTTGTACTGGATCTGCAGAATGGTTTCCCCCAAGAAGAGTCCATATTAACTAGACACTGTGGCACAAATGGCAATAAAGTATTGTATTGCATTGTGGCACTATAAGAGATACCATACATCATAACTCTTCAGTATTCACCATGTGAGATGGTACGAGGGCTCATAATTCAACATAATAGGCAGAAGCAGAATTTTGTATTGCTCTCATGCAGTCAGATTTAGACAGTAGCATCTTACAGTGAGAGAACAGAGCCACCGTAACAGTATACAATTTCATATGATCAAGCTGGTTATAACAGAATCTGGTCAGGGCCATCAAAATTGGTGTCGTGTTGTCTAGTTGATCAAGTTGTAATAGGGTACAGGATATCTGATCTAATTTGCTAGTCCATACATCTGAAGTATAAGACTGTAAATGAGGTGGTTTGTTTTGATTGTGAACATCAGATTAGTATTATTTCCAAAAAAGGACCAACCAGACAACATATGAAACTCAGTAAAATTCGATATTGATGCTCTAATCCATTCAGAGACAGATATGCACAGAGAAATGAGGTACCTAACATTACAGAGAAACAAAGAGAATAGCTTTTTAAAAAATAGAATGCAGGAAAAAGCACTTTGGCAAAAGAAATAGTAAGCACAAGCAATCAACTACCCAGAAAAGAATGCAGCAGAAAGGAAAAAGAGAACAAAATGTACTGAAATTACAACAAGCAAGACAAAGATCATAACAAAAAGAAAGACAATCCAAACTGATGTGGAACAAAGAAAGATTAATTACACTTAAGTGGATTTATCAGAATGAAAACACCAAGTATTAAATCATAAACACACACATATACACACCCACACACATGCAAACAAAGAAACACACACACACACACACACACACACACATATATATATATATATATATATATATATATATATATATATATATATATATATATATATATATACACTGTATCAAAAATGATATAACATAAGATGTATAAGTTGTTCACTAAAGGAAATGAGGCTTGCATTCAGGTACTGGTGTATGGAAATTAGTGGGGATTAGAAACTAAGCGAATTGACAAACCATCCAGAGGTAAATAAAATATTTTAATATATTGACAGTTCATCAAAGTCATTAGTCTGCTTTAACATTTCTAACGACTATAAAATTCTCTCCCCCCTTTAGATGGCTAGACTAAACTTTACCATCATTCATAGATTCAGAGACATCGTTGTATGACAACAGCAAAAATCCCCAATGATTATATTTTCATGAATCTTTGCCAGTATATAGCTAGGATAATCCAGAGAAAGAGGGGGGAAGATAGGGGAAACTATTATGACATTTTTATATTTAATACTTTATAATCAAGTTTGAGAAGATTATAATATGTTTAAGAAACAACAATGAAGCATTCTATATGTTACAGTATATGTGCCTCGTCTGTATCTCAAGTAACATTGTTATATGTATTTCTCTGGGCATGTAAATAATGTAAGATCCATATAAAGTGAATAATTAAAAAGTAGGCATAATGAAATTTTAAAACGTGACACCGATTACTGAAATAGTTGACTCTGAATGTCCACATGATCTGTATATTTACTTTACTAGAGGTGGTTCAGTGTCATTCAAATGGCTAGCATTCTTTAATGCCTTAACATATGGGGACACTATCCACCGCCACTACCATAAAAAAATTAATTTCTATATGAAAGTGAAGTAACAAGTATCTAAAGGAAAAAATGTGAAGATTATCCCCATATATTCTAAAAATGAGAGAGATTCCTTACAAGGTGGATCAGCCTTAATTTATTGAATCCAATCTGAATCGATCACCCACTTATTCTTCATTATTTCCACTATATGTAACTATTTTGCAAGGAATGCAGTACATGTATGTTTAATTTTTTAAACAAATTTTAAAAAAAGTTAAAGAAATCATTTTTGTATGAAAAGTACTTCTATAAAAGAAATTTATCAGTATGTCATGATGCTCTATTCATTTGCTTAAAGATAGAAACACTCTTTTAATCATATTTTGGGGACTATTTCTGAAAACATCCTAATACATCGACTTCCAAGCAATATTATATTAGACCAAGGCCTAGTTGTGCTAAAACAATGTTTTCCATTGGTTAGTTTGCTGGCACATGAGCAGAATGTGTAAAGTTGGAGTTCTTTATCTGTCTTTGTTTCCTTAACGGACCCATAATTTTCATATGGAGAAGACTCTCTAGTAAAAATGTCCACCTTATCCTACTTTTCGCATAGGTTTACCTGCCTGTGTGCACTTAAGACCAGTCTACCAGAGATCTGAGGCCATAAAGTCTAAAATCTGGACACAAAATCGGATTCCAACCATGGGCAAATTTTGGGTAGGAAAAAACAAACGGGTTCAAACAATTAGGTTTGACCCTTTGTAAAAATGTCCAGATTATTTGGTATCGTTGTAGAGATAAATCTGTCTACCTTTCTATAATACCTCCCACTTTTAATTTAGTGTATCATGCATGACCTTGATGCTAGAGACCTCGGAAGTAGGCTACTACCTCATGCTCCTAAACTCGGCGCTAGGGGTTAATGTGTTAATGGACTTTAAATGATGACCGAATTTTGGTATTTCTTCCTGAACCTCCCAATCTGCTGTATCTTCTATAGCCTCTGCAACAACTGTATCAATTGTAAGATGCTCATTGGCCACATTAACAATGCAGTCAACAGTAAGTTGAGTTATGTCTCCTTTGTAAACTAGGACAATAAGTCCCTCTGCAGTCTCAAAAGATGGTCCCTGCTGACTGTCCACTTGAAGGATGGTTTAGTACAATGCATAAGTCTCTTTTTCACCATGTAATACAATAAAAAAACTCGTATTTCTGGCGAATGAGTTCAGCATTCAGCCAATAAAATGTGAAATATAGGTCAAAGTGACTATAGTTCTAAGTGGTGTCACAGTTGTACTAACTGAAATCAATACAATCATCTAATCTGATGATTCTATAAGGAACAGTATTTGACATTGGTTCACAAAAGACCCTAGCTGGTAATGAGCCAAGTACAAAAACCTTACCTAAAGCAATTAAAATGTAAAATGTAGGCCAAAATAACCTAATATTGTATAATAGAGATGTATACAATTGTCTTGTTTAATATTTTAGCATGAATACAGCTTGAGAAATAAATTTAAAATCTCAAATATAATCCAAGTCAGTAAAGCAAGAGATATGAATCACATTCACCTACATTGTAATGTTGCTCTTGTGCTTGTCTAGTTACATCACCTCATTGAGTTTTACAACTTTAGTTATAACAGTATGTAAATGGTGGTCTTGTGCTTGTCTAGCTTCATCACCTCATTAAGTTTTATGACTTTAGTTATAACAGTATGTAAATGGTGGTCTTGTGCTTGTCTAGTTTCATCACCTCATTAAGTTTTATAACTTGAGTTATAACAATATGTAAATGGTGGTCTTGTGCTTGTCTAGTTTCATCACCTCATTAAGTTTAACAACTTTAGTTATAACAATATGTAAATGGTGGTCTTGTGCTTGTCTAGTTTCATCACTTCATTAAGTTTTACAACTTTAGTTATAACAATATGTAAATGGTGGTGAAAAGACCTAGATTTAAAACAAAAACTTAACCAAGAATCTAGTAATAATGAACATTCAGGCACAAAGCTGGCTCTTTTTGCACCCTCATAAGTTACTATGAAACTAACTACCAACTGTTAGACCTAGGAATAATGAATGGCTAAGATGCATTGTCAGTTTAATGAACATTTCTTTGATTTCTATATAACTGAGCCAAAATGATTAGGGATATGACTTTCATAAGTGATTGTTTCAAACATTTTCAATTTTGACCACTCTCTTTCCCCTCCCCCCTCCCCTCACCCAATTTGTGTTTATTTGGCAGAGACAAGTCACTTCACCAGACGTATGGACCAAGTAAAAAAAGTGTTTGATTGGTCAGTTCTAATACTAGCCTTAACAGATATTGTGTGAGACCAAAACTTAGACTTAACCAACATAGTTCTTTAAGTTACTGAGCTCTAGTGATACCTTACCCAACCATTTTCATGCAACAATACATGAAGGCTGTCACATTCACAAAACTATTATTTATAAGCCACAAGTATAATTTAAAAGCTATACTTAAAAGATATTTTGACTTAAAGGCCTAAGGCTAAATATAGTGAAATCTGTGTTTAAAACAGTCACAAGACTTTATGCTGGCATTCTTTTCAATTTTCCCAACAACGATCAAAACTCTGATATAAATAAGAAGAGTTTATGATGGCATTCTTGTCAATTTTCCCAACAACGATCAACAACTCTGATATAAATAAGAAGACTTTATGCTGGAAATAGTGTCAATTTTCCCAACAACAATCAAAACTCTGATATAACTAAGAAGAGTTTATGATGGCATTCTTGTCAATTTTCCCAACAACGATCAACAACTCTGATATAAACAAGAAGACTTTATGCTGGCAATAGTGTCAATTTTCCCAACAACAATCAAAACCCTGATATAAATAAGAAGAGTTTGTGATGGTATTCTTTTCAATTTTCCCAACAACGATCAAAACTCATATAAATAAAAAGAGTATTGTGAATGGTACATGATACACTTGTCATGCGTTTAATAGTAACCTATGTATAGGCACTAGTAAGGCACGGTTGACAAACTGGTGCAAATGACCTTGAACTCTGCTTAATGTATACAGGCTTAAACTAAATTTAATTTGCAGAAACCATTATTTTCTCATCCAACTTACTGTATTATGATGTTTGACCTTCAGACCACAAAATCATTTTGTTCTTTGGTTAAGATCTTTCTTTGGAACAAAAGGTACTAATCAAAACCCATTTTTTAATGAGAGTAATGTGAATGATACATCATAAGAAGAGTACTGTGAATGATACATCATAAGAAGAGTACTGTGAATGATACATCATAAGAAGAGTACTGTAAATGATACATCATAAGAGTAATGTGAATGATACATCATAAGAAGAGTACTGTGAATGATACATTATAAGAAAAGTACTGTGAATGATACATCATAAGAAGAGTACTGTGAATGATACATTATAAGAAGAGTACTGTGAATGATACATCATAAGAAGAGTACTGTGAATGATACATCATAAGAAGAGTACTGTGAATGATACATTATAAGAAGAGTACTGTGAATGATACATTATAAGAAGAGTACAGTGAATGATACATTCTACACTTGTCATAAGTTTAATAGTCCTCTATGTATAGGCACTAGTAAGGCATGGTTGACAAACTGCTGTAAATGACCTTAAACTCTGCAATGAGGAAAACTGACCACAACCTTTGTCCCCAAATCAATAGGCACCATATACTTTTGTCAAGGTCAGGAACATGAGTTATTACAGAAAAGAACATTTTTTTCTTTCTGCCCATGACCTTAATATTTGACCCCCAAATTTATAGGCTTTTGTTTTACCATGTGCAAGTCATCCACAAAGTTTGGCCCGTATCTGAAACATAGAACTACTGGTCATGTTGCTGTACAGAGCAAATTTGTTTCATCAGTGTATCTGACTTTCTGACCCCAAATTTGGTATTCATCTTTTGAACAATTCAGAAATGGTAAATATTGGAAAGCTCAAGTTATTATGTTGAGTACAGACAGATGATTGTACAAACATGTGGTGGTTTGAATTATACTAATGTATGAACCCTGGTCAGTTACAGTGCTGTATTCTTGGGCAGTACACTTTAATCCAACTGTTGTAACACTAGTAGCCTACATTTCTTGCTGTGTCATAAAACCAAAGTAAAATTAGCTCAATGATTGACTGACATACATATCTTTTTAATATGTCTGATATTTTCATTAAAAACTGCATGAGTAGTTGCATTCACAAAAATTCTTACAATGCATCCAGCTTTTAGTAAAATTACAAAAGCTCTTATTGTGCATCTTTACATGAGATGAATAAAAAAATTGCAAAACAACTGGTGTCCACATGATGACAGAAGTAAATTTCAATAAGCACTGTCTTACATGTAATGGACTTCACATTAAATAAAGCTTATTTGTTGCTTGAGTAATGTTATAATATGGAAAGAGGTTTTATACCAATTTTAAGATAAGACAAATATATAGAACTCTAAAACAAATTTTTTATTCTTTTTCTCCTCGAAATTTATATGTTTACCACATATACTTAAAACTACAAAGTAGAATACTGACTGTGGTATCAGCCTGGTCTTCATTTTCATTTGACTGTTTTGAAAACTGGCCTCTTTCTGCAATTGTGGATTTAGTTCTGTCTCCCTCGGCTTCCTCATGAACGTTTGAGATTTGTAGCTCTGAAAATAACAGTCAAGGTAATGAGTACCATGTCAGTACAATGAACATAACATAAATACATAAAAATGCATCAAGAAAGCTCATGTTAGTATACCTCTTCTATCCCATCTCCCATAACAACATCCATAATAGAAATGAGTGTATGGCATTGTATCTATCCAAATAAATGTAGCACCAGTATGCTCTATTTAAAATACAGTGTACCATAACTAAATACATGTGACACCAGTATGCTCTATTTAAGATAAAGTGTACCATAACTAAATACATGTGACACCAGTATGCTCTATTTAAGATACAGTGTATCATAACTAAATAAATTTGACACCAGTATGCTCTATTTAAGATACAGTGTATCATAACTAAATAAATGTGACACCAGTATGCTCTATTTTAGACACAGTGTACCATAACTAAATAAATGTGACACCAGTATACTCTATTTTAGACACAGTGTACCATAACAAAATAAATGTGACACCAGTTTGCTCTATTTTAGACAAAGTCTACCATAACTAAATAAATGTGACACCAGTATGCTCTATTTTAGACACAGAGTACCATAACTAAATAAATGTGACACCAGTATGCTCTATATTAGACAAAGTGTACCATAACTAAATAAATGTGACACCAGTATGCTCTATTTTAGACACAGTGTACCATAACTAATCACAAAATATTCTATCTCAAGGTTACAAGTAAAAATTTCTTATGTTGATATGTGCTGTGAGGTGACTTGTGACCAAAAATCAATAACTGCTTATTATTCACCTCTAAATATGGGCATATGCAATCTGTTATCTTTATTTATTTATTTTTCTCTTTATTTATCTATTTATTTTAATTTCAAAAGAGAAATATCGTATCTGACACATTTAAAATCTTATGAGTTTAGGTCTGAAACTATGTATCAGAAAGGAAACAACACTTTACTTAAAATATGTATCAGAAACAAAACCAACACATGAGTTCGTTTACTATTGATTCAAACAATATATTTACTACATTTTACAAGCTTATCATAGTGTCACATAAATGTCTCTCTCCCACACTCTCTTCATCTTTATTTATACAATGTTTTAAAGATCATGTTTTTAAAAACACACCTGTTGGCATCAAATATAATTTTCTTCATGTGACACACAGTGACATGACCAGTTATTTTGTTCACAAGAACAAATTAAAATTGGGACAACAGACAATAAACAGTCACCTAACCTTGACTGACCTTAACTTTGATCTGCTCTCCCTCCTTACAATAATCTTTGAAAATTTGTAATCTTTTGTGTAGTTTCCAAATGTGACATGAAATTCGATATACCTTTGATTCTCAGTAGCATAAAGATCAGATGTTGTTACTAATTCTTCCTGTCTGTCAACAGGCCTGGAGATCATAGAATCCTTGTGCATCATCAATACTCTCAAAAACTCTGAGTGTCAGATTTTGTGTCGATTAATAATATACAAATTTGAAAATGTAATTCTTCTGGCTGAGAGTGAAATCCTAATATTAGGCTATTTTTATCTATTGATCAGGTTTCTCAGAATGTTGAACCTTACCTGTTTCTTTGTAGATTATCTCCTGCACTGCATTATCAATACTCTCAAAGATGTCATCAGTAGCAGTCAAAAGTAACCCTTTGTGAGATGAACTGAACACCATTTTCCCTGTGTGCATCGTTTTCAATTCCTCTAAGGATCTAAACATTTTGGCTGAAAATACTGTCTGATCTTTTGCCAATGGGTATAGTCTTTCTTGGACACAACCTCTGATGAATTTATCTACACCCTTTATTTTTTCAGACTTTTTAAAAAAGAGATGTATTTTTTTTGTTTGGTGGTTTGGTATCCAAACAATGGAAAGTTCCATGGTGATATTGTCAATATAGCCACACATTTCTGGATAAGTGAAAATTTCAAATTGGCATCCTGGAGAGAAAATCTCTTCCTGGACTTCAGAAGATGCAATTCCTAAAAGCTCCAAAAAGTGATCTGCAGCAGGTTTTGATTGGTCTCTTGGACCTTTTAGCATAATGGCAGCTTCAGTTTTATCAGATATTATTGTTACATTTGGATATTTTTCACATAGTTTCTGCAGATATCCAAACGTTTTCATCACTTTTTGCCATTTATGGTCCACATCAATGATTTCTTCATGATTTTCATAATATTCCTTAACCATATGTATTATTTCAGTAACCGCATGAAGTACCAAGGTTTGGTCTTTCTCTGTACATATGACACATACTGCATCAAAGTCTTGCTGTCTAATTAATTCAAATCTGGCAATATCCAATTCTTTTCTCTGTCTCACTACCTGAAGTACATCTCCTTGTATTCTTTGATCAACCAAATGGTTATCCAAATACAAAAATTGTTGTGCACATTTGTGGACACTGTCCAAGACAACATGAATCAATTGTACCACATGAGATTCTTGTTCAAAAATCTTTTCAGAGATTTCAAATAAAAACAAATCTTCATCTTCAGCAAACACAGCAACTGAACAATTGTAATTATTGAGAATTTCATGCAACATCTGTTTTCCAAGTTCTGTTTTTGTGTAAAAGTTCCAATATAGATGAAAGTTCCAGCTGCATGGTATGTTTTTCATACATTTGATAATCTTCTTATCTGGAGCCCTCTTATACTTGATGCACAGTGGAAGTGTGCAATTGTTTCCTGAAAATAAGTTTAGATAATGAGAATTCAGTATGTTGATGGGTACCATGGGCATTGTCTAAAAATAAGATTCTTGTTTGTACATAAATTCATTGCCTTGCAAGGTGATTAAGTTTTTACAGATAGTATCAAAGCTTGATATTTGTTTTGCTGGATCTTTAAATTCACGATTTCTACAAGCCATAAAATCGACAAGAATTGGTACAACCAAACATTTTTTAATGATGTTTTTCAAAATAAAAAGAATCTTTCAGCAAGTTTACATGGTATAAACAGTCAGAATGCAACAGTTTACACAGCTATCTTGATGAATTTTCTGAATTAAGCAAATCTTAATCATGCAAAACAAGTCCACACAACAAGCATTTTCATAACCTAACTTTATTTAACCTCATATTTTCCATGTCTGTGACCTTGATTTCAAATGAGTGACAAAATATGTCACAGAATGAACTTATTTGCTTCACACTAAACTAAAATCCCAAGTATTTACTGAATATAAAACTAATTTATGAACATCTGAGAAACTATACAAAAAAACCCACAAAAAATCAAACCATATCATCTAAATCTGTGACCCATGATGCAAAATCTAAAAAATGGAGTGCATTTTCATATCAGTTTTATACAGGAAAATCACAAGCATACAAGCAGTTGATTATAACCATAGGAATCAACTGTCTTTAGAGTTAAAATTCCAAAATGTAAAAAGAATCCACAAAGGAGAAACCAGCGAATCTTGACAGCTTAAACATACAATGGACCAAGATTTTTACTTCACAAAGGTCAGTAGTTCAAGTCAGTGTATTTCAGTATCTTTGCACATTTTCTTCTATAGGTCTTCATTCATTCAGCCCTGATCCCGTCAATATGCATGATCTCATCCCACAAACAGTCAAAGTTTGTTGGCTGCATTCAATGGCCGATCTTGTCTTTTGTCGCTTTTTTTGTGTATGTCAGATACAATGTCTCTGATTGGTTACAAATGGTTTTTTTTCCAAAAATCAGACCAATATTAACCAATTAGAAATTATTTTACCTTTCTTTGTGCAAATGTGAATTGTTCAGAAACCAATGGTTTCAAATGGAGGGCAGTTTCACTATACATGTTTTTTTCATGCAAAATCATAAATGATGGAAGACATTAGAATTTATGGCAGTGAAAGCAAAAATCAGGAGTTTCTCAGGTTTAATCAAAATAATATTGAGCGAGGAAAGGAAAAATGTTTCGCAGTCGGATATTTTGCCAGATTTAGATTCAGACATCGAAGTTTTTGAGACTGAGTCATCGAAAGAAGAGGATGATTAGCAATGATGCTAAAGTTCTTGCTGATCTCACAAACTGTGGTGATCATATTAATGTCGTAAATAGTGTATTAATAAGTTGTAAAAGACTTAGACAAATATATAAAAAAAATGCATCTCCATGTAGTCAAATTCATTTTGATTAATTGGTGAAAACTTCATGGATTTGTACTGGATATACAAAATTGGAAATTTCTTTAGTGAAACATCCTATTGGCAAAAAAGAATCAACCATGTAATGGAACCATGACTGCCAACTCAAGTGTCACATTTTCTAATAAATTTTGCCAGGTACTAGTTTATCAAGCGAAATCCCTCTTGTTAATTACCAGATATACCAAACCACTTAAACAAGCATACTGAATTGGAAATTTACCATCATTTGCTTGCCATTCTTGCACTTCAACAAAGTCACTTTCTTTTTCAAGATTACTGGAAATACTACTTGAGGTCTTATCGTTTGCTTGGTTATCTGCGTTTTCATCTTCAAGAGTTGCATCATCTGTAAAGCAAAGCATTACTTAATTACTTAACTAACTATCATCTACAATACAACTATATAACGTTATTGACAAAAAGAAAAGTATATTACACATAAGATTTCTGTAATATTCCTCATTATTCAGTCTAGAATTTAAATTCTAATTAAAATGGTCTCTTGTAGTTTTGTAATACCAAAAGACTGAATGGTATTCAGCAATCAACTAGTTTTAGAAGTTTGAATTCTTTTGCATAATTAAATAAAACTATCCTAGTTCAAGTTAGAAAACATTCCATTCATCAAAACAGCAAAGCTATTGTCAATGACATGACATTAATACCAGTTTATTCTATTAATGCACTGCTCTCTATTAATTTATATAGATTTCAGTGTACACTGAATTCTTTCAAGTCCGTCATATTAATACAGTAAAAACAATGCTAAATAGATTCAAATGGCATACTCTGAACCCAAATCAAGAAAATGATACATCACCTACCTGGGACATAATATAAACCAGTACAAAATGGGATAAACATATATATATATATACACAGACATATATAAATAGTGTCCTCACTATATCACGCATCATTTTCCTTGTACACAACAAGCACTAGTTTTCTTCTTAAAAGTATGAAAAAAAATGTAATTTTTTTAAAAATCATTTTAAGGAAGACATCATAATTATGTAAATTCTAACATAAAACAATTTTGTCATAACTACGGATATTATCGATTCCGTATTTCTCTTGTACATGGAAAAAAATATTTGTTTCTTCTTAAAAGCATGGAAAACAACATTTGAAAAACGTTTATTAAGGGATCACTCTGGGCTTTGCCAATTTTGCAAACTGCCTTTTTTGTCCTTATGGCAACAAAACGTAACATTTTTCTTGTGACAACATTGTTAACTGTTTCAACATGTCTTTGCAATCTTGGGTTTGAAGTGGAGAAATTCAAATGCAGCATGAATGGAAGTTGCAAACTTGGATATCAAATGTAATGGAATATATTGTTATGTAAACGAATCCTTTGTTCACATTGACAAACTATCGTAACAGTGCCTTGTTACATCATAATTTTCTTATGACGACATCTGGCCTGTGAATTGTATGCTGTTGACCCACCCAAACAGTCATGCTATTAAACTGGCTAAAATCGACTGACAGTTGAAGACAGGAACAGGAATAACAACAATCAACCAAGCAATGGTTAAATTTTAAATAATCTACCCCCCCCAAAAAAAAAAAAAAAATTTGCTGAAACTAAAAGGAAACTGATTATCTTTGAAGTATCGATCATTACAAGTGTAATTTCAGACTAGTTTTATCTTCATTTAAACAAAAGCACATGATTGTGCACCTACTTTTATTGCCACCTCCACCACACCATCTTTCTCGGCACACACATCATTTTCGACAGGTAACTGACCTATAACAATGTTTGTCAATAACATGGTCGGGTTCTATGGACCTCAACTACTGTGTTATAGTGGTGTCATACTGTATGCATGTATGTATGTATGTATATATATATATATATATATATATATATATATATATATATATATATATATATATATATATATATACATACATTTTTCAGGTATAGGATGAAATTGAATGATATGGAGTACATCAAGGCTGTCAGGCCAAGACATGTTAACATGTAAACAATAAATTTGTACTTTTTCCAACAAATGTAAACAAAAATTATATAATATATTTGTGTGTTCCATTGATGTATTATGCAGGATTCAGATTATGTTTAATGTAAAAATGAGTAATTCAATTCATTTCCTATTTCTCAGGTATCTATTAGAGAATAGATCTACCTTTATTTCCTGGACTGGACATTCTGAGGTACAGATCAGATTTTTTCCTTGAAGATCTTCGTCCCAAGCACTCATGGTGGAGATGGATTTCAAAATCAACACCATCCACATTGTGTGACTGGCCAAGAACTCTATCAATAACTGAAAAACAGTTTAGACTTACATAACCTGATAGAGAATTCAGAATCAAAATGTTCCTTTATATAAAATGATATTCAGCATTAAATCTCTGCTTAAATATAAGTTTCTTTTAAATACGCAAAATTTTTGTTTTCAATAAAAAACCAAATAAAAGATATAATTCATAAAAAAAGCAAAGCCACCTATATAAAACATCAGGACAAACAGAACATAATCAATGCACTGAATTAGTTCTCTTTAGTATCACTTGTTATCTAAATCTTGCAAACGTAGCAACTGTTAATTGACCAATACTTTTAAGGATGATTTTAGCCATGAGGTATTGATTGAAAGGTAATAATAAGCACATGCTGTTGTTTACAGAACTGATTTGTATTAATAACGAGATTGCATTAACACCCATACTGGACAGAAGCATTTATTACTTCTGTAGCACCTCTAAGTTCCATTAGGCTTGAAAAATATCCCTGTCTCCTTCCACCATATGATCAGTTATTTTATCTCTAGAGATGCAATGCTAACTATGATAACCTCCATTCTGACCAGGATTCATTCAGAGAATGCAGGTAGGAGTTTCCAAAAAAGTACCATGCAGTCACTAATGAAGACAAAGATGAAGACTAATGACTCCTGCATTACCTTCTAAAGCCAGACTTGTCAACTAATGACAACAAAGACTGCATATCTCTCTCTCTCTCTCTATCTCTCTCTCTCTGTCTCTGTCTCTCTTGACCTCTTAACATAGTTTAATAGAATTCCTAAATGTTAATTTGCTGTTAATCAAGAAATCAAAATTGGTGACCAAAGTGCAAGATTACTATAAAATTTGCCTTCATAATGCAGAATCTGCCCCAATAATAGAAAGTTGAAGAAATGTAGATGTAAATACAGTCTGTCAACACAGATTTACCTACACAAATTTGGAAGTGTGTCAATTTATCAAGGTCTGATTTGTCAAATTCTAGTTGCATGTACAAGTTATAAAGTGATTATGTGACCATGTGTGTGGGAAGACATGACTATATTGTAACATGTAATTATTGCTGCTTGCTGATGGGGTTATTAATAATTAAACACACTAGGATCAATCATCCACACTTTAAGCATGATATACAGTTAATAAATTAAGCATCTCATAAAGTCTCTTTCTTGTTTACCAAAATATGTAACATCATTTGTTGATGGCTGTACAAATAAAGTTGATTGATTTAAGCTCTTGGGACAGAACAGAGTAATTATCTGCTCATCTGCAGCTACTTATAAACTTCTGGAAAGATGGCCACCAATGCTTAACTGCTCGAGATAGGCTCTTCCGATTTTGTGCTATATTTATGATATTTGTGCTTGTTCTCTATCATCGTCTACATTATTGTGTTTCATCATGCATTGGCTGTTCCGTTCGTATGTGTTAATTCATCTCCTTGTTTTGGAAATGAGAACAATTAGAATTTTTCTCAGCTGTTTTGTCCCAATGTCAAGATGTCGTTTGTTTTTTAATAAACTGCCGTCACCTGACCACTTACAATACGAAGGACCCTCATTAATTGGATTAAATGACCACACCTTGGTTCTAGATACTACATAGTGCTCAAGACTAAACAGACTGGGAATACATTCATCATTTCTTAAATGTAAACAGAAGCAAAAAAAGAAACGTTCTGTCAAAGCTGGCCAGCGTAGAACAGGAAGAAGAATTTCAGTTATCTCCCTTTTGCCCGTAACAGATAAACAACTTAAAAGTTCTGCCGTTAATTTTAAAAACCTGGTTCAAATTCCTCTTAAATCGTCAACCGTTGTGTCAACTGTCCCAGGGATACCACTACGTATTGCATTATTCAATGCTCAATCAGTAGGATCACCGGAAAAGTGCACAGAAATTGTTAATTTTATCAACGACCAAAATATTGACGTCTTCTTCCTGAGAGAAACTTGCTTACATTCCGCAGGTGATGAATCTAAATTTGCGGATTTAACACCCAACGATTACTCCATCAAGTCGTTTCCCCGCAACTCTCGTGGAGGTGGAATTGCTGTAATTACAAAGAATTCCATGATCAAATGCCTTAAGTACAACACAACCTTCAATTTCTGCCATACATCGTCTGAAATAGTCCAAACAACGTTCACACTGGAACAAAGGTCAGTCCATATTTTCTGTCTCTACCGTCCTCCTTCTAGTAAAGAAAACAAGCTGACTGACTCTATCTTTTTGGAGCAGTTTCCAAATCTTCTAGAGTATAAAAATTAGATAGGTGGCAACCTAATTATTCTTGGAGATTTCAACTTTCACTTTGACTGTCCTGGAAACCCATACACATCAAAGCTTCTAGATTACATTCATGTTTTCAATCTTAAACAGTCAGTTATCCATCCCACCCATAAACTTGGTCACATTTTAGACTGGTTTCTTTATAGACATGATGATAATATTCTGCAATCCACCCTTATATCCCACGAACTTGCATCAGATCACCTCTGCATTATATACCATCTCGACGTATCAGTTCCTAACCCTCAACCTCTATTTGTTACTTAGAGAAACCTCCGTATGATAAATAGAACCAAATTCATGCATGACATCCAAGAAAACCTAACAACTTTCTTACATCCAACAGCAGAACAACTTGATAACTGCCTGCATTCATTTCTTGAAAAACATGCCCCAGCCACCAAATGCAGAGTATCAATAAAAAAGTGTTCTCCATGGCATAGCAGTGTTAGGGACCAGCTTCGCACTGCTAAAAGAGACCGCCGAAAACCAGAGAGGCTTTGGCTTAACACCAGACTCACTATTCATAAACAAATCTACGAAGCCGCTAACAAGAACGTCACAAACATAATCCAAAACACATACATATATGTGTGAATGAGAGTATAGCCTTGTAAACTCCTTCCATCCTTTTATAAAAAGTCCTACTTCTACACATGAAAAATAAACATTTTGTATCAAACAATGCTTTTACAGTGATGGTTAACTTTATTAAAATTTATAAGGCATACAAAGCTACATGTGTGTGTAAATACCACTAGGATCCTCAAAATAAATCAGACAGTATCTCTCTTCTGTCTTCATTTCTACCCTCTCAACATCTCCACCACCACTTCTTCTCTTGTTCTCAAAGTAGTACAAAATAACATCATGCGATGTTGAAGGCTGTAAGTTCTGTAAAAGGATGCAGTTGGAAATGGCAACTCTTGCAGCCTTAAGGAAAACTCCTTGAATGCTCCTTTCTTGAAATATTTTCCCAAGTTGGACAATATCTGGAAGAGATTGAATCTAGAACGTACATAAAATGAAAGGATCAATGTATGACAAAAGAGCTAGACTGCTTAAGATTTTTGTTAGCAAGGTCTTAAATAGAGAAAACATGTCAGGACAAAAGTTATTGCTGGCATATCCAACATTCACTGACAATTATTCCAGGTTCTGATGAAATTCCAGTAAACATATAACTTTAGATGAATTTAACTTGAAATAAAGTAATCCATGGTACTCTGATGCTATAAAAACCTAAGTTTGAAACCATTGCAATAAGAACTATATGACACCCCTTACTAAATGTTAATAAAATGTTGATGCCAATCTTATAGCAATATCAAAGCTAAATCGGGTAACAAATATCCTTGGTTGCTTTATGCTGTTGAAACAAAAGTGTGAAATAATAAATAATATGGAACTGAACTCCATTAATCAATGACACAGACAGCTGAAAATTAATTAATGCTGTAAATCAAGTACATCTAAGGGTTTATCAAATTATTAGAGTTTGTATTGAAAACTAAATCTGTTTAAAATAAAATTATCTTTTGCAAAGTTCTATTTCACAAACTAAATTTGTATATATCAAAAATAAATAAGGGGTTATATCTAAAAGAAATGAGGATTCACAATGCATACAAGCAAACTCATTTAAGATCTCATCTATATTTTATGCAGCATATCAACATTTTGAATGTGTCTTTTGGGCAATTAACTTTGCTTCAATTGCCATAGCATTAAATAACCTACAGGTGATGTTGTGTCATAATTTACCAAACCAATCCAACTTAAACTTACAATCATAGGTAAAGCTGTGCTGAGTTAAAACACCATCTATAAAATCTATAATCACATCTAAAAATGAATTTAATGATCTGGAGATAGGTCAGGAACTTTTCTGTTTTCTTCACATTTCTGACTTTCCTATGGATAGCCTCATTTCCCTATTGTTAGCCTTACTTTAGTTTATTTCACCTGTTGCACTCAAGACTGGCTTCAACTGGAGTAATCAGGTTAACGCTTTAGACCTTTAATATGTACATAGCATGCACAACCATGTGGCTCTTGTTGCAATGGATATCATAATTAAAACAAGCATGGGCTGTTTATTTAGCTGTGTCAATTGATAACAGAATATAGCAGTGTCTTGTACAGGAGTAAAATCAAAGACATGTTAGTTTTGGTGATAAAATTTCATGATTGCCGGTAATATGGAATATCATACAATGATACCATTAATATTCATAAAATCGGAAGTTACTAGTGTAAAATATGAAACCAAATTATTGATATGACCTTGTCCTATACTCCAAATCAACTTATATATGGACAAAGGATGGAAAATTTATAAAATTAGTGAATGAATTCGACTTGTACTCTGAATTGATTTAAAGGCTGGAAAATACGGAATGTAAGATTAGTTACTATAGACATATTCAGATATCAGAGAATGGATATTCGAAAGTTTGCTTACTTTGAGTTGTAAGGTAAAGAATGCCTCTACTTATCATGATATTGTTTAGTATAACGGTATTAGGAAAATGTACTGATGCTTGTATAAAATGTAACTGATACCTTGTTGTATTATGTTTGGTTTACCATAACAGAATTTACAAGAATCTTGATGTGAATGAATGCATGGCTGAAGAAAGAATCTTGATTAAAATGAAGTAAGTTAAGAGCTGTTATCTGATGATAGGCTGTGTGTAGTGTGAGATGAGAGGGCTAAGGATAAAGACTTGCATTTTCACAGGAAGCTTTTTAGGGAACAGAGAACTTCCTGTTCCGTTGGGTCCAAAGTCTTCGAGAGTTGCAGACGAAATTGAGACTGTAGCCAAAACAGAAGTGTAGTCATGTTGGAGAAGGTTGAGGAGGAGGATAAGAGGTCTAGAGGAAGTCAAGGAAGGGAAGGAATTTGAAGAAAGGTTGGGGAGGAAGAGGAGAAGTAATTGGGAGAAATAGGAGAGAAAGGATATAAAAGATGAGTAGAAATACAATGACAAGTGGATATTATTATCACACTGCTAATCAAGCAATGCAATAGGCTTATTAAAGGGTCGAGCAGAATGAGTGTAATTGAGAATTTGAGTCATTTGATTATTGAATTGTCATTAATTTGTTATTCGTTGAATTTCAACCTTTTTGTATTTTTAACCATCTAACCATCGGCATTGTTGATTGGGGGCTTGGAGCTTTACATCTTTCACTAATTTAACTCCCAATGAAACAGTACCTGAGTTTGACATCTATAATAACTTCAATAAAATATTGGGAGATAACCCCATATATATACATGTAGTATATCACAAAAACACATCTGTGGAGTGATGCAAAGGAAATATGTGAACCAACAATTGACAGATGGAAGAACAGCTTGATGGACAAAATTAAAACGCAAATATAAATTTATAAATTGGCAATGTTGGCATTATATTGAATTTACTATGGGTATAAAAATGGCTAGACAAATGAAATCCAAACATAACTTATAAAGTAATACTGTGGAATTCAATGTATTTAAAAAAAAACTGGTAGATCAGTTACAGGCAACATGAATACTTTATACACAGCTTTGTCAAGCAGCAAACTAATAATTAAAACATATGAATATTACCAATATTATCTGAAAATGTCACAACAACATTCCCATCCTCCTCTCCATATAAGAATTCAGTAACTTCTGCTTTCGTCTTTGTCTCCAGGAAGTTTCTCAGCAATTCTTCTGTTATAGCATTATTAACCCCCTGGATCAGGACTCTGTTTTGATAGTATGGCTTTGGTGGCAATGGATGGAACAGTGTCACAGTCAATGTATGGCCATCCACCTGATGGTTACTGCGGGAAGCTACTTTCTGGGCAACTACAAGAACATAAGTATTCATTAATTCTTTAACAATTATACTCCCTGGAACACAGGGGAAGAAAACAAATGCTTTTACTTAACAAACAGAAATACTGAAAATAAAATAATTACTGATTTTGATTTTTAATTCTTAGCAAAAAAATACAGAGATACTAACCAGAATTTATCAGAAGAGGGAGTTTTCCTTGTCACCAAACAATGGGAGGAGTGGGAGAAAAATGTAGGGGGAAACTATAATTAAGCTAACACTTAAATACACTGTGATCCTGTTATAACACACTACATTATATATCAAATTGATATATAACTCAATTATGTAGTGGCTCCAAAAATTTCATAAGCACTGGAATCTATATATTGTTACATAAACAAATTCTCTGTTCATATTGACAAACCATGTTAATGGTGGATTGTTATATTATAATCTGCTTATGCTGATATCTGGCATGAGTACTGGATGCTGCTGCTGGACTAGCTACAACTGACCAACCTTTTGAAGGCATGAACAGGAATGACTACAATTGACCAAATTATGGCTAATTTGTTCTTCAAATTTACCCAGGAAAAATAGCTTTGCTGAAACTTCAAAGATAACTGATTACCTTGCAAGCACCAATTGTTCTGTGCAAATGGTAAGCAAATGAAAAACAAATTCTGTCTTAATCAATATTCTACAATTATTATTACCACTAGAATAACAAATGTGCTTTAGTTTGGTCCTCCAAATTTGTTCTTTAGAAGTGATTTCAACAACACACGCACCCTTTATTAAATCAAGTTTCTTAGTTTCTTATTTCCTTAATTTATCTGAACCCTTAGAGTGCTATGTAGTTTTGTAACCCTTAGAGTGCTATGTAGTTTTGTAACCCTTAGTGTGCAATGTGGTTTTGTAGCACAAGATTCTTCAGAAATGAATATGTTTTTGCATACAGACATTTGCAGCAGTCAACTTTAAAATTGTCTGCATTTGAATTAGGTTTTGTATTATACCTTTTTCTACATTAATTTTGAAATATGGAGTTAACTAGCATGCCTAAACCAAGTTTCCTCTGATCCTTCCTAGTATCCTACTCCATTTTAGACATGTTTGACACCTCAAAATAAAAATCAAAATAACTAAAGCAGAGGAAGAAATAATCAAAGAAACTCCAACTAGGGAACTGGTTTCGTCCATCCAACATGTACATCTGATTTGTATTTGACATCATTTTCAGGTTCAAACTCACTCACTGACATTTCCAGTAACACTTTAACATCTCCAATAATCTTATATACTTCAAAACTTTAAAAAATCATTGTCATCATCATCTACAGATGAACCGTTTTGGGAGCCAGCCATTGGTATTCTGTTGGTAATCCATATTTTAAACAAACATATGTAAAAGTTCCATGATAAATGAAAGGTAAAGACTACAATAGAATGCCAATCAAATTTACTTCAACAACCGTTCATGTGAGTCTGAAGTATCCAGATGTGTAAAAAGCTTCTTATTTATGTTGCAACAAGCATTATGACACATCTACTGACAGAATGGCCTATGTGTCAACAATCACTTCAAAGATTAACAGTTAAATAAAAAAATTACATAATGCACAGATTTTATTTTAGTATGAACAAATTTACACAATTTAACAGTCGTTCTTACATGTAACGTTTCTCCAAGCTTGTAAAACTGCACAAAGTTTGTGCAATTTGTACACTTGTGTGCCCTGGCTGTGTATCTCTGTAAATAAGTTTGATGTGAATTTCATTGATAACAAGTAAAACAATCAGTGCAATATCATACTCGAAAATCTAGGCTTTTGGGATCTCATGCTTATAAAATGTGTGAGAAAATAATGACTGAAGAGATTGATTACTTGGCAGTACAGCCTAGTATTAGTCTTCTTTGATGGATGACTAATTTGCAGCCTCTGAGGAAATATCAATATATATCAATCATGATTATTGACATAGACATAGCCACCTTCCCTTTCTGTGGCAGAAATGTCATCAATTTTTAAACTTAGCACCATAACAAATTTAAGATCCAACTTAGTGATTTTTTTAAAATATGAAGAAAGGCCATACTATCATTACAAAGGAAGGGTTAAAATTAGGAAATACCATGAAATAGAAAATTAAATGTTCACAGATATGCACCTTCAGCCTCCTTAAAAGTTATGTAAGCAACCTCATCGCTGATCCTGACCTCCTCCACATCACCTCCTCCAGATCGCCGTGAATTCTCAAAGTACATCTCCATAAGTTCCTGGCTAGTCTTCTTCAAAAAGCCTCTAACCTCCACAGTGTTGCTAATTCCTCCATCACCTACTTGCATGTTGCCTTCTGAAAATAAAGAACTTCTTGTATGCATTCCTGTCATTCTTTTCTCAATCCACCTTTACTAAAATTCCAAAAGTACTGATTAAAATCAAATATTACTTTTATTTATGTGGTAAAGTCTTGAAAAATGACTGAGCAGAAAAGAATGAAAAAATGAAAAGAAATAAATTTCTGCAATGATGAGACCTTATAAATAAGAGAAAAGTGTTATCTGTTCATATAGTAAACTAAAACACTTGCTCCCCTTCTTATGTAGCTGAAAAACTTGGTAACTTCACTGGAGAGGAACAACATATACTAAAATCATTTTATTTTAAATTGAGCATGAGGACTTTAAAGTTTTTAAATATCATTCAGCCTGTCTCAGGCACAAGCCTGGAAAATTTATCTTTTGGGGGTCTAAGCTTGTTCCCATTCCATCCCAGCAAAAAATAGAAGGGTTTGAAATGTATAAATAGTCAGTTGGGTATTAAGACAGACATATACATTACAGATTGAAGTATATGGATAGATACACATGTATAATTTTTCTTGAAATACCTAGACTTTTAAAAATGAGAGAGTGACAGAGACAGAGACAGACAGACAGACATAGTCAGACAGACAGACTAAACTTAAAAATTAAACAATCGTTTTCTTTTGAAACAGGTTATTAGATTTATCTGTGTAAACATTATCAAAATATTCCTTTCTTGCCTAAATACTTTCAAGAATTTAAACTCTTCCAATAAATCAAAAAACTGTAATGCAGGCATTTTTTCATTATTTATTTAAACTCAGACCTGAATTTTTATGGATTTATTTGCTTAACAACTGGTAGCTAGATAGTTGCTCTGAAATCAGCAACACCCATCCAGCAATCTCTGACATGCTGGGTACAGGGAGATAATCTGTAAGATTTGCTTCCATTAGTCATTTATACTGAGGATTATATAAAGAGTTTTTATCTTTTAATGATGACCATTATTTGATGGTAAATCAGCATCACTTTCACAAGTCTTAAATGCCCTTATAATTTTCAAACTTGAAGTCATTTAAAGACTTGTCTATTTTTAGTAATAGCTCAATATTTGATGGTGTATTGGTATTATCTCTATATAAACTTGAAAGACTTCTGCATGTATGCATTAATGCCCTTGCCAACCTTGGTCTAAAATAGATGAGGTTGTTCTGGTATAGTGACAGAATTAGTTGTTGCTTCTCCAAAAGAAAGTGTATCTGGAACCCATTTCACTGAGTTTGCCTTCTCCTGCAAGCTGGGTCTCACTCATGGTAGCAATGTCCTCATTGTATCTGGCAAGTTATTTTCCTACTATGGCAGTTTTCCTCTAGGGTCTTTCAACATTGTCTTTTTCCAGTAAGGTGCGCACATTCCATGCGCCAAGTGTGAAAAGAACAATCCTCATTTTCTTTTTTGTATTTTGACTGCAAGAGAAGGGTCCTCGCCAGCCACATTATGATGGCTATGGATTTTAAGAGCAGGCAATGTTTAGGGCAACTTTTCTAGCCCATTCCTTTTGCCATCAAGCTGAGCAGTGCAATCCTAAAGAGAGCTGCTCAGTCATTCAGGGAACTGCCGGACTCTGTTGCTGTTGTATGTCAGTGTGAATGACCCTAATGGTCTGAGCCTGAGCCTGTATGCAGGTGTGGCTACGGCTGCCAGCGTACACACACCTGCTGCTTTGTCACTTGCCTGTTGCCACAGGATTTTAGTGGGTGATGAAATGGGATGGGTTGATGACAAGAAGAACTGTGCGGTGACTTTGTTTTAAGAGAGGAAGAGTTGCGCAGTTCGTCGACCTAACTCTCTTGTCCAAAACCATGAGTCCAGCAGCACAACGATATCAAGACAGCAGGAGATGGAGTTGAGTGCAGTGGATGACGAAGATGTTCTATTTGTCTTGTCAAGCTCTTAGTGCTAAACAACACTTTGCTGCGAATCGCCTTTCTGCCTGCTGACATGCTGGTGGTTCCTCCATGCAGACTGCCAAATCCAGTTTTCACATGCTAGGTAGACAAAGCCTAACTCACCAAGGATTGAAGACCCATACCCTCAGCCTGGTTTAGCCAGCCAGTTGAGGACATTTTCTGGGATGTGACCACTGTGCATGCCACAGCTTCTTGGAGCCAGAGGTGAGAGCTGAGTACCAAGTGGGCAAGCTACCCCTGCGTATGAATGCTTAGCCAGCCAGAGGTGTTACCCCTCTCAGGACACCTTATACACTCCATCAGTCCTATGGTTTAATCAGGATGCTATGTAATGCAGTTATTAATGAATAAAAATAAGGATGTTTAAAATATGCACTGCTACAGCATGAAAATTGCTCAACTCCACTCAATAGCAATTGCATAAATACATGATTTGTTCACATCTTGGACCAAAAGGATATACCTACACTTGCATAAGCCATCAATCATCATGGTTTTGAAAAATCTTCTTATTATCCAAGAAATAATATATTTGCATCTATTGAATATATATTTAATAAATGCAACTCACTGATCATTACTTAACCATGTGAGAGGCCAATAACTGGAATTACTGTTAACACACTGGAGAGCAACTCTTAACAGAGACCAAATATAGTGAGAGATTTTGTTTTGCTAAGTAATTATGTCAAATAATAATAATAATAATAATAATAATAATAATAATAATAACTCCTTTAAATGTTTCTGTAGCTCTTAACTTTTGTACCTTCTGTCTTCCTCTGCGCTCAGTTATGAGTCCCTGGTCTAAGCATAAGTAAGAGAAAAGAGTGAAGACAACAAGCTTGGTAAAAATATGCAAATAATTTAATCTCCTAGATTACAAAGTCAAAAACAAAGGACTTTCAGTATTGCAAACTAAATCCAAATTGTAATCCAAGAATTAAAAAACAAGTTCTATCAATGAAAAGTTTTAATTGAATCACAGTTCAAATCCTGATGAAATTCCAAAATGGAAGGCAATGACATGTGCTATAGTCACCATTGTACTTATGTGAAAACAGTCTCTTGTTGACTCACCAAAAATATTACTCTAGTTTTTTAATTTTTATTATAAATTTCGGTAAATATCAATGTCCAAGAATTATCGGAGCACTGTAGTATTTTCAGGGAAAACAATCACTTGAAATTAAATAATTTGAAAAATATAAAATTTTAGCACCCAATCTGGACACAACATTAAAGAACTCGACTTCTCAAGTGTTAAGGCACAACTGATAACATTTATCTCACAACATCAGTATTAAGATTATCAAAAATGCAAAATAGATTCCCTGATGGGGGTCAAGAGGTCATATTTCGGGAATAAAAGAGCTTTGTCTACAAATTAACACATGCCTCACATCACGTAGTCTTGGTATGTCCTTGACTGAACTTAATGATTCTTACTCTGAGAAAGATTTTTTTTAAAAGTTGTTTACCAAACTGTTTTTAAGAACAGCAACTAGATACAATATTTATATTAAGTGTTTACATAAAAAGTATTTAAAAAAGTCAATCAAATCAAACATAACTGAACTTAATTCTATTTTACAAAAATTAAGTCTAGTTAACAGTATTACATTATAATAACTTATAATGGAATAAAAACTATTTTAAAATAGACAACCAATTAATTTATGTATACATTACACCATAATATAGCAGATTTCTTTATTTTTAAGTTATTTATTCTCTATTGCCAGTCCCAGGTTTTCCCATTATTCAATTACAACTGAAAACTTTGTCCAGCTTTAGCAAAGGTGATCTAGTTGGTAATTTGCCATGTTTATTAAAGTTGACAGATAAAAAGCAATTTATGTTGAGCATAATATTTCCATGTTCCTAATGTTTTGCTAAATGCTAAACCCACTCAATGGTCATAAAATTTTTAATTAACACATCCTTAAATATTGTCAGCATGTTTTTGTTTTGTAACATCATGGTGTATGTTTTTGTAATCATGTCATTGTAGATGTTTTTCAATTATCTAATATTGTAAATGCATATGATACATACATATGATACATACATATGATACATGCATATGATACATACATATGATACATACATATGATACATACATATGATACATACATATGATACATACATATGATACATACATATGATACATGCATATGATACATACATATGATACATACATATGATACATACATATGATATATAGGGGCCCCAAGTGGTCTAAAGTGCTCTCCGTTACGGATCACTGTCATCTCACCTCTGTCTGATAGGTTCAAATCTCAGATTCAGCCAATGTGGGTATGTGAGAAAGCTTACCAGTAGCTTCTTGTGGGTCAGTGGTTTTTTTAGGGGTTTTCCCCGGGTTCTCCTCCAACATTAATACTGGCTGCCATGTATAGCCCATCATGTGCTGAAAAAATAATGGTGTTAAACCCTACAACAACAACAACAATGACAACAACAACATATGATACATATGTATGATATTAACTAAATAGTCTGCAAGACAAAAGAAAGAAATTTTTTTTCTGATTTGTATAAAGTGCAAAAATGATTATGTAACATGTGAAACAAAAAAGAGATCACACAATTGAAGAATAGGTTTTCTAGTTAAGCAAGCCTCTGGAAAATTTACTGGAAGTTCAAACTTGAATAAAAGAAAATAACGTAACTGTATTCTTTGAGGAACTTAATAAAGTTACAAAAGAACATAGCTGGTAGACTTGACGGTCAAATATCATCCCCATACATACACATTTAAATGTCAAATAGTCACAAGTACAAAAATGATCACAAGTTGCATAATGTGCACTGCAACAAAACTGCAGAATAGCTGAAGTGCTCTTTTGACATGCTATGTCAATGATATTTTTTAACCATGTTGGTTACTTTGAGGACTGAATATTGCATTGTCCACTTGCTGGGAGATGTTGCAATGTTGACATATGTTGTACACTCCATAACAATTTTATCAATTTGATATTTATTGAATGTGCAAGGAATAAGATGCTCCGTTTAGCTGCTGTGTTTCACAAAGTAAAAATCTGTCAACCAGAAGTTTTCAAATGTAGTTTGATGGAACCATTTAAAGTGGAGGGGTATACTGTTACAATCAAACCCGCTACTCCCTTTTTTATGTATATTTAGTATGAAGCCAACATTAATTTTTTTGTTTAATAAATAAATAGTTTTTATTAGGAAATAATGATGTCAAACTTAGACAGTTTATCACCAGTCAATAATTCTATATGAAAACCTTAAATTTTTACCTCTCCCACCTTCTGCCATTGTAGCACAAATCTTCAAATTTTAGTTGTAACTGGCATCTGTAAAATAAAGATGGTATAAAACATTAAGCATATAATAATGTTTCTAAAATACATACATATTTGGAATATTTAAAGTAAGCAGATTCTCAGGAACTGAAGTAACTTACCATATTCATCTGATATAAGCCCATGCCCCATGATAAACCCATGCTTCATGACATGACAAGCCCATGCTTAATATGGGTCATTTCTGATTTATTAGGTTATATTAAGCACAATGTATTAGTCCACACTATTCCGTTATATGATCTGTTACAAAAATATTAGGATAGAACTGCATCATAAGATTTTGAAAGGAAACATGCACATTACACAACCAATATAAAGTTTACTTTACTTTTTCTTCAATTTTATATGCAATACAATGGGCACTATGCCTCAGTAAAGTTTAATGTACAAGGGATTTAAAAAAGTAGCCATAGTAACAATGGGATTTAAAAAGATAGCCATAGTGAACATTGGATTTAAAAATGTAGACATAGTGAACTTGGGATTTAAAAAGGTAGCCATAGTGAGCATGGGATTTAAAAAGGTAGCCATAGTGAACATGAGATTTAAAAAGGTAGCCATAGTGAACATGGGATTTAAAAAGGTAGCCATAGTGAACATTGGATTTAAAAATGTAGACATAGTGAACTTGGGATTTAAAAATGTAGACATATTGAACATGGGATTTAAAAAGGTAGCCATAGTGAACATGGGATTTATAAAGATAGCCATAGTGAACATGGGATGTAAAAAGGTAACCATAGTGAACATGGGATTTAAAAAGGTCACCATAGTGAAAATGGGATTTAAAAAGTTAGCCTTAGTGAACATGGGATGTAAAAATGTAACCATAGTGAACATGGGATGTAAAAAGGTCACCATAGTGAACATGTGATTTAAAAAGTTAGCCTTAGTGAACATGGGATTTAAAAAAGTAGCCATAGTGAACATGGGATGTAAAAAGGTAGCCATAGTGAACATGGGATTTAAAAATGTAGCCATAGTGAACATGGGATTTAAAAAGGTAGGCATAGTGAACATAGGATTTAAAAAGGTAGCCATAGTGAACATGAGATTTAAAAAGGTAGGCATAGTGAACATAGGATTTAAAAAGGTAGCCATAGTGAACATGAGATTTAAAAAGGTAGCCATAGTGAACATGGGATTTAAAAAGGTAGGCATAGTGAACATGGGATTTAAAAAGGTAGCCATAGTGAACATGAGATTTAAAAAGGTAGCCATAGTGAACATGGGATTTAAAAAGGTAGGCATAGTGAACATGGGATTTAAAAAGGTAGGCATAGTGAACATGGGATTTAAAAAGGTAGCCATAGTGAACATGGGATTTAAAAAGGTAGCCATAGTGAACATGAGATTTAAAAAGGTAGGCATAGTGAACATGGGATTTAAAAAGGTAGCCATAGTGAACATGGGATTTAAAAAGGTAGCCATAGTGAACATGAGATTTAAAAAGGTAGGCATAGTGAACATGAGATTTAAAAAGGTAGGCATAGTGAACATGGGATGTGAAAAGGTAGCCATAGTGAACATGGGATTTAAAAAGGTAGCCATAGTGAACATGAGATTTAAAAAGGTAGGCATAGTGAACATGGGATGTAAAAAGGTAGCCATAGTGAACATGGGATTTAAAAAGGTAGCCATAGTGAACATGGGATTTAAAAAGGTAGGCATAGTGAACATGGGATTTAAAAAGGTAGGCATAGTGAACATGGGATTTAAAAAGGTAGGCATAGTGAACATGGGATGTAAAAAGGTAGCCATAGTGAACATGGGATTTAAAAAGGTAGCCATAGTGAACATGGGATTTAAAAAGGTAGCCATAGTGAACATGGGATTTTAAAAGGTAGCCATAGTTACCATGGGATTTAAAAAGGCAGCCATAGTGAGCATGGGATGCAAAAAGGTAGCCATAGTGAGCATGGGATGTAAAAAGGTAGGCATAGTGAACATAGGATTTAAAAAGGTAGCCATAGTGAACATGAGATTTAAAAAGGTAGCTATAGTGAACATCGGATTTAAAAAGGTAGGCATAGTGAACATGGGATTTAAAAAGGTAGGCATAGTGAACATGGGATGTAAAAAGGTAGCCATAGTGAACATGGAATTTAAAAAGGTCACCATAGTGAACATGGGATTTCAAAAGGTAGCCATAGTGAACATGGGATTTTGAAAAGGTAGGCATAGTAAACATAGGATTTAAAAAGGTAGCCATAGTGAACATGGGATTTAAAAAGGTAGCCATAGTGAACATGAGATTTAAAAAGGTAGCCATAGTGAACATGAGATTTAAAAAGGTAGCCATAGTGAACATGGGATTTAAAAATGTAGCCATAGTGAACATGGGATGTAAAAAGGTAGCCATAGTGAACATGGGATTTAAAAAGGTAGCCATAGTGAACATGGGATGTAAAAAGGTAGCCATAGTGAACATGAGATTTAAAAAGGTAGGCATAGTGAACATGGGATTTAAAAAGGTAGCTATAGTGAACATAGGATTTAAAAAAGGTAGCCATAGTGAACATGGGATTTTAAAGGTGGCCACAGTGAACATGGGATTTAAAAAGGTAGGCATATAAAACAAGCTCTGATGGTCAAATTATTTACATAGATAGCAGTTGATAAGAAAAATTTCCTTTCTCTGTGTTTAAATATATTAAGACCTCAATTGGAGTATGCATCTGTCATCTGGTCACAACAATAAAGAAAATTAAAACACTGCCACTTAAAACATTTAGAACAGCACTACAAGGATTGTGTAAATAGTATTCATATTCTGGTAGATTAGTGATGTTTGGAACTTCCATTATTTGCATATATGACTTTTAAGTCAACATGACTCACATCTACCAAATAATCGATCAGCTAAAACTAAGCACGACTTCCAATGATGCCACTCAACCTGGTATCATAGTCGATATTTTTTAAAAAGCACTGTGACCCCGAGTGATACTGCATGCTATATTATATCCATTAAAAAAATTAGCATGTTTTTAACATGCTGGAATATAGCAAACTAACGGACAGCATATTAAATTGTGATTCAACCTTAGTGTATGAATACACATAGAAATGTTTTCAACAGTAAACTGTTGATCTACAATTTCTTTTATCAAGGGTGAATTTCAGTTTATTTATCATTTATTTTCTTTACAAAAAGAATAGCTTGAAAAAAAAATCAATAATCCCCATTTTCTAAATAAATTAAACAATTTACACAATTTCATCTAAATACTGGCTGCTTGGTGTTCTCTCTCTCTCTCTCTCTCTCTCTCTTTAGTAATACAATGGACTAAAATGTGTGAAAATATGTGGAGTAAGGGAAGAAAAAGAATTTGAACTAGATGAAAACGTTGACCTCCCACATCAGAGTTGGAAGCCCTAAGCACTTAGACCAGCCAGTGGTTATACTTCAGTAACATTTTATGACCCATTAGCACAAATGTGACCATATTATACTGTTTAAATATGGCAATATTACAACTGACTAAACCAGAGAAAAACATTCATAAGACATAAAGGGTTACAACTGAGTGAGAGTCTGACCTCAGGTGACCTGTAACTGTTAGATCTTTTATAGCAACAGAATGTTAATGCCGTATATTACCACAACCCCCACCCACCCCGCAAACGATAAATACTGAATATAAATATAACGCGGAGATATCCTTCTGTCTCTAGACACCGCGAGATAAACTAAATTCGACCACCCAGGCCCGTACCTAGGAAATTCTGGGCCCCAGGCAGCTGACAGTTCGGGCCCGTTTCGTGTTTCAAATATGTGCGTATACTCGAGAAAGGGTGGGCCCCTATCTAGCTCGGGCCCCTGACAAGTGCCATGGTTGTCCCCCACTAGGTGCGGGCCTGGACCACCATTCGATTATCGTTCGTTCCGAAAGAATTGATCATATACATTGAATGAGTGAAAACGTGATACGATCAATCGATAAAAGACTGAATCGACTTACTAAGTTAATCAGTTACTGTGCGGGAATAAAGGTCAGTAAACATGGCTGAAATCGTTACGACCTCCCAAATTCCGGCATTTTTACGGGTAACACGGCCCGCCGTTTAATGAGCCTCTTCGAATGTTCTTCACCTCTACAGCATGTAATGTCAACAATAAAATAAATAGTGGGTAACAGCCAGAACACCATTATACTGTCAATCCGAAAAAGAAAGCAGAGTAAATGTCAGGTGATCGACAAAAAGTACCTCCAAATAGAGAGTTATTTTCATCACCAGATCAATACTTCCGTACCGTAACTAGATTATGTAGATACACTTCGACTTAAGCCAGGGACTATGTAATTTATTTATAAGAATTCTCCGTAATTCCAATCACATTTATATATAAACTGGAAAAATATTCATCTTCATATAACAAAGGCTGAGTCTTGTCGTTTATTTTTAAGAAAAAGATTTTTAAAAATACATATTAAGCAGGAAAACATTAATAGTATTACTTCTACTGACACCAAGTGCGATATTGGTTACGTTACACGTAAAATGGGGTGTTACGAAACACCCAAATCCACCCAAATATCCCCAAATCCAACCCCAAATCCATCCAAATCCACTCAAATTTATGGGCAGCCGTCGCCGCCAAAATTACATTAATCAAATGATCTGGTATGAAATCAAATGATTTAACCTAGCAAATGAAATGATCAATCCAGATTCCAAATGATGTGGTGTCACATGAAATGATTTAACGAACAAAACCGAATGATGCTTGTAAGTTTCAAATGACGTGGTATTAAATGAAATGATCAAGTGTGAAATAAAATGATTTAACCAAACAAACGGAATGATCAATTCAGATTCCAAATGATGTTGTGTGATATGAAATGATGTAGCATGAAATGAAATGATTGAACCCCAAAAATGAAATAATGAATTCAGATTTCAAATGATGTGGCGTTAAATGAAATGATCTGGTATTAAAAAAAATGATTTAAAGAACAAAACGGAATGATGATATATGCTTCCAAATGACGTGGTATTAGATAAAATGATGTAGTCTAACATGAAATGATTTAACTCAACAAATGAAATCATGAATTTAAATTCCAAATCATCTGGTATTAAATAAAATGATTTAAAGAACAAAACGGACTAATGAAATCTGGTTCCAAACGATATATTATTAAATGAAAGTACGTAGTATGAAATAAAATGATTTAACTCAACAAATGAAATGATGAATTCTGCTTCCAAATAACGTAGTATTAAATGAAATTATGTAGTCTTGAATTAAATGATTTAACCCCAAAAATGAAATGATGTATTCAGATTCCAAATGATCTGGCATTAGTTGAAATGGTCTGAAGAGCAGAATGGAATGATCAGCTCATATTCCAAATGATGTGGTATTAAATGAAACGTATTGAAAGCAAACCATCTGATCAAACTACGAATCAACTAGCGTAAATCCAAACAATCACAGGGGGGCGCTGTTATCTATGACGTATGATGTCAGCACCCCGAAACAGAATCGACGGTCGTATTTACAGCATTCAGCTGAGATTTTTGCATAGGACAGTTGCAGAGCAAAGCAAAGGCAAGTATTTTATAAACAAGAGCCACGTTTTCCAATCAGCATAAAGTGATTTTATCCACATTAATGAATGTGCGTGTATTTTTTTCTTTCTTCAAGTTCTGCGCGAGTTTCTTCTGCTTCAACAAAGCGAGATCTATCAACTAAAGAGATTAAATCTTGATTTTATTTGATCATTATTAATTAACATGTTTAATGATCTTACACACTAAGCCAAAAATGTGTTTCCCGTCACTTTTGGTATATTTTACATTACCGTCCCTACGTGCATACTCGTTATTCGTCCAAGGTTTATTTATTTATTTATTTATTTATTTTATAACTTTTCAGTAGTGAATAATTTTAAGATAAACTAATAACAGCGTTGTCTCCAAAATTTTATAATCCTGTAAGTTTTACAGGCTTCCAGATATCAAGAAACTCTGTGTACATGATGCTTTATTTCTTATATATTGGTCACTATAAAGGCGGATGTACTTTAGGAATGATATTGTGTTTTTTTTGTGGCTATAATTTAAATGTATTACCAGTAAACGGTAATATATGGCTATATGTATATTAGAAGTAACACTGAAGAAACTATGACCATTAAAATATTGAAATATTAAATTGAAATAAATAATTTTAAATATAAAAAGAAAAGTTTTTGAGATGATATGAACATGGAAGTTTATAACAGTTGATGATTAAAATTTACACGAACCTTGTGCATGCAACATTCGTGCAACAATGTTTTTTTATCAATTTGCATACTATTTAAAAAGTTATTCTTTTTTAGTTTCTATTTCTGTACATATTTCATCTTTTTTTCATAAGCCAAACTTTTAGTCTTTTATCTTCTAATATATATAAAACCTAGTACCAAAATAATAACTTTGTATTTTATAAGAATATCCAGTTTGAATAAATTATTAATGTCAGTTAGTTTCATAATTCCATTCCAATTTCCATCTGCACATTATTTCTGGTGCGTCTACTTTTTAATAAAAACGAAGATGGAACCTTCATGATAATATATGGTTCTGTAAAGTTCCTTGAAATATTGTGAAAGCAGAAAATATTTCACAAAAATCATAGAAACATGATCCTGGGATAATTCAGAAAGAAGAAAAGAAATAGATTCCATTGCTGCTGTCTTTCTTTCGATATATGTTTCAACACTACAAAGACTTCCATATTTGTAAAGTTGTATATGGTGAGCCCTTAGAAAGACAAACGGTCCACATCTCCATATAGATCAAACAAATCAACATGGAACGTGTATCAACCATTAGCATCTCTTGATACTTTAAGTTTGGGTCTATATGAAGTGTTACAACTTTATGGTGTTAAACTAAGTAAGAGAAACAAGCGAAACCGTATAGTTTAAGAAAATCGAACTTTCTGCATCATTATCAGATTTATTATGTCCAGTAACTTCTTCTTCTTCTTCTTCTTCTTCTTCTTCTTCTTCTTCTTCTTCTTCTTCTTCTTATTATTATTATTATTATTATTATTGCTGTTGTTGTTGTTGAACATGATATTTGTGCTCCTGGTGTCTTTAATTTATTCTCTTGATATTGTTTTATTGTGGTGCTGTACACACCTACAAGCACTTAGAATTTCGCATTTTCTGACATGACATGAGGCGCCACCAGTTATTGGTCTAAATGGTGCTAAACAGTGATGGTGATTGTAATGCTTTGTTATTGACGAATAACTACAGTAGCGATCTATAACTTTTCTCATAGCTTTTATTAAATAAAATTTATATAAATGTCAGCAGTATCACATGCGCAGGCGCGCACTGAGAAAATGTATCATGAAAAGGAGAGCGATATATGCATTCCAATCAATATGTATGTACAGCAAGTATGACTTAGAACGCGATGAAAATAATGATAGTGTATGGCATGAAATTAATTTTACGTATAAATATGAGTGACAACATCATACGTGGTAATTTTTTCTGAAAGAAATGTGTACACAGTATACAGACTTAGTTTCTAATGATTCGACGCCAAACTATATAAACAATATGTTCAGTAAAAGGACAAATAATGTCAATACAGTTTCTGGTCCATCGATAATATGTTCTATACCAAATTATAACTTTCTTCTTTCTAAGCCCGAAATGCAATTGTAAAAAAATAGTTTGGGTCCAGTCATTTGGAACTGGCTACCTATAGATGTTAAAGAAGAACCATCAGAGCATTCCTTTCATCACAGGCATTTGCAATGGCTAGAATCTAAATAATGTATATAACCGGTTATGGTCAGCTATCCCATGTGTGTGTGTGTGTGTGTGTGTGTGTGTGTGTGTGTCTTTTGAATGAAAAGCTTTAAATCATGCATGTGGTGTACACAATGCTTTATGTGCTATATCAACACTTAATTGTTCCTGTGTATATAATTATTTATATCTTTTCTGTATGATGTTTGTTTCTCAACTGTATTTTATATATTTGCCTCTACATACATAAGTATATAATAAAGTGCCACAAATGAAGTTAGTTTCGGTACTAATTGTGTTACCATCATCACATAAGATTATTATTATTATTATTATTATTATTATTATTATTATTATTATTATTATTATTATCAATAATAATATTATTATTATTATTATTATTATTATTACAAAATGCAAAGAGAAATTAACATTGAACCAAAGGTGGAAAACAAAGAGAAATGCGTGAAATTAATATGTAAAACTCAGGCGTGGATATGAGTTACGCGATCAGTGAAGTATGCATTAATAATAATAATAATAATAATAATAATAATAATAATAATAAGTTATATTCCGTAGTGGATTGTACTAATTGGTGAATGGAATTCCTAAATGGTCACGTGGTCTAGTGTTGGACCGTGGGACAGATGTTTTTGGTTTTTGATTTGGTCAAATGATTGTTTCAAGTCGCTTAATTGCTAGGTGCTGAAGGATGTGAGTTGGTTGTCAGTTAGGAGATAAGAGTCTGTGTGAAGACATTACCTCAGGTGTGGGAAATTGTTCTATCAGTGACCTGTATTCCCGCTGTAAATTTTACCGTTAGCAGGATTGGAAACTGTAAACATAGTAAAAGTTGAGCTTGGTAGATTAGAAAAGCAATTTGAATATGATAAAAGGTAGTGTAGTTTCTGGTGAGTGCACTTTTACGTGGGAGAGCTAGATTTCTAAAGTATGTTAGGAATGAGAGAAGAACAGATATGGATAGTTAGTACATTTTATGAGAGAGGAGCTAAATTTCTAAAGTGTGTAGAGTGATAGAAGAACAAATAAAGGATTTTACATTATCCTAGTACCCAAGTTTGTTTATTCCTCGTTGAAATTATATCAATTAAGTATTTTATAATCTCATTATATAGATCTTTATCTACAATTTGGTTAGTATACAATAGCATATTATTATTAAAAGTATCCATTTGATTGTTAATTTTATTTATAATTATTTCCCTTTTCAAGTTAAAAGTTTTGCATTTTAAAATTAAGTGGTTTTTACTATCAACATATTTTTTACATAAAGGACATTTTGGGAGTGTTTTAATAATCTTCCTTTTATAAGCTTCTTCCCCAGTCCACCAGATATCATGAAGATATTGTAACATCAAATTAGCTTTTTGGGGTAGTCTAAATTTTGACCAATTTTTCCATATAGTTTCCCAGTTAAGTGCTGGATTTAATAATTCAATTCTGTGTTTTGATGGTTTTATATTTTTTATGTCATTATACATTTCCGTAGGTGTTTTTAGTTGCCATGCCATATTTTGATTTTTATAATATCGAATGGTTTTAATTTGTCTGCTCATCATATTAGGAGGGTTTAAAGTTTTCATAAGTTTATTATTATTATAAATACTTTTTTTGTGGGACAAGGAAAAGCCAAACCAATAAATATAAATTCCTTGCCATGGGTGTTTGATAGGAAATTCTAAAGAGTTTAATCTGTGTAGGTAAATAGACTCTTGTTTAAGTCTGAGATTTGGTAGATTTAGTCCACCTTTCATTTTATCAAGTTGAAGTGAGGTTTTTTTCAATTTGTGGACAGTTTTCCAAAAGTATTTGTATATTGACTGTTCTATTTTTTGAAAATGAAAGATACCAAAATCAATTATATTAAACTCATGCCAAATGGAGTTGAATAAATATGCTTTTGCTATATGTATTTTTTCCATAAAAAGGAATTCTCTTGAATTCCAGATATTTTTATGCTTTTGAATTTTGTTTAACATTTGTTTTATATTTAAAGTCTTATTATTTTTTCCTAGGAAAACGCCAGTAGTAATATGGAGCACTATAGGGTCTATGGATAACCCAGTCAAAAACGGCTTGGGGCACTATAGGGTCAAGATTTATGGGGTCAATGGAAAATCCAGTCAAAAACAGCTTGGGGCACTATAGGGTCAAAACAGCTTGGGGCACTATAGGGTCAAGGGAAATTGAACAGGGTGGGCCTATATAGCGTCAAGGGAAATGGAACAGGGTGGGCCTATATAGCGTCAAGGGAAAAAATGGCGGCAAAGAAAGCTACTATCTTTTCGAGACCTATGAGTGGCCCTGAAAAGGACCGTTATGTGTAATGTTAACGTTGTCTTGTTAACACAGAGGACATCTCACAGATCTTCTTCTTTTCCTTAAACTTCTCCTCACTGTGGGTCCATAGAAGAGAACTCTCTTCAAGCAACCTTGTCTTTCCACATAGACTCTTCTCTTCCAAAAAGCTGTCTCCGTCATATGAATGACACTCCACGCTGATCTGACATACATGGGTATGTCAGTCCTAAACAGCATGCTAGACACAAGGGTTGATGATTCAACGTTAGTCCACATCTTCTGATGAGAACAGGTGAAGCGAATGCCGTGTACTGCGGTTATTTATAGGGGAAGAGCGGATCGAAACCGATTGAGTGTATCCACCAATCCAAACGTGCGTTACAAAACTCAGTCACAGCCATCCAATCGGAAGAGAGCAGTCTGTGACGTCACCTTTTCTATATAGAGGTACTAGCGCCTGTGCGCAGTCAATCGATGAGACAGAGTTGTCAATCATGGCGGACAGTAAGAAGACGATGAATTGGAGTGAGCCAGGAGTAGAGACAGCAAGTCATGGGCCAACAGTGACTACTAAAGTCATGACAAATCTACATCCAGAAGAAGTTGATTTTAACTGGGATTTTGTGGATTTTTTAACATCACAAGAATTTATTCCGGAACCTTCGTTGCCTTCTGTATCTTCTTATGTACACGTCGATGATTTTAAACAAAGACAAAAAGAAGAATTGGAGCAATTTTTACAACAACAGAAAGTAGAAGAACAAGCTTTTCTTATTCAACAGCAGGAAGAAGAAGCAAGAAGGAAACACCAGGAAGAAACAGTAGCAGCAGCAGCAACAGAGAAGAAAGAAGACCAAGGACAGAAAGAAAATAGTGAAAATCAAACGGTCACGACGGTACTTTTAGATATTTTAGCTGAGTTAAGGAGTCTGAAACAAATGTATCAGACTTCTTTATCACGACCGAAGAGAAAAAGACCTTCTCGAGCGAAACAACCCGATCTCTCTGTGACTACGTCTGCCATACCACCGTTAGTGATTTCTACCAAATCATTGACAGGAACCACCAGTCCCAAAGTAGGCCTTGGCCGTGGCAAAGGCTTAAGACAGCTCAAGAGGATTTCGTCCCGTTTCTGAGTTTGTTTTGTTTTAAACACACAAAACACCAACGGTCCTTTTCAGGACCACTCCAATTATTTCGAAAAGAAATACTATTTCAATTGCCTATTTCAATGAAAACTCAAAACTCCTTTTATATATTTTTTTAAATCCATGATGTACGTGTGAGTAAATGAATGTAAGAGTGTAGGTAATTATTCTATCAAATCAAAACCAAGAGACACTTACTTTTTTTCTCTCTGGTGTATTCTAGTACAAATGTTACAATTCAATATCACAACATAACATAACACAATACCACTTTAAAAAAGTTCATAGGTTTTCTTCTGTTTCACTCTTTCTATTTTTTCATTTTCTTTACTTTCACAGCTTTTTCTTCTTCTTCTTCCTCTTCACTTTCGTTTCGTCTTCTTTTCTTGTTTTTGTGAACGTGACGGGGTTCTTCCTTGGGGGAAGGTACCTCATCCTCCTCTTCCTTCTGTTCAGAATTTCTTTCCCCCTCCTCCTGTTCCTGTTGTTTCTTAGGGCAGTTTGGAGACCAATGTCCTTTCTCTTTACAATAATAACAGGTATCTTGACTTTTGTCTCTATTGTACCCTTTTCTGTTTTTGTCACGATCTGAGCATTCTGTAGCCCAATGTCCTTTCTTCTTACAGATATAGCAAGTATCTTGACTTTTATCTCGATAGGAGGAAGAGTAGTCCGTCGGCTGGTCTGACGAAAACTTTCGTATGACCCCACGTAAAGCTCTAATGAGAAGTTCCACTTGTGTAGGTTCTTCCATCGTTCTGGTCAATGTGAGAGTGAAATGAATACTGAAAGGTTAGACACTAACCCTTTATATATGCACGGATCGGACATGAATATATAGGGGTTATGGTCTTTAAAAGGTAGTCATTTGACTTTTTGCAGACAAGATGAAAAGACAACATCATGTTGTGGAGAAAGGAGAAAACAGTAAGAGACAGAAACGTAATGTATCGCCTAGCACAGTAGCTGAAGTCTTGGCTCAAATTCATGCCAGTGATTTTGAAGATGACATGAGTGAGCCCGAATCTACACCTAAGCAATCGACGTCCAAGCAAAGTGCACCACCCTTAGTAAACCCTGAAAATTACTATCACATTCGAGAGACGGAAAAGCGTTCCTCTCGAAAATTTAGAACAACGGCTTACACGTATGCCGTAAAGTTTAAAGATTTCAAGGCCAATGTACCTTTGGAGAATACAGAAGGGTTCATTACCGAGGTGTGGGATTCTGTGTTAACTGCATTGAAACAGCAATGTCAAGCCAAAGAAGACGACCGCTTGAGACTTTCTATTCATCACGATAATTTAAAGTCTCCCGTTTGGATCGAGTTTACTAGCCCATCACAATTAACACCTTCCAAAGTCATCGACAAAATTCAACATGTGCAACAATCCAACGACAAGTTTCACATCACCGATGGAAAAGCCACACTGTTCATGACCCATGTGTCTCTTTCCCAGGGGACCGGACGCAAAAAAGTGTTATTGGTGGACAGCCTTCGTAACATGAAGCGAAGCCTCGTCCGAATTAACAATCCTCAAGACCAGATGTGTTTAGCCCGTGCCATCGTCGTGGGACAAATATATGTCAACAAGAACGAGACGATAGAATGGAAAAGAGCCTGGGAAACTATTCGACAATCGGACCGAGCCAAACAACGAAGTGAAGCAGAACTCCTGTTACAGCAAGCGGGGATATCCAAAGACACCCCTTGTGGTATTCCAGAAATGCAAAAATTGCAAGACGTCTTGGCTCCACGTTACACTTTGAAAGTACACCCTCAAGAAGTGCGTGGTCCTCTTTTGTTTCGAGGCCACGATTTCAAAGACGGAAAATACATTCACGTCTATCATCACGATGGTCATTTTGATACCATTACCAGTATCACTGGATTTCTGAAATTCAGTTACTACTGTGAAAAATGTGACTATGGTTATAACAATCGAGAACAACACAAGCATTGTGGATCGAAATGTGAGGGATGTTTGGCCTCTCAACCTTGTCTGGACAAAGGACAAGAAAGAGTGCATTGCCCTGTGTGTCAGCGCACTTTTGTCAGTCTTACCTGTTACCAACAACATTTGAAGATGCAAGGTTCACAGCAGAAAAGTACTTGTCAGCTTCTGAGATTGTGTCCTACTTGTGGACAAGGCATACGTACCAGTAATGCCAAGTTTCACGTTTGTCAAGGTAAGAAACTATGTCACATTTGTCGCCAAATTGTGGACTTGGAACACGAATGCTTCATTCAAAAATATCAACCCCGACCAGATGATACCCAGAAGAAAGGGAATTTTATCTTTTTTGATTTCGAATGCATGCAAGAAACTGGTATTCACATTCCTAATTTCTGCGTGGCTCACCGTGCGTGCGAGAAGTGCATCCAAGAACCTATCTTTAGTCATTGCCCTTACTGCAGCAAGATTCCTGGAGGACGTGAAAAAATCTTTCGAGGGTCAAACACGCTAGCCGATTTTGCCCAATGGATCCTAAACCCCATCGATGAGACATGGAGTCCAGAAGACATCGAACGTTACGGAGAGTGTCATCGCCATGCCACGGTCATGGCTCACAATTTCTCGGGATACGATGGGCAATTTCTGCTTAGATACTATGCGGAACAAAGTACCGAACGGCCTCAAGTGACTTTGAACGGAGCCAAAATCATTTCTATGGAAGTCGGACAAGTACAGTTTAAAGATTCGATGTGTTACTTGGCCATGCCTTTGAGTCGCATGCCTAAAACGTTTGGAATGACAGAAATGGCCAAAGGTTATTTTCCACACTTTTTTAATACCGAAGCCAATCAACATGCCTTTCTACCCCATTTGCCTGAGGTTGACGACTACGACCCCGATAACATGCGCACCGAACAACGAGAAGCTTTCCATGCTTGGTACCAGACTCACGCCTCGGACCCCTTTGACTTTCAAGAAGAAATTTTAAAGTACTGTCGATCTGACGTGGACATTTTACGACGCTGTTGTGGAAAATTTCGAGAATTGTTCATGGAATGCGGAGGGATCGATCCTTTGAAAGAAGCTTGTACCATCGCCAAAGCATGTTCCTTAGTGTACCGAAAACGCTTTATGCCTGAAAATACTCTAGCGGTCATCAGTCCTCAAACGACAAATTTTGTCAAACGTCAATACTCGGTCAAAGCCATACGCTGGCTCCATTACTTGTGCGACAAGGAAGACAAATGGATCCAACACGCTCGCAACGGAGGAGGCGAAAAGACCATCGGAACGTATTCGGTAGATGGTTGGGACTTAGAAAACCCTCAGATTGTGTACGAGTTTAACGGATGTTTATTTCACGGATGTCCCCTATGCTACCCTCAACGAGACACCAAAAATCAGTTTTAACAACGAACCATGGAAGACTTGTACCAGACTACTTGTCAACGACGTTTGAAGTTAGAACAGCAAAGATACCAGGTGGTGGAAATGTGGGAACACGAGTACGATCTGCGTTTGAAAACCGATCCCGAGTTTAAACGCATCGTAGAAAGTTACAAGTGGGTGGACCCCCTGAACCCTCGGGATAGTTTGTACGGAGGACGAACGAATGCCACCTGTTTGCTGTACCAGGTGGACGAAGAGAAAGGAGAAGAAATCAAATACTTGGACGTGTGTTCATTGTATCCTTACGTGTGCAAATATTGTCACTTTCCCGTAGGGCATCCAGAATTGATGACAGAACACATTGACTTGGACCACATTCGACAGTACGAAGGATTGATCAAGTGTAAAGTCTTACCACCCACAGACTTGTACCATCCCGTTTTACCTCACCATTGCCAAGGAAAACTGATGTTTCCTTTGTGTCGCACATGTGCCGAAACGTGCAACCAAGACCAACCTTGTCAGCACAGCCAGGAAGAACGTGCCTTGACAGGAACGTGGGTGAGCGTGGAATTGTTTAAAGCATTGGACCTGGGATATCAACTGTTAGAAGTGTACGAAATTTACCACTTTCCCAAGACACAACAATACCGCAAGGGCGACGAGAGACAGAATGGTATTTTTGCAGACTACGTGGATGCCTTTTTAAAACTAAAACAAGAAGCTAGTGGCTATCCTTCCTGGTGTCACACTCCCGAAGACCAAAAGATATTCAAAGAAAAATATCGGGAGCAGGAAGGCATCACTTTAGACCACATTGAGAAAAATGAAGGAAGGCGATCGTTTGCCAAAGTGATGCTCAATTGTTTGTGGGGTAAAATGGCACAACGACCCTCTTTACCCAAGACAGAGTATTTGTCCGAGCCGTCTCGCTACTTCCAGATGATTCACGACCCAACCAAAGTCATGAAACACGTGGACGTCATTCGTGAGGACTTGATCTTAGTCAATTACGAAGAAGAACTAGACTTTGTAGAAGCCGACAAATTTGGAAATGTCATCATTGCGGCTTACGTGACAGCCCACGCTCGTTTAAAATTGTACGAAGTGTTAGAACTGTTAGGAGATCGTGTGTTGTATTTTGACACGGACAGTTGCATTTACATTCACCGACCGAACCAGTGTAACCCTGTCATCGAAGGAGACCGTTTAGGAGCCTGGACCGATGAACATCCGGACGACAAGATTATATGTTTTGCAAGTGGCGGTCCTAAAAATTACGGCTACGAATACCGAGACCCCGAAGGAGAAATGCACACCGAATGTAAAGTGAAAGGATTGACTCTCAATTATCGCACCAGTCGAGTGGTGAACTTTAACGTGCTACAAGAAGCCTTACAGTCGGGACAGGATGAAACGTTTAAAGTGACTACCCACGAACCGCACAAGATTGTCCGTTTACCCACACACCAAATCGTTAGCCGACCTTTGGAAAAAGTCTATCAAATCGTGTACCAAAAAAGAGTACGACTTCCCAATCACTTCACTCTACCGTACGGTCACGTCGAAATTGGGCAGCATATAAAAAGGGACATCGTCCAAGACCAATAGTTCATTTGTCACTACAACGACCAAGCGAAAAGAAGATGAATCCATTTAAACAGACATCATTCAAGTTTGGGGATTGTAAAACAAATGTACCTTTCCCAAGTGTGAAAAGTACTGGATGGATAAGACCCATGCATTGCAACGGAAGTTGTCCGGAAGGAAACTGTAAGTGTCCTTGCGGTATGCACTGTAATTGCGTTACAGAGTGCGATGGTGAACCTTACGATTGTAGTGATGCCAGGCGCTGTGACCTTAGTGATTCAGCAGGATATCGTGGGAACGTTGCTATGACTACTACCCTTATATCTACCCTGGAAAGTGATGCTGTGCGTGTCAAACCTGAGGGATGCGAAAGCGGTGCCACACGTTATCGTGGACTCCTAGGAATTTTACCGTACCTGCATCGAACAGAAGTGAGGAGAGTCGAATATTCGTTCCCGACGAGTTTGCCTGAATACTGTCATTTCAAAAGTCGATTCCAAACCTTCAAAGATAAATGGCCAAAATATCTGCCTGGTCCAACTCCTGAAGAATTAGCCAGAGCCGGATTTTTCTACTTGGGCGAAGGGGATAAAGTCAAGTGTTTCAGTTGTGGTGTATCCATTTACGAGTGGGAACAGAAAGATTCCGCTTACCTGGAACATGCTCGATGGTCTCCGAATTGTCAATACCTACCTTTAGTGGGACCTAGATGCCTAGATGTCGTGTAACAAACCTAGACCAGTATATAAACCCTCTCTAAAACATAATATTCAAGGATTACCACAAGAATTGCAAGAGAAGATCTACAAGGACGTTTGGCAGGGCCTTGCTAAAGAAAAATCTCAATGGGTGACTGTAGAACTTTTGTGTCGTGAAATTCACAAGAGGCAAGTGACAAAAATTAACCAACTTATTAGATTTCTCTGGATCAAGGGTATTTTTTTGCTCTGTTTCCAATTTAATACGTTTACATCTGAAGATGTTTTGATCCTTCTTGACCGTTACCCTGAATGGCAGCGGGACGAAATTTATCGTTATATTAATCACTTTCGCTTTTGGAGCAGATTTAATTCTGTGTTGAATGTACACTGATGGTTTTCGACCTAAAAAAGAAGTATAAAAGAGAACAACCATGCCACAACCTTTATCACTTGTGATCCAACAGATTCCGTGGAAGGATATCAATGAGAAGATTCACACGGTGAAAGATTACGAACACTTATTGCAAGAACTATACCCTATGAATTGGGGTCGACGTGTCGTGTGTGTTTTAGTGACTTGCTTTCTGGGATTTCGTTTACCTGTCGATTCCTTGTGGACACTTTACGAACACTACCTACCCAAAAAGACAGTATGGTGACTCCTTTAAATGTCCACGAGAGACTTATTCTGTTCAAAGCCTTACGCTTTCATCTGGATACGTCTCGACCTCTCCAAAAAAAAAAGATTCGTCAACTTTTACGTACGGAAGCGGTGTACGAAGATGTGTGTGTAGCTTGTGATTTACACCCTCATTGGACAGATGTACGTCACTGGAAAAGTTGGGATTTTGAGGCTTGGACAAACGAAGCATCCCATTATGCCCAAGCGTTGTGTTCCTAAAATTCATCGTCGAGTGAAAAAAGTCACTTTTAAACCTGTGTTAGTGACAGTACCAGAAGAAAAAGAGAAATAATCTGTCACCCAGGACAATCCCTCTGTTCAAGACAGAACTGTCATGGACATTCCCCCACAAAGACCCTTTCGAGAAGACACGTATGTGACTATTCCCCATGCAGAGGAGACTATAAGAACATTACACACTACCTCTAGGAGACGTTTGTTACCCAACAAAGAATGTTGTACAGTGACTTGTTTATATGCCACTTTGATCGTTTCCCTGTGTCTTTTATTCTTGTATTTATCCATTTGGCTTTTATGTATTTTTGTCTTTTGTGTTGTTCGAATTTAAACATGCATTGAAATAAACGTGTCTTGAAAAAAGTATAAAAACCTCTTGTCTTGTCTGTTTTTGTGTCAATCGTGTCATACCACTACACTATTATGGCTCACTCTCCTATTTCTACTACTCCTTCCTCCTCCACATTCAAAGTCATTGACGAACACTTAGATCAGGCTAGTTGGAAAGCCTTGTATCTTCGTCATCCTTTTAACATGTTAATTGCTGGACCGAGCGGTTCAGGCAAAACCGAATTTGTCAAACGTTTGATCGAACATAAACATCATTTGATCGATCGTCCACCTCAACGCATCGTGTGGTGTTACAAAGAGTGGCAATCGGCATACAGCCTCTTGCAAGAAAGTCAAGGTGATTCCATTGTGTTTGTAGCAGGCATTCCTAAAGAAGACGAGGGGATCGTGTCTGACCCTAGTCAAACTCATTGGGTCATTTTTGACGACATGTTAGGAGAAGACGAAGAAGAAATTAAACTGTGGTTTACGCGTAAAGGGCATCATCGTAATGCCAGTGTCATTTACATTACACAAAATTTATTTCAACAAAGTAAAGCCCATCGTACCATTAGTCTCAATGCTCATTACGTGGTCTTGTTTAAAAGTCCTCGAGATAAATCACAAGTGCAAGTCTTAGCCAAACAGTTAGGAACACCTTGGCTGACTCATGCGTACGATGATGCCACTCAAACGTCACACGCCTATTTACTCGTGGATTTAAAACCCACTACCCCTGATTATTTGCGATTTCGTACCGATTTGTTTCACGACTGGTGTCAAGACGGAGGACCTGTCGTGTACACGTCCTCGTCGTCGACATAACCATATGAACCACTAAAAAATCTATAAAAACCTTGGGTCACTTTGACCTTGTCTCATACATCGTCAACATGACGTCCATTCAGTCTCATCTTCCCATCAAATTGATTCGTGCCTTGTACGGTACCAGTCGCGAAAAAAATCCACAAATACGTGCTCACGTCTTAGAAGCCAGTCTCAAAGAAGTCTTACGATGGTTTACGGTGACAGCACGTCAAATACTGCAAGGCATCATTCACATTCCACATCAAACCAAACGCTTTTTTGACAGAAACAAAGTAGCCTTGACGCAACTAGCCAATCCTCGCATTGACTCTCAAACCAAAAAGCAAATCATATTGAAACCTGGAGGAAGTGGTTCTCTAGGAGGTGTCATCATTCGTTCCCTTTTAAAATGAGATCCCAATACTCCCAAAGTTCACCCCAAGAAGAAAACAAAAAAATCCAAACAAGCCCCTAAGAAAAAGAACAAGGGTGCCAAGACCAAAACACAGAAAAAGAAAAGTCCACAGAAAAAAGTGGTCACCCGCAAAAAAGGCACTTCGGCCAGGACACAACCTTACCTTCGTCAACCACGACCTGTAAGAGAAGATCTACAAGGACGTTTGGCAGGGACTACGTTGCCAGTAGCCTCTGGTGCTTCCACTTCTCCGTTGCGGGTGATGCCAGCCAAACCCAATTTGACACCCGTTTTTCCTAATTTGATGAAACATTGGAAAACTGCGTCTCCCAAAACGTCTCCTCCACCGGTGACACCCTCGTCCACATTAGCGGTAGTAGCAGCTGCTCACAAAGTACCTGCCCCCAAAGTCAAAGTCCAAGAAAGATCTGGCATGTTAAAGAGTTTACTAGATTTGTCCAAACAAGAACTGTCCCGATTGAGTCCATTGCGAACTCCTTCACGACGTGTGTTACCTGCCATGAAGTTGATACGACGCAAAGATAATCAGTGGCGACGCATTCCAGTATAAAAATATGACTTAAAGACCACGACTTCAATCAGTATTTTTTCTGTACCACTGCTGAACACTCAAGAATGCCTCCTCAAAAACGTACACACCACCACCACCCTCGACGTTCTGCTACCCAAAAAGGAAAAGGAAAAAGACAATTTCGTCATCCCGCCAAAAGCTTAAAAACCAAACATCGACGTCCTTCCCTTCAAAGGCGTAGTCCTTTAAAGAAAAAGAAGAGTCACCAAAAAGGAGGATCCTTTGGTAATTTTGGGAAACACATTGTTACCTTTTTGACGAAGCGGTAGTTTCCAAAAAAGTAAATAAAAGAGGGTGTGTACCAAGTCATTGACGTTAGTGGTATTGTGGAACGAACAAGCAAAGATGTCACCTCGCAGAAAACATTTTTCTACACCTCACAAAGGAAAGAAAAGGAAAGGACTACCTTCTCGTTTAGCCAAACATCGACACGTTCGTCGTCCAAAGCCCCAAAAGAAAATATCCGTCCGTCAAAAGAAAAAGATGCCGGTGCAACGCGGAGGATTTTTTCACTTCTTCTTTAAGCCAGAGATACCAAATGATGTCAAGCAAAAATGGATACCATTTGCAAACTTATAATTAATGATACCATTTATAAATCAAGTGATGGCACAACAAAAAAGATAAAAGGGTGTGTGTTCCAAGTCATGGACGTCAGTGGTATTGTGGAACGAGCAAGCAAAGATGTCACCTCGCACAAAACATTCTTCTTCATCCCACAAAGGAAAGAAAAAGAAAGGACTACCTCCTCGTTTAGTCAAACACGGAGACGTGTTGTCTGTCCTGTCCAAAGCCTCTTCACCCATGCGAAAACAAATCATTAAAACGGCTTCCAAAGATGTCATCGATACCGTGTGCGAATGTTGTTTGAATGTCTTGAAAGGCACGATACCTTTGTCTTCACACCAGAAAAAATGCTTAGCCAAACATCGACACGTTCTTCGTCAAATGGTCCAAAAGAAAATACCCGTCCGTCAAAAGAAAAAAATGTTGGTGCAACGTGGAGGATTTTTACCCTTTCTTCTTCCTGTGTTGGGAGGATTAGCGAAATCCGGCATCCTATCCAGCATATTACCAGGTTTTTTACAAGGGATGACACAAGGGATGCCTCAAGGGATGCCTCAAGGGATGTCCCCAAGGTATGGGTAGCAATATGTATAATCCTTCCAGAAGATAAAAGGGACTCATGGAACACCACGAACTCAGACGTAACCTTTGGAAGCCCATGGAAGGACGAAAACTGACTTTAGTTCCTTACAAACGATGGATGGAATACCATCGTTGGCAAGAACAACGTACCCCCCATTTACCACCCAATCCTGATTTGAACGAGATGTCCCAATTACAACACGAATTGCAATCCTTGATGCATCGCCACGATTTGTCCGAAACCGAAAAATCGCAAAAGTATGGTCAACTTTTGCAACGACTACAACTCTTTCATCGAAAAGCTGTGGAACAAACAGCTCTACCTACTCTGTCCGATTTGAAGGCACTAATGAATAATCCGTCGCCCTTACCCTCTACAGTAGCCAAAACAGACGTCACCCCACCATTACCCAAGGAAGAAAAAGAACCCCATGATCTCTTTCAAACACCCACTGCTACTCCCATTCCGAGTAAGATTGCCGCTTCCTTATTGACCCCTTCTCCCACTCTCCAACGAGAAGAACTCAAAACTTGGGTTAAAAAGATGATGGCTACTCCTGCTTCAACAGAAGTGAAAAAGAAAGAAAGGAAACCAGAGGTGAGAAAAGAAAAGAAGACCAAAGCTATCTCATTACCTCCGCCACCACCACCACCACCAGTACCCTCGACGTCAACTCCTGTGGCACATCGGACACGTAAAACCGTTTCCAAACAACCACCATTTCGTCCCACCCAAAGCAATATCCTCGAAGAGTGGGTCACTTATTAACCTAAACCATGGAGAAAGTATTAGCCAGCATTTATTACGATCCAGCTCACCCTGCAGGTTACGGAGGTATTCAGAAATTGTATCGTGCTGCCAAAACTCGCTTGAAAAAGCTCCGTTTACCTGCAGTACAACGATGGTTACAAGAACAAGCGACGTACACTTTACACAAACCCATTCGACGAAAATTTCACAGAAGTCGCACTCAAGTGGAAGGCATCGATCATCAATGGCAAGCCGATTTAGCCGATGTCTCTCATTTAGCCACCTACAATCGTGGCTACAAATATTTGTTTTGTGTCATCGACGTCTTTTCTAAATTTGCCTGGGTCGTACCGTTGACATCCAAATCGAGCGGAGAGTTAGTACGAGCTTTGCAACTGGTGTTGAAACAAAGTAGTCGTCACCCTCTTCGATGGCAAACCGACAAAGGCACCGAATTTCTGAACCAAGCTTTCCAAAGAGAATTAAAGAAACGTGACATTCATTTTTTCACCACCGAAAATCCTGAAACCAAAGCCAGTATCGTGGAACGTTTTCAACGTACCTTGAAAGAACGCATGTGGAAATATTTTACGCATCAACACACTCTCAAGTACATCGACGTCTTACCGCACCTAGTTCAAGCCTACAATCAATCTTACCATAGAAGCATTGGACGTGCCCCACAAGAGGTGACACCTGACAACGAAGTGACTGTTTTTGAGCGTCTGTTTGGTACGTCCCGAACGAGGGCTGTCCCCAAGAAAGGTGAAGAAGTGTTAACCCCGGGAGATTGGGTACGCATTGGTAAAACCAAACGTACTTTCGACAAAGGTTACTTACCCAATTGGACCACCGAATTGTTTCGTGTTACTGAACGAGTGCGTGACCGTCATCCTGCCGTCTATAAATTGGAAGACATGAACGGAGAAGTATTAAAAGGAACGTTTTACTTGCCTGAGTTACAACGTGTCACCAAAAAAGAAGACGACGTGTACGACATTGAAAGCATTCTCGAACGAAGAACTCGTAAAGTAGGAAAACGACGTGTCAAAGAAGTCAAAGTACGTTGGAAAGGATATCCTCCTAGTTTTGATTCTTGGATTGACGCTGCACAAGTCATCGACTATAAAAAGAAGTGACCATCATGCCCTTTAATACAGCTTCAGCAACCACAGTGACTACTCCTTCACCCACGTCATCTCTGCAAGATTTACAAAAGCAACCCTTGTGGGTGTGGTGTGGAGAACGTGTCCCTAAAACCCAAATCGTCTTTTTCTGTCAAATCTTTGTGGTGTATTGTGTCATCGGTGCAGCCATTGCTAATTTGAGTTTGCAACAAGGAGACAAACAATTGTGGACCATTTTACTCAGCAGTTGCATCGGGTATCTTCTTCCTAATCCTTCCCTGAAATACTCTTACAACGGGAACAACAGTAACAATATTGGGAGCCTTGCGTCCAACGTTAGTCATTCTCCTGACAGTCACCCTTCCAATCACAATCCTCTTTTAGATACTCCTTTAACCTCGAGTGACTCCTCGGACAGAACAACATTGGAATTATGAACAACACTATTAATCAATTTTAATTAACGTTACCCAGTGACAGTTCCATGAAGGTGTTTCCTAACAACACGTTGTGCTGTTACACAGCTAAATTACCTCAAGCCATGCATTTGGATCAAGATGCTCATTGGGAAGTGGCTTTAGTGGAAATAATACACCCGTCACAAATCAAAAACATCGTCGAAAATCAAAACATTTTTACAGTAGAAGTGAAAGACGAGCAATTGCAACAAGCCTTAATCGAACGAGGCATCACTGGTGAAAAGAAATCAGATGGACCCACAACTAAAGTCCTGTCCAAACATGTGATCAGCATTCCTCCAGGCTATTATTTTAGTGGTCAACATTTAGTGACTACACTTGCTGCCAGGTTTAATGTTGTGTTTGGTAAAGCCCTGGATAAACTACCCGTCAGAAAAAGTGTTACCTTTGAGTACTATTCAGTGGCTCGTCGTCTCATGATCAAATTTCCAGAGGATGAAATGATAGGCATTACCTTTTGTCCTGAATTGTTTGAGATTTTAGGTGGAGACGTCGAGATGCGAGATGCTCAAGAACAAAAAGCAAATACCATCCATAACCAGTAACATAATTTTTGCAAGATATTTTCGATTCCCTGTAGAATTGAACCAAGGACTCAACTTGATGTTTGTGTACTCCGATGTGGTGGAGTACAACGTGGTAGGACACACCTCTGTACCGTTACTACGTGTCATTCCTTTCAAAGTGGATTCTGCCGTCGCCGCTGACGAGGAAGGTGGAAATACCTATCACGTTCACCGTGAATTTGTACATCCTCATTATTTACCTGTCAGTAAGTCGTATTTCGACAGTGTCAACATTACTATAAAAGGAGAACTAGGACAAAATATTCCATTTACCAAAGGGAAAGTCACAGTGAAACTCCATTTTCAAAAACGATTCTCGAACAACTGAAAAAGTGATGTATCCTGTGTACCGAGGAGTCGCTCGACAACGAGGACATGGTTTAGGAGATATGTTTAAATCAGCCTTTCGTTCTGTGGTCCCTGTTTTGAAACCGATGGTGACACGAGGATTGCACGCCTATAAAAGATGCCGCATTGACTCACGGCAAAGATTTTCTTCACAATGTTCTCATTGACAAACAAAACCCCAAAGAAGCTTTTTTGAGAGCAGGCAAAAATGTCTTGCTTCAAACGGGTAAAGAGATTTTGGGTCGACGAGAGAGTCCTATAAATGCTCTGAACGGTACCGAGTCTGGCATTCCTGCTTCCCTGACGACACAGCAAGGACAAGGTAGAAAGCGACGACGAAGGCACCCTTTCAAAAGTCTTCGTACCTCAAAAGTGAGAAAGACGAAGAAAAAAAAGAACCTCTCGAGACTTAGACATTTTTGATTATTAAAAGTGAAGAAAAAACATAAAGAAAAAATGATGCACCAAGAATCGTGTGCCTGTTCCAAGTCGGAACTAGATCTCTTTGCCATGCCACCCACCATGACGACCATGCAAGAATCCCAATGGGTCGAATTTCATCCCGTCTCCTCTTTGACGGATTCAGCTCCCATCGAGTTTGAAATCAAAGGACAACCTGAAGATTACATCGATCTCAACAACAGTTACTTGTATTTGAAAGTGAAAGTAACCAAAACGGACGGCTCCGCTCTAGCAGACGATACCCAAGCAGCTCCCGTCAACAATTTCATGCATTCCTTGTTCAGCGAAGTGGATTTGTACATGAATAACAAACTGGTCAGCAGTAGCATGGATACTTACCCTTACCGAGCGTACCTCGAAAATCTCTTGACGTACGGAAAAGAAGCCAAGAACACTCATTTAGATGCTTGCGTGGTATGGAAACCTGACACCGCAGAAAAGTTTAACGACACAGCCTTGACCGTAGTAGCAGATGATGGCGCTGTTACCAATCCTCACAATGTGGGTTTTAACGAGCGTCGAAAGAAAATTGTTGGACGTAGTTTAGAACTGTGCGATCGTTTGCATTTGGACATGTGGTTTCAAGAGAAGTATTTGCTGAACGGGGTGGATATTCGCTTGAGACTAAATCGTAGCAGTGCTGCTTTCCATTTCATGGCTACTGAACCTGCTGATCCTAATCAGCACGCTCACCACTGTAAAACCAGTATCCAAGAAGCCAAGTTATACGTGCGTCGTGTGGAAGTGTTACCTAAAGTGGGAAATGATATCAGTCACACTTTGAGCAGAACGACAGCCAAGTATCCGATACGACGCGTGGAAGTCAAAACGTTCACCATTGCCGCTGGACTCCAATCTAAGATCGAAGATCATCTGTTCCAAGGACAGTTACCCAAACGTTTATTCATTGGTATCGTCAGCAATGCAGCCTTCAACGGTGCCTACACTCAAAATCCTTTCGAGTTTAAGAACTACGGAGTATCCAAAATCGAAGTCAGTCGCGATGGCAAAACTTTGTGTACCAGGCCCTTCGAACCCAAATTTGCCGCGAAGAATTACTTGAGGTCGTACTTGTCACTGTACGAAGCCACAGGACAGTTAGGAACCAACACCAGTCACGGTATTTCCTACGAAGATTATGCAGGAGGTTACGCGTTGTGGGCTTTTGATTTCACTCCAGACCAAGGCAGTGACGAGGGACATTTCCACCCTATAAAATCTGGGCAGATACGTGTGGAACTTCAGTTTTCACCAGCTCTTCTCCATACGGTGAATGTCATTCTGTATGCCGAATTCGATAATACCATAGAAATCAACAGTTTGAGAGAAGTCATTCTAGACTATTAGACACTGGAAAACTCTTGTCCTTCTTTGAATAGTGGAGAATCCATGGAATGGGAGGTTACAGAAAAAGCAAACCCTCAAGACCAAAAAGAAGTAGTGATCATGCAATCCAGATGGCCAGAGCAGGAACAACAGTTAGTGGCTTGTTTTGCACAACACTTGGAAGATAAAATGAGGGACATGATTAAAAAAGATTGTTATGGATGTCAAATCGATCATCCCAGTCAAATTCAACACGATAAATGTATGATGATGAGTCAAGAAGAAAAATTGGACGATTATCTGAACGAAGCTTGGAGTCTCATCTCAGAAGAAGACGTGTTACTTCAGTGGTATAAAGACTTGTGTGCTCATTCCTCTCCTCCATTGTTTGCTCGAGAAATTGATCGCATCGAAGCTCTCTTGGCCAAGAGTAAAGAGACGAAGCAAACCAACAGTTACTCGACAGACCGTTTCAAACAAAAAGTCTGTATTGAATTGATGACTTATCATCACCTGTGAAAAAAGGGGAAAAAAAAAACAACAAGGCTACACAACAAACAAATGGATACCTGGGAACTTTATTATCTTTTGAACCGTAGTTCGTACACTGCTTCTTGGAATCCTGTGGTGTGTGCTAAAGATGAACTACCTCATCGCAAACCTCAAGAGAATCAAGCTTATGTCATCAATACAGATGACAGTCATCTTCCAGGAACTCACTGGGTAGCTGTCTACTTTCCTCAAGAGGGTTGTGTGGAGTATTTTGATTCGTATGGATTACCCCCTTTCGAAGATGATATCATTGACTTTATGAGAAGAAATGCCCAGACGACACGATTCAATAATGTGAAATTACAAAGCACAGATTCTATGGTGTGTGGACAATATTGTGTCTATTATCTGCATCATCGCAGTCTTGGATATTCTTTAGAACATTTAGTGACTTATTTCGATCGTCATTCGTCTCGAAACGATGACAAAGTAGATCGATGGTTTTGTGACCATTATGGCTATCTGTTGTCTTTAGCTAGGAAACGTAGTGTACATCAATGGCCCAATGATTTCCATCAGTGGAAATCTCAATTTAATTCACAACGTTGTCAACCATGTCAAAAGAGATTGTATTAATGTTATGGAAGAAAAAAATGTTTGTTATTTGAAAAAAAATGTTTGTTATTTAAAAATAATGTTTGTTAGTTGAAAAAATTGTGTTTGTTATTTGAAATAATGTTTGTTATTTGAATAAAAATGTTGTGTTTTTGAAAACCAATGCATCTGTCGTTTGTTTTACATTTGTATTGATATAAATGCTCTTTGACTTTTCTTTCTATCCCTCACATCAAACTATCCAAACGTTTCAAAACCCTAAACCGTGGAAGGGTGTTTTCCATCACGTCCGCGCTTGAACCATATAAAGCAGGGGTAGTCTCCAGTCTGGCCACATTCAGGCAGAGGCAGCGGACTGAGTAGGACGGCTTATCTGGAGCAGGCGACCTGGTGATGTCAGAGTTGTATTGCGAGAGCATGAGTCCCGGGCTTTCACAGTTAAGGACGTGATTGTGATATCATCCCGTCACTGTTACAGACTGAAACATCAAATTGTACAGCGGTGGACTATGCAGAAACTCGAAATGGATATTTCGTAACTCCCGACCTGGCATCGTGGCAGAAATAGAAATGGAGGGAAGTATGCATGGCGGCAGCGACCTTGACCTTCTGAAGTAGAGACCACGTAACTCCCGAACTCGATTTGTGGCGGTGGTTAAAACAGAAGAAGAAAAGGGCCTCTACTTCTACCTAAATACGAGATGAAGAGAAATGGCTGCTATAGATGTTTTACGGATATTGACGTCACCATCGGCCTACAAGGAACGCTGTTCAATGAAAAGATTTTTCATTGCCATTACCTTTGCCTGAATAATAGGGGACTCATTTGGTTACGAGTACCCCTCTTTGAATAACTTTCCGTGGCCCTAAAAAGCTAATTTGACTTTATTGGTATTGCCTCCAGCAAATTTAAGACCAAAAATATCTAACATTGACTACACTATTATATGTCGCTTAGACATTTTTAATTTCTAAATTTGCTAGGGACTTATTATATGTACGCTTAAGTACTAGTTTTATTCGAACGATAGGATTGTAAATAATAATTCTTCAACTTAAATATTTGAATAATTGCACAGGTGGCTAACACATTATTGGCTGTTAATTTGTCCATTAGTATAACTGGACCGAATTTGACCTTAGTATGACCTTGTTGTTTCAGGTGTGGGCTGCGTCCTTCGCTGTGCTGTCTTGCTGTCTGCGTGCTCTGGTGTGTGCTGCTGTGTCAACGCCCTCCTGGACCTGGACCTTTTCCTCCTTTGCCGTTCCTGCTCGCAAAATTACTAGCGAAATGAGGAAACATTTCCCCTCGCTACCTTACAACTGCTCGATTGGATGATAGGGGTGGGTGTGTGTGGGTACTATTCCTACCCACCCCCAATATAGGCTTTCATTTCCCCTGATAGTTACTTTTTAGTAATTCAGGGGAACGCCTTAATTTATAGTGCATTTAAGCACTATTAAGGGAGGGAGTAACACCCCTCCCACCTAAATGGGTACCGACATGGTACCTATAAAAGATGTACAAATGCCCCTAGTGGGCGGTTACATCTATAAAACACCCAGTCAGTCAGCCAGTCTGGCCAAGGGTGGGTGTGTGTAGTGCCATTCCTACCCACCTGAAAGGCTATCATTTCCTTTGATAGTTAGTTTTTAGTAATTCAGGGGAACGCCTATCAATGACTAAAATATGGTGCAATTAAGCACTTGAATCCTAAGGGGAGGGAGTGCTCTTCCCCTCCCTGAAGGAACTAAATGGACACCGATATGGTGTCTATAAAAGCTGCACATATGTCCCTAGTAGACGGTTGCAGCTATAAAATACCCAAGTCAGTCAGCCAGTCTGGCCATCCATTGTTTGACTCATCCTCCTACGAAGATGTGCTCAAGACTAGCTACGCTGAACGAAGCTTACGTCACTCTGCATCGTATCAGACCCAATCTGATGCCAAAGCCTGAAGAGATTGAGAATGTGAGAATGCTACAAGAAACGGAAGACCTCATAGAAGAACTCTTCAGAGAGGAAATTCAAAAAGAGAAAGAAGAATGGACTGAGAAGTATCGACTTCAAAAGCAGCAGAGAGAGCAGAGAGAACAGCAGCAGCAGCAACAGCAACAACAGCAGCAGGAACCAGACAGAAGTTTTGTCGACTGTCGTGTGGATACGAAAGAGTTCTCTTTCTCTTTCCGAAGAAGCAGACCCTATCGTGTAGCCAAACGAGGACGCAATCTTAGACGATAAAAGATTGTCATCCTTCCTCGTACACACACACACACAAAAACAGCCCTTTTCAGGGCTACCCAATATTCTCGAAAAGAATTAATCATTCAATTTGCTCATGGTATGTGAGGAAGTTAGAAAAAGAATAGAAGTGAGTCTATAATCACTATCTCATTTTACTTTTGTTTTGAAGTGAGTCTATAAGCACAACGTATTTTTTCAAAATAACTTGTTAAATTTATAATTAATATGAGTAAAGTATAAAAGTGAGGGGTGTTTTCTTTTAAGTCCAAAATTTCTAGATCTAAAGCAGCTAAACATGCAATTGGTCACTAATTATACTATGGACTTTATCACTAACTCAAATCTAATGCACAAAATATAACTAGCTTAAAATATAGCCCAAGGAAATAACCATAAAGTATCAAATTACTACCATACAAACTACCGTATATTACTATGAAAAAAGCGTATTGATAAAATTACCATACATTAACGTATAAAAAGCGAACTAAAAGAAATAACAATAATTACCATATTTTACTCACAAATAAAGTTATTAAATTAAAAATAGGAAAATCTTAGGCAAATATTAACAACATATAAACCAAAATAGCTTAAAATAATAAACGGCCTGTGACTCTGATTGAAGCATTATATGGGTGGGTATAGATAATTAGTTCATAATGAGCTAACACGTTGTCACGAATCTATATCTGCTTATTATGGTGCGATACAGAGGTTACCGCTGTAATATACCTATGATTTCAACTAGCCTGTGACTTTACGTCTTCATGGACCTACACTCACCCGCTTAAACTGTCAAGTAATTGTTACAATTAAAAATAGGAAAATCTTAGACAAATAATAACAAAATATAAACTAAAATAGCTTACAATATTAAATGGCCTGTGACTCTGATTGAAACACTATATGGGTGGGTATAGATAATTAGTTCATAATGAGCTAACACGTTGTCACGAGTCTATATCTGCTTATTATGGTGCGATACAGAGGTTACCGCTATAATATACCTATGATTTTCAACTGGCCTGTGACTCTGACTGATCTATGATATGGGTGGGTGTAGGTAAGGAGTTCATAAAGAGCTTCTACGTTTATCACGGCCCTACACTCATCTCATAGCGTGCTCTACAGAGATCACCGCTTGAACTGTCAAGTAATTAAAATTTCAAATTTTATTTTAAACTGTAGTCTGTCATCAAAGTCACTAACACCCTTACTTACCACTTCCAACTTAGAACAAAGTCATTGGCACTTGATATTCAAAAAGCATAATTAACTCTATGAAAGTGGACAGCTTAAGAATATCAACGGAATTTATGGTGCTATCCCTGACGTCGGTGGAAACGTGGAGGACGGACTACAGATTCATAGGATTATCAAACAGCCCTTCTCAGGGCTATTAGCTTTAGTTTTTGTTATATTTCAATTTGTTCAAGTTCCTGTTGCTGTTAATTGCTTGTCTGTATTATAATTTTCTTGTTGCATGACACTTAATAATATTATTTTAAAGTTAACACTAATTCCATAATAGTCTTGTCTGTTAATAATTACATGTAATTGTTCTTTTACTAATATTACATATAGACTTAAATTAATTTCTTTATATTAATATGCATGCTTTGCTATATAACATTTTATATTATTATTAATGTAAATATCTGTTCTTGTTAATATCAAAATTATTATTGTTAAGCTGATATTAATATTAAATATAAATGTTGTTATTACTAAACTTACTATTGTTATGTTACTATTAATACTAAAACCAATGTTATCGTTACACTTGTGCTGTTCATGTGATGCCTCTATTTCCTCCCTTTGTATCTCTTTGAGAAATTGAGAAGATCAGTGGAACAGCGGAGATGCGGGCTTTCCTTTTGTGGGCAAACCTGGATTGGAGAGTTACATGTGTACAGCCTAGTACACCTCTGTAATTATCCTCTCAAACAGTCTCTCAGGGAAACTGATGTTGACCCTTTTCTCATTACCCTTTTCTGGACACTATGTATCGGTTTCTTGTTATATGTTATCACAAGCTGAGTTCTCTTAATTTAGATTGGAAAGAGAATTCAATTTGATCAACCATCAACGGCTTTAATTTGATCCTTTTGGACCACACCCTGCAAAATTAATAACCCATATTAATCAAACTTGCACAACTTTTAGTCACCTTGACTTATTAGAATAGGTTTTTTGTTTTTTCATAGGGTGAATTACCCTCGAAAGAAGGGCTTTTCGCCGGTCACATAGGTTGGTGGCAATATCTGTAGTACACCTTGTACTTAATTACTGATATAGTGTTAGGCACATAATAACTCCGTAACTTAAATGTCTTGATACAATTGCACAGGTGGCTTACACATTATTGGTGGGTAGGCTTTTCCACTAGTACAACTGGATCGAATGTGACAAATAACATTAAGGGAATGCAACTTCATTGACAAACTGTATATACGTACACACATATATGGCCCCATTAGTTATTATAAGGTAGTCTTAATCCAGGACTATCAGTCCCCCGCAACACAATGTTGCAAATTAAGCAAATTAATTAAAATAACATCAAAATCACACAACACAACTTGTATAGCACATACACTTTGAAACATGTCATATGAAGTTGCATATTAGCAAAAACACTTCAGGTGTGGTTTCTTTGTGAATGGGACCGGTGTACGTTCTCCTCCTCGTCGTGCGGGACTTCGGTTGCAGTACCTTGGATGGACCCTTCGGCCTTGGCCTTTTCCGCCTTTCCCTCTTCCGGACATGCCATTACTAACGAAGCGTGTCAACTTCCCTTCGTTACCATTGCTACTACGATTGGTATCTAAAATAGGGGTGGGTGTGTGTAGCACCATTCCTACCCACCCTATAGGCTTTCATTTTCCCTGTTAGTTACTTTTTAGTAATACAGCGAAACGCCTAACACTGACTAAATAATAGTGCAGTTAAGCACTCTAATCCTTAGGGGAGGGAGTGCTTCTTCCCCTCTTCGAGGGAAACAAATGGACACCGATATGGTGTCTATAAAAGCTGCACATATGTCTCTAGTAGACGGTTGCAGCTATAAAACAAACAAGTCAGTCAGTCAGAACAAAAAAAAAAAAAAACACATTCACTCTTCTGCTTTCGAGCCGATCAGACGTGACACACTTAGCTCCGCTACCAAGCCACGCTTAAACAGCACCTATTACCAGATTTCGGGAACCACGATTTCACAGTGAATCCTTGATAGCGTATAACTCCAGTCTACTCAGCAAGCCAAGATTACCACAATCTAAGATTCTTCATAAGGATTGAGGAATTTAACACAGCCAACAGCTCTACACAAAGATATTAAGGTATTTCATAAACCTACGGGTCTTTTTTCAAACAACTGATTGCCATTTGCTTCGATTCTGACAGGGTTTTCTCTTTTTAAATTTAATTAACTAATAATTTACTTAAATTAATATAGAGTACAATTAAATTATAATATAAGTTAAACTTATATATCAGTTCATATCCAATTCAATCCAATTAAAACAAGTACTTTATTCAACGAACACAATCAAAATGCAACAAGGTAAACGAATTGTTCAAATTCGACAGCTTAACTTTCTTACATCACCGGAAATTAAACTTAGAAAGCATCAGGCTGACCTCCTTAATTCATCTTCCCCCATCCGATTTAATCTAGGGGACAATTTCATTAATGAAAATGACGCCAAAACCAAAATGATGTCACTGGACGACACTTTGCCGTGTTTACCACCCACCCCTAGCCCCGCTAAACTAGCGCAAACTAACTCAATGCAAAAGGTAGGGATTAAAACCACTCACTTAAAAAGTACTGTGACACCGCCAGACTCTATGCAAGTGATAGAGGGACAAACTGTGCAGCTAGGACATAATTCAGGGCAGAAACAATTTACCTATGCCCAAATAACTAAGCAACAGCGGAATGTAGGTCAATCCGCAGATAACAGAGCTGCTGTGTTTCACAGCAGCCAGAAACCTGGCCCATCTAAAATTAACAATGTAGGAATAAACTTGACTACACATACCAAAACAAGTTGCAATAAGCAAAACATCCCCCCCACCTCTTATAAAGGAAAAGGGAAACAACCCATGAATCCAAAATTCCATAGGGTCAATAAATCTACAACAAATTTTCAAACTAAACCACATAACTCAAATTTAAACCCTGAAAAGAGCGCTTTTAGCGCTAAAAACATTCGGCATTATCATAATGTCGATATGACGGTTTACTTGAAAAGTAAAACAAGTGCTCTATTTAATCTAACAACTATCAGTATTGCCAAGGCATTACTGAAAGTCCACACTGGACAAAGCAAAATAATTCGCCCCAAGGCCAATTATATTATAATTCATTGCAGCACACGAGCACAAGCTGCTAAATATCTAGAGATTACTCAAATTTGCAGCATGCCGGTAAAAATGGAGCTGCATAAAAAAGCCAAAACAATGCAAACTTCAACAAAGGATATTAAAAAGAACAACAACAACAACAACAATATTAAGAATAAAGTCGCAACCCCAGATAAGGACAATACCAAGGAAAAGGATCTTAATCAACAACAACAACAACAACCAAAAAACATCAAATATAAAACAGTACTAAAACTCAAAGGTAAAATGTCCCAATGTACAAATCAGGAGATTAAAGAACAATTAATACAAGGCGGTAATGAAATTATTACCAACTATAAAATAGGGGCAAATAAACCAAACAAACATCAATGTGTTACTGTCGTAGAAACACATATGCCCCTTACAAGTACTATCAAGCTAGGTACAATGGGACTTAAAGTCAAAACTCAGCCATTTGTACACAAACCCAGATTCTGTATTAACTGCCAACATTGGGGGCATTACAAGGTCGCCTGTACCTTTAAACAGCTCTGTGTTAACTGTGGAGGACCACACAGGGGACAGTGCAAAAGAGAAAAACCTAAATGCATTAACTGTAAGGGAGAGCACTCTGCTAACTCCCCTCTATGTCCCAAGGCCCAGATTGAAACTCAAATAGTTAACTTAATGAATAAAAACAACTGGGCATACTATAAAGCTAAACAAGAAATCATAATACAAAATCAAAACAATTCAAACAAATGCAAAACAAATAAGGACTTAAATAATCAAATGAATCAAACAGTACCTATTCAGGTTGAAACTGAAGTAGACCAATCTAAGTGTGACATGCAAATTCAAACTGAATCATCCAACTCAATTGATTTGGTACAAAATCTGTCACTCCAAACAATAGGAAAGGCAGTTACTGAATTAGGTCGTTACATTAGTAACGCATCAAGCAAAGATAATGATTATCTTATCTCCCTCTCAAATGGGCTCCATGCTCTGCTGCAACATATAAATGAGGGTATAAAAACTAACAAATTTCTAAAACCAACATGAATTACACAAACATACAGGATAATACAATTACAAATAAGTTAAATAAAAATCTTATCATATGGCAGTGGAATGCTAGGAGTTTAGTGAAAAATATTAATGAATTAAAATTAAAATTAATTAACTCCCCTGTTCAACCCCATATAATATGTATACAGGAAACTAGAATAAAAGATAACAATAATAAACTTCCAAATATACAGGGGTATGCTCCTGGATATTTTCAAAATAGGAAAGCAGGACAAGGGGGGGGACTTGTTATATATTTAAATAATAACATGCCATCTGCATCAATAATTCCTATTAATTCTGATAAAATCAATAACTCTCTAATTGAAGTACAAGCTATGTCAATAAATACAGGTAACATTAAATTTAATCTTTATAATTTTTATGATCCAGGAGGAGGTAATATAGAATCAAATAAACTTGCATTGCAAGATCTTAAATTGCACATAGGGAATAAACCAGCTATTATATTAGGAGACTTTAATGCTTATAATGAAGCATGGGGGTCTCAACAAACTAACAATAGGGGCAGATTATTTGCTAAATGGATAAATGAAACTAGGCTAGTAATTCTTAACGATGGCACAAATACTAGACTTAACCCATTAAATGGCACTTTGTCAGCCATAGATCTTACTTTATGTACTCCAAACTTTGCACAGATAGCAAAATGGAGTGTAGATCAAACTGATACATTAGGAAGTGACCACTTTGTAATTATAACTACATTACAAATTACAACTCAATTTGAAACCAATAATAATATTCCAAAATGGAATTATAAAAAAGCAGACTGGGCTAAATTTCAACAAAATATTGGAAAAGAAAAACTTGAAGACCTTCATAATATTAATATAGATACATATTATGATAATATTGTAAATGCAATAGTTAAAGCAGCTAATACTTCTATTCCTAAAACTACCTATAAACCTCATAAACTTACAGTTCCCTGGTGGACTACTGAAATTGGTATTATTAGACAAAATAAAAGAAGGGCTTTAAATAAATTTAAACGTACAAATAATGCTATACATTTTAAAGAATATAAAAAATATGATACAGAATTAAAATCTGCAATAAAGAAAGCAAAGTTTGATTCATGGCAAAAATACTGTAGTAACATAGATCATAACACCAATTCAAAACAAGTATGGGATAAAATTAGAATAATTAGGGGTAAACATACAAACAACCTACCTAAAATAAACAATACAAATAATCATAAGGAACAAGCTGACTTATTGGCCAAGCACTTTCAAGCTATGAGCAGCAATATGAACCATACCAAAAAATTTCAGGAACATAGGAATAAACTTGAAAAAGATCAAACACATATATTTACAGATTTAGGAAATAAAAAATCTTATTTGAATGATGAAATAAATATTAATGAATGGTATCAAGCTATAAAATCCAAAAAAGATACCTCACCTGGAGAAGACACTATAGGTTATTCAATTTATAAAAATTTACCTATAAAATTTATTAATATAATACTAAATATGTATAATTTAATATGGAGTACTGGACAACTCCCAAATAAATGGAAAACAGCAGTCGTTATACCAATTCTAAAAGCAAATAAAGATAGAAATGACATTAACTCATATAGACCAATCTCACTTACTAATAATATATGTAAAATAATGGAGATTATTATCAATAATAGGCTCAAATATCATTTTGAAACTAATAATCTCATATCCAATAATCAATGTGGATTTAGAAATAATAGATCTACTATTGATCAACTAATCAGATTAGAAACAGCAATTAAATTAGCTTTTAATAACATTCAAAAAAGTAATAGACACCTTATTGCTGTTTTTCTAGATATGGAAAAAGCATTTGATCTGGTCTGGACCAAAGGTCTCTTAGCTAAACTAAATAACTACGGTATAACAGGTAATATATATAATTATATAAAAGACTTCTTAAGTGATCGTAAAATACTTACTAGAATAGGAACAACTTATTCTGACAAATATACATTAGAAAATGGTACCCCCCAAGGGAGTGTACTTAGTCCTACATTATTTAACATTATGATTAATGACTTAGATAAAAATTTAGCTTCCCTACAAGTTGAACTATCTCAATTCGCTGATGATAGCGCTCTGTGGAGAGCTGGCAATCCTAAAAATCAAAAACACATTAAAGAAATTCAGACAAGTCTAGATAATATAGGCAATTGGGCTGATGAATGGGGATTTAAATTCTCCCATCAAAAAACAGTAGCTGTCCTATTCACTACTATTAAACATAAAAATAGACTTAACACATTATATCCAAAACTTACACTACAAAATCAAGAAATTAAATTTGTAACTGTTGTAAAATTCTTAGGGATGTACTTTGACCAGCACATGACATGGTCTCATCATATAAAAGATATAGTTAAAAGATGTAAATTGGACCTTAATTTAATTAGAAGTATACAAGGTACTCATTGGGGTGCCTGTCAGAAAACAATTACTACATTATATAGATCACTTATCAGATCCAAAATTGAATATGGGTGTCAAATTTATGCTACGGCAAAACCTACACTCCTTAACAAAATTACACAAATACAAAGAAAAGCCTTACTTATAGCAACTGGAGCCTTACCATCAACATCTACTGAGGAATTACAGGTCCTAGTTGGTGAACTTCCACTTAGTTTGAGACGAAAAGAGATCATGTTAAGATATGCTGCTCGATTGTCTGCTCATAAAGATACTCACCCAACACTACTTATTATTAAGAAATGTACTAAACCTCTTGTTAACAAAGGAAAATACTCAAACTCATGTGGTAAACAAATAAATACCATAAAAACTAAATTACCTGAGGATATTTTTAAAGTACAGAAAATTATAACACCTATTATAATCCCATGGAGACTCAACAAAATAACTGTAGATTTCTCACTCCAAAACCTAGGAAATAAAATTCAAAATTCTCATCTTATGAAAACAATTATAAATGAAAAATTTAATAGCAAATATAAAAATCACATAAAAATCTTCACTGATGGTTCTAAAACAACTAATCCTGCAAGAACAGCAGCAGCATGGGTCATACCACAATTAGATATATATGAAGGTATAAGACTGCCAGATTATTGTTCAATCTATACTGTTGAATTCTGGGCTATACTACAAGCCCTTATGTGGATTCAAAAAAATAAACCTTCCAAAACTCTGGTTGTGAGCGACTCACTAAGTGTCATGACAACAATTAATAATAATAATTCTTATAGTAGAAAAAACTTTTTATATCAATTACAATACCAAATTACAAAATTCCAAACACAAAATATTATAGTAGACTTTCTATGGATCCCCTCACATATAGGTGTTAAGGGCAATGAGTTAGCTGATAAGTTAGCTAATAAAAAAATAAATAATATATATTATGAACCAATACAATATAATCATACTGAAATGTATGGACTTATCATTAATATGATAAACACTATATGGCAAAATACATGGAGCTCATCCAATAAAGGGAGAGTACTATACAATACAAAAAAAATTGTTCAAAGAAAATCACTAATATTAGGCAACACCAGGAGAGAACAAATTAAAATGAAAAGGATAATGATAGGAAAAACAAAATTAGCCAATAGTTTTGGCAAATATATAGGAACATTTCCACACGATATTAATTGTTTTAAATGTAAACAACCAGAAGACTTAGATCATATATTTAATAAATGCAAAAATAACCTTATACACAGAATTCAACTCAAAACCAAACTAAAATTACAAAATATAACAAATATATATCCTAAAATACTTGACCTAACTCAACCTAATATTCAATTAATGGCTAAAAACATTATTGACTTTCTTATTAACACTAACTTAATTGATAAAATATAAATAATATAAAATAAAAAAAATAAAACTACAAATAATAATTAGTATCATTTGTAATACATATATAGTATAAACCAGTCCAAAACCCATTATTGGCTTGTGTCTCTGCTTAAGGTTGTCTTATGATGGAATGAATATATGAAGTTCATGGTGGGCTTTTGAGTCCATAGTGGGCTTTACATAAACACGGTATGCATTCACTCATGATGACATACTGGCAGAGTTCACCGCTTTACTATAAATGTTAAATTAACTTAATATTACACATAAAATAAATAATTACATAACATACTATGTAAAATAAACTAGTCTGAACCATCAATTAGCTTGTGTCTCTATTTGGGTTGACTCATGATGGGATGTAGTATGGAGTTCTTAATGAACTTTTACGTAACACACGGGCTACATTCACTCATGGTTACATACTGGTAGAGTTCACCGCTTAAATATAAACTTTATTATTAACTTAGATTAAACTAAATAATTAGCCTGTGTCTCTGTCTAAGTGGTCCTATGATGGGATGTAGTATGGAGTTCTTATGAACTTTTACGTAACACACGGACTACATTCACTCATGGTTACATACTGATAGAGTTCACCGCTATATTGACAACTATATTGTAATATTAGACTGAGTTAGCCTCATTACAATACCCAACCAGAATAAAAGTTAATGGCAGTTGGCATTCCAAATTACATACAACATGTGGACATTCAGTGGAAGTGTAAACTCTTGGACAATGGAGAAATGGAAAATTGCTGCTATCATTGACGACAGAGGAAAAGTGGGGAACCAGTCTACAAAATAAAACAGTCCTTTTCAGGGCTATGGTATTTGTTCATGTTAAATGTACATACTAATTATTGCTACTAAATTTTCCTACTTAATGTTTATGTTAATACTAAAAAAATTTCTACTAACCATAATACTTATACTTAGATTAATGTTCATGTTAATACTAATATTTTATATTATCCATAATTCTTATAGTTTAGTTTATTGTTCATGTTAATGTTCATGCTCTTTCTTGTTCATTAAATTTTTTTTTATTAACAATAATTCATGTTACTTTATGTCGTCTTGTACAGTCTTATATGTTTGCTATTCCCCCCCTAATTTTGTGATTCTTGAGAATAGGTGAAGGTCAGTGAAACAGTTGAGACATAGGCTCTTTTCTGTATAGAAATCGCCTGGATTGGTGTACGCGCGTATAGACAGCCTGGTCTATCTTCATGCTTACGAACAAGTATACAAATAGGTATACCTCTATTCTTAATCCAATCTGACTCGCTGGGAAGCTGATATTGAACCTTATCTCACTCTACTTCTTAAAACTATGTCTTGTATTGTTATATGTATTCGAAACAGAGAATTCTCACACTAGATTGGTATTAGAGAATTCCATTTGAACAACTTCTTGCTCCAACTTAAATATGATCTTTTTGGATCCGCACCCAACAAAATTCATAACTTATTATAACCTACCGAGATTAAACTTTTCTAGTCACTTGGACTACTTAGTGCAAAATAGTACTAGGGTGAATTGCCCCCTTTACAAGGGTCTTTTCACCGGTTTATAGGATGGTGGTAATCTTATAGTACACTTTGTACTTACTTAAGTGATACTAGTGTAAGTGTTAGGAAATTCGTAACTAAGTATTATCTGGACTCAATTGCACAGGTGGCTTACACTCAATTGGTATAGGGCCTCCATTAATATAACTGGACTAATTGAATAAATCTGGTAACCTCACAGACACACACAATGCGTACACACAAAAGTCCCTACTAGAATATATAAGGTAGTCTTACCCCAGGACTATCAGTCCCCTGCAGCACAAGGCTGCAACAGTTATTAAAATATAACAACAAAACAATACATATCACAACAATATAGCACTTGTGAGGTTACACTAATAAAACGGGTGTGGGACTTTCGTACTCCTTGGGTTTGTTCGTTTTTGGGTCCGGTTGTGCGCTCTCCTCCTCTGTGTGTGGGACTGCGGATTGCGGTGCCTTGGATGTTCTCTGCCCTGCCCTTGCCTCCTTTGCCTCTTCCGGACATGCTGCAAAATAGAGGTGTGGATTGACCTTGCCTACCTCTCCTGGGCCTTCATTTACATTGATAGTTACTTTTTAGTAATTCAATGTAACGCCCTATTAAGATCTCGATACTCTTAACTCCCCTCTCAAAGAGGGGAACATCAAATGTCCAGTGATATACTGGATATAAAAGTTATACAAATGTCCCTAGTGGACGGTTATAACTATAAAAAATCAATTAATCGAATAGAACAAAAAAAAAAAAAAAACATTCATTTAGGCGAAGACTGCAGACCGAGTAGGACGGCTTTTCTGGAGCAGGCGATCTGATGACGTCACGGCGGATTGCGAGAGCATGTTTCCCGGGCTTCACAGCTAAGGACGAACTGAAGCGTTATCACATCATTACTACAGAGAGAAACATCAACATGTACAGCGGTGGACGATGCAGTGGAAACATTTTGGATATTTTATAAGTCCCTTTAACAAGTGGCAGAGATTGAAGATATGTAGAAACTGAATCGCCTACTTAACTACGTGAAGAAGAAAAATGGCGGACTTTGAAGTTGGATTGCTCCTGCATCAAGTTGCTGGAACCATATTACAACCAGCCATGGAAATTTAAGTAATATGGCGGACCTGAGGCGCGCTGACTGGTGATGCCAAAATATCGAGTATCCCGCAGGTTGCCGTAGGATGATATTATCAAGTCAGCGAAACTCTACCTTAGATAGCCAACAAATTGATGGAAATACAGCCATCTACGGAAAAGTCGCCACCATCGGACTACTCGGATAAAGCAGTACAACGAAAAGATATATGCCATTTATCTTTTCATTCGCCTGAATAATAGGGGACTCATTTGGTTACGAGTACCCCTCTTTGAACAACTTTCCGTGGCCCTAAAAAGCTAATTCGACCTTATTGGTACAGCCTCCAACAAAATTCAAGACCAAAATTACATACCATTGACTACACTATTATATGTCGCTTAGACATTTTTAATTTTCTAAATTTGTTAGGGACTTATTATATGTACGCTTATGTACTAGTTTTATTTGAATGATAGGACTTTAAATAATAATTCTTCAACTTAAATATTTGAATAATTGCACAGGTGGCTAACACATTATTGGATGTTAATTTGTCCATTAGTATAACTGGACTGAATTTGAAATAAGTGCGACCCTTTCGTTTCAGGTGTGGACTGCGTTCGTGGCCTTGCTGTCTGCTGTTTGTGTGCTCTGGTGTGTGTTGCTGTGTCGTCGCCCTCCTGGACCTGGGCCCTTTCCGCCTTTGCTGCTTCCGACTCAATAATTACTAGCGAAATGAGAAAACATTTTCCCTCGCTACCAACGTTTACTTCCGATTGGTTTGAAAGGGGTGGGTGTGTGTAGGTACTATTCCTACCCACCCCATGGGCTTTCATTTCTCCCGATAGTTACTTTTTAGTAATTCGGGAGAACGCCCTATCTAAAATATGGTGCAATTAAGCACTATAAATCCTGAGGGGGGGAGTAGCGACCCCCCCCCCCCCAAAGGAAACTTAAATGGCCACCGTCAGGGTGGCTATAAAAGTTATACAAATGTCCCTAGTGGACGGTTATAACTTAAAAAAACTCATTAATCGAATAGAACAAAAAAAAAAAAAAAATATTTCATTCATTCAGGCAAAGACTGCAGAGCGAGTAGGACGGCTTTTCTGGAGCTGGCGACCTGATGACGTCACGACGGGTGCGAAAGCACATTTTCCCGGGCTTAACAGCTAAGGACGGTTCAACACGTTATCAACTCACTACCACTACGAAGAGAAAAATCATGATGTGGGGCGGTGGACTATACAGAGAAAATATTTCGGCGAGTTTATAAGTCCCTTTAACAAGCGGCAGAAGTCAAAGATATATGGAAACTGAGTAGCCCACTATAACCACGTGGTGAAGAAAAATGGCGGACACTGAAGTGGACTTGCTCCTACATCGAACTACTGGAACCACATTGTAACCAGCCATGGAAATTTAAACAATGTGGCGGACCTGAGGCGCGCTGACTGGTGATATCAAAGTATTGAGTAACCCGCAGGCTGCCGTAGGATGATATCACCAAGTCAGCGAAATACTACCTTAGATAGCCAGCTTTTTGATGCAATTACAGCGGTCTTCTGATGTGTCGCCAGCATCGGACTACTCGAATGAAGCAGCTTCAACGAAAAGATATTGCCATTTATCTTTTCATTGCCTGAATAATAGGGGACTCATTTGGTTACGAGTACCCCACTTTGAACAACTTTCCGTGGCCCTAAAAAGCTAATTTGACCTTATTGGTACAGCCTCCAACAAAATTCAAGACCAAAATTACCTACCATTGACTACACTATTATATGTCGCTTAGACATTTTTAATTTTCTAAATTTGTTAGGGACTTATTATATGTACGCTTATGTACTAGTTTTATTTGAATGATAGGACTTTAAATAATAATTCTTCAACTTAAATATTTGAATAATTGCACAGGTGGCTAACACATTATTGGATGTTAATTTGTCCATTAGTATAACTGGACTGAATTTGAAATAAGTACGACCCTTTCGTTTCAGGTGTGGACTGCGTTCGTGGCCTTGCTGTCTTGCTGTTTGTGTGCTCTGGTGTGTGTTGCTGTGTCGTCGCCTTCCTGGACCTGGGCCCTTTCCGCCTTTGCTGCTTCCGACTCATTAATTACTAGCGAAATGAGAAAACATTTTCCCTCGCTACCAACGTTTACTTCCGATTGGTTTGAAAGGGGTGTGTGTGTGTAGGTACTATTCCTACCCACCCCATGGGCTTTCATTTCTCCCGATAGTTACTTTTTAGTAATTCGGGAGAACGCCCTATTTAAAATATGGTGCAATTAAGCACTATAAATCCTGAGGGGGGGAGTAGCGACCCCCCCCCCCCAAAGGAATCTTAAATGGCCACCGTCAGGGTGGCTATAAAAGTTGTACAAATGTCCCTAGTGGACGGTTATAACTTTAAAAAACTCATTAATCGAATAGAACAAAAAAACCACCCTGCTGCTTGTGTGGGAAAAAACAGAGAAACTACAAGGAAAAAGAGGGGATACCAGACATAGAGGACCACGAGGTCGCCCACGGCAGCGGCGGGAAACCGGTATACGCAGCCGTCCACCCACCCCTCTTCCTGAAGTCACTACAGTACAGAGCCCCAAGATGGGACCTACCATTGAACTTCAGGGCATACAAGACCAGCTAGCGGTGTTAACACATAAATTACAGGTGTTATTAAGCTGGGATACAGCAGACGTGGCTACGTCACCTATAAGCATACCAACACCTGAACTACAGCCACCATCACCGCCACCAGCCCCTAGCAAAAAAGAGACAGGAAAGGGGAAAAAGGGGGGGATGACTATGCCATTGTCATCCACCCCTATACCCAAATCTCCAAGCACTGCAGCGAGCTTGGACCACGAAATAGGGGATACCACTACCACCACCACTACCACCCCAGGAGGAACATGGGAAACTCCAGTAAAGACAAGAAGAATGCCCAAAACAACTAAAGACGAGCTTATGGGACAGCTATGCAAGGAATTGGGAGTTTACAAACTCATCCGTAACAAACGAAAGGCGACAAGTTTCATCTCCGCCGTATCATACATTGGATACAAAGCAATGTATGACCAACCCCCGCCGACTTTACAATGGGAATTCGCTTGCAAGATCCTTCAACTTCACTATCTGGAGGCGTATCTGGAAAAGCCCTTATCTCACCTGATGGACGCTGCTCAATATCTCGCCGATATCCATAACATCGACTTCTCGACAAATCGGAGAGACGAAACTAGAACAGCGCACAGATTGGTGGAGATGGAAGCCGAACGAGGGAGGTACCCCTATATCCAGTACCAACCTTTTTAATGGCAAATCTCAACCGCTGCTAAAATAGGGTACTCATTTGGTATCGAGTAACCCTTTTTGACTAACTTTATGGCCCTGAAAGGAATAATTTGACCTTATTGGCACTGCGCAACAAATTTATAACCGAAATCCCCTACCATTGACTATACTCTTATGTGTCGCTTAGACACTTAGTTTAAATACAATAGGGACTTACGTATGTACACTGTAGTACTAGTCCCTATTTCTTATAGGATGTTAATTAATATTTTTAACCCAGATATTTGGTAAATTGCACAGGTGGCTTACACATTATTGGTTGTTAGGCTGTCCATTAGTACAACTGGACTGAATTTGACATACAGGTGCGAGCTTGAGTTTTCGTCACCTTTTCTCCCTGCTGCCGTAATTTCTCGTGCTTGCACGACCACATTACGCCGACATAAGCGATATGAGAAAACTAATTTTCTCTCGCTTTACTGCTATTGCAGACCAGTAGATAACAGAATGAGAGGGGTGGGTGTGTGTAGGTTCTATTCCTACCCACCTCATGGCCTTACATTCGCCCAGTGACAGTTAAAACACTGGTCCCGTGGCGACGGCCAAAGTAAATTGCACTCTATGAGTGCATAAACGCCTGCAGGGGATGTGGCACAATTCCTTCCCCTCAGGATAAAGTAAATAACCCTTTTTAAGGGATAAAACAGTGACAAGAGCCTACATGGACGAATCACTTTAAACACATAATGTCAGTCAGTCAGTCAGAACAACAATAGATCATCATTGATCATCATTCATTCATACATTCAGGCAGTGAACACGGAGCAGGCAGGATCGGGACAGCAGCTATACAGTGTGAAAGCATGGGATACAGCGAGATAACTACTACCAATTAGGAGTGCTAAAATAAAACGCACCCATACGAGTAGTAAGGAGCATTAGTATCGAGTTTATCTCTACTATTAGACTTCACCACTGATATTCCAGCCACCAGAAGATAGCTTGCTGTAAAATCCATACAAAGCTGAACAAGAAATGGCGCCACGTGGAAAACCAAGATGGCCGTCCAGACACGAGGCTGAAACAGCGTCACTATTGTTTGGACGAAAATGGAGGGGACACACGTGGAGTAAGAAACGTTTCGACAACCAGTGTTAAGCGGAGTAGAAGATACAAATTAACCAGACAGCAGGGATAACAGGAGGCCGCATGAGAAACTCTGTGGCTACCACCTACTGCACCCCGAAGACAGCCTGCGGAGCAAGATGTGATAATTTCACATTGCCATTTCACTTGCCTGAATAATAGGGGGCTCATTTGGTTACGAGTACCCCTTTTCGAACAACTTTCCGTGGCCCTAAAAACACTAATTAGACCTTATTGGTATTGCCTCCGGCAAAATTCAAGACCAAAAATTACCTACCATTGACTACACTATTATATGTCGTTTAGACATTTTAATTTCTAAATTTGTTAGGGACTTATTTTATGTACGCTTATGTACTAGATTTTTAGAACAATAGGATGATAAATAATAATTCTTCAACTTAAATATTTGAATAATTGCACAGGTGGCTAACACATTATTGGATATTAATTTGTCCATTAGTACAACTGGACTGAATTTGACCTTTAGTATGACCTTGTCGTTTCAGGTGTGGACTGCGTCCTTTGCTGTGCTGTCTTGCTGTTTGCGTGCTCTGGTGTGTGCTGCTGTGTCGACGCCCTCCTGGACCTGGGCCCTTTCCACCTTTGCCGTTTCCGACTCACCAAATTACTAGCGAAATGAGAAAGCATTTTCCCTCGCTACCAACGTTTACTTCCGATTGGTTTGTTAGGGGTGGGTGTGTGTAGGTACTATTCTTACCCACCCCATGGGCTTTCATTTCTCCCGATAGTTACTTTTTAGTAATTCGGGAGAACGCCCTATTTAAAATATAGTGCATTTAAGCACTATAAATCCTGAGGGGGGGAGTAGCGACCCTCCCCAAGGGACCTTAAATGGCCACCTATATGGTGGCTATAAAAGTTGCCCATATGCCCCTAGAGGGCGGTGGCAACTATAAAACACCCATAGTCAGTCAGAACAACAATAAGAAGGGGAAAAAAAGAGAAGATTACACTAAGTAGTGGCACAATGTAGGTACAGTAAAACCAGTCAACCGGCAAGTGACAAGATAAGTGTGATGAGAACACCGGGATCAAATAGTGATAGCTCAAGGAAACATAACATCAACAAACCGACAAGAAAAAGTAAAAGGAAAGGGAAAAGAAGGATGGAAGAAGGAAAAAGAAAGAAAGAAAGGGAAGAAGGAAGTAGGAAGAAAGTGGGAAAGAGAAAAGGGAAAAGAAGAGAAAAAGAAGGAAGAAATGAAATAACACCAAACACACCCCACTCCAACTCTAATCTTTTTTTTTTTTTTAAATTTTTTTTTGTTAATTTATTTTTTTTATTTTTTTATTTTTTTTAATTTTTTTTTATTATTTTTTTTTCTTTTGAATTTATTTTTTATATATATATATATATATTTTTAAATATTTTTATTTTTTAATTTGTTTTGATTTTTTTAAAATTTTATTTTATTTTATTTTATTTTATTTTTCTCCCCAGGGTTCTAATTTGGTAGGAGAACCCTTTTCGAACAATCTCTTTCTCGAAATCTAACTTGATCAATTTTGACCACCGCTCAAAATTAACAAGCTAAAATACCTAACAGTGACTACACTTATTTATGTCGCTAAGACATTTTAGCAATTAAATTTGTTAAGGACCTACAACATGTACACTATGTACTAGAAATATTTATTGATAGGAAAGATGAAAAATTCTATGACTATATGGATTTGATATAATTGCACAGGTGGCTTACACAATATTGGTATTTGTTCTGCCTTCCTGCTTTGCCGTGACCCGACATTTTACTCTAAGGCGAGACTGCCATTTAACGCGGGTGCCGGGGAGACTGCAACAACACAGCCTAGTGTAGTCAAAGTTACCTTTGGTCCCGACCAATCAAATAGCCCGACCCTCGGGCATTAACTGGTCGCGAAAGCACATAGTTGCGCATGCGACCTTAATTCATATTAAAAAAAAAAAGAACAATTAAAAATTGCAACAAAGCCTTTAGCAAGAGGTTAGTACCATCCCAACCTTCCGGGAAAAGGATTCACACCTTAAGCAAAGAACTAAGCATTAACAACCTTCAAGCTGTTCAAATCACATATCCGGACAATACTCCCTGGATGAACATACCAATAAACATTAACTTTGAAGCCACAACATTTGGACCTAAAGAATCAATGGCGAACGAAATAAGAACAAAAATTCTCAATAACTTAGAAGTCAACTACAAGGATTATACCAAATTATACACTGATGGATCCAAATCAACAGATCCAGATAGAACAGCTGCAGCAGTCACCATTCCAGAGTTAAATATAACAATAGGGAGGCGACTTCCGGACCAATGTTCCATCTACACCACGGAATTTTGGGCTATCTTAGAGGCACTGAATCTGATCAAAATTAATAAATTTCCCAAATCACTCATCATCAGTGATTCTTTAAGTGTCCTAAAAACACTTGAATCTGGATGTTCAAAAGGGCGTGGCAACTATCAAAAGCTAACTAGGCTAACTGTCAATGACCTTGCTAACCTTAACCAAACAATTGAATTTATGTGGGTCCCATCTCATATAGATCTGTTTGGAAACGATCAAGCTGACCGTGCTGCAAAAAATAGCCTCAACAACGTGGAAATTGAATATATAGAGTACTCGGTAACAGAATTATATAATGTCATTACCAAAAGAATCATGTCAAAATGGCAACAACAATGGGATTCAAGCCAGAAAGGACGTAAACTATACTCTATCCAAAACCAAGTATCCAGGAATATTATTGGAGCAGAGATTAAACATACACATCTCGAAAGAATCTTCAATCGCATCAAAACAGGAAAAACTCTACTAGCCGGAAGTATGGGCAAATACAGTAAATCCAACCCTGGAAGAAATACTTATTGCCAATCATGCAATCAATTAGAAGATCTATCACATGTTTTTAATGTGTGCCCAGCATATAGAGTAGCAAGAAATAAACTTGCAAGCTCTCTTATTAAAATAGGCTCGAGCACAACCTACCCATCATTTCTTAGTATCACGAACCCTAATCCCAACCTAACTGCAGAACTGATCCTATTATTCCTCCGGGAAATAGACAAGTCTGACAGTATTTAATACTGCACCCCATTCCAATTGTCCCTACCCAACCACTTATTTTTAAATGCCGGAGGACAATTATTCTAAATTATATTCGGGGGATTAAATTATTGGGTATATCACCTTCCTTCCAATGCAGTCTCGTTCCGCCTTTACCTCTTCTGCTTCCGACGGTTGGTATCAATTAATTAGCATAATATTGTGCAATAATGCGTGGGGACGTGGCACTATTCCGTCCCCCGAAACAATTAATTAGCCCTTTTGGGGCATTAAACAGACGTAAATGCCCTATGGGCGAAAACGTCTTAAATCCAATTAATCAATCAATCAATCAATCAGTGGCTGTGGACTAAAAGCAATAAAAGTAGATATCTCTTTACAAGATAAAGGCAATAAAATGCAAGATTCTCACTATCTTAAAATGCTTGCTAATGAAAAACTAAATAATGTGTATAAAAATCATGTTAAAATATATACAGATGGCTCAAAAAAAATAGATCCTGCAAGAACAGCAGCATCATGGGTTGTACCTGAGTTAAATATTAAACAAGGCAGGCGACTACCAGATTACTGTTCTATATACAGTGTGGAGTTCTGGGCTATCCTCCAGGCACTAAAATGGATACAACACTATAACTTAAACTCCACAAAAGTCCTAATTGTCAGTGATTCTCTAAGTGTTCTTAAAACTATCGACACAAACAACTCTAATAGCCGAAAATTTTTCTTATATTTATTACAATATCAAATAACTAAACTTAGTACTCAAAATATTACAGTAGACTTTCTATGGGTGCCCTCGCACAAAGATATAAAAGGAAATGATTTGGCAGATCAAATTGCGAAAGAAAAACTAAATGAATTGTATTATGAACCAGTACAGTATAGCCATACAGAAATATACAAATTTATTACTGACATGATTAATAGTGTATGGCAACAAAACTGGAATTTGTCACCTAAAGGGAGGCTACTATATAATATTATTAAAATAGTTAAAAGAAAAAATATTCCTTTAGGTAAAACAAGAACTCAACAAATTAAAATGAATAGAATAATGGTAGGAAAAACAAAACTGGCTAACAGTTTTGGTAAATATTTAGGACCATTTCCCCATAATATTAACTGCTTTATGTGTAATCAAGTAGAAGATTTGGATCATATTTTTAACAAATGCTCTAATAACATAATAAATAGAAATATTCTCAAAAATAAATTAAAAATAAACAAAACAACAAAACTATATCCAAAACTACTTAATTTAAAACAACCAAATATGCAACTAGTTACTACATATATCATGGATTTTATCATAAACTCTAACCTAATGCACAAAATATAATACTGACTTTATACAAAATCAATACATATATGCAAACTAACAAGAAATTAATCAATGCCATACAATATTATTTAAATTCATAGTCATTCAGAAGACAGCACTCTCCTTCGATATATATCCAAATTAACCTTGTAAAATTACTATTTAACTTAAGGACTTATAAGCTGGCCTGTGACTCTGACTGAGGCGTGATGTGGGTGGGTGTCGATAGTGAGTTCAGAATGGACTTATACGTTTTCTACGAGTTTACACTCATTCAATATTACGCCCTACAGAGATCACCGCTATAATATACACATGTCATAGGATTTATAAATAATATAAATTAATTACTATAACCTCTTGTAACAAACTGATAAATTTACTTGCAAATGACAGTAATATCCAAAAACCTATCAACATAATATATAGATTATAAAACTTGTCATTAAATTAATACTTAACTACAAGGACTTTAAACTGGCCTGTGACTCTGGTTGATACATTATGGGGGTGGGTGTCGATACTGAGTTCATAATGAACTTATACGTATTCTACGAGTCTACATTCACTCAGTATTGTGTACTACAGAGATCACCGCTATAATATTCTTATAGAACAGGAATATACAACATTGACATAGCCTGTAACCCTGATGGGACTGTAAAATAGATGGATGTCGATATTGAGTTCTTCATGAACTTATACGCTGATAGCGAGTTTACACCCATCTAGGATTGTAGACCTGTCAGGGAATACCGCTTGAATGTTAATTTCAAAATGTAGTCTGTATTCAAAACAATATTAACACCACTCCCTACCACTTTCCCTAACTGTTAGAACAAAGTCATTGTCACTTGATATTCCAAAAGTACAATAAAAACTTTATACAAAGTGTGGACAGCTTAAGAATATCAATGGAATTCATGGCGCTATCTATGATGACAATGGAAACGTGGAGGACAGACTACAGATTCTCAGGATACTTCAACAGCCCTTCTCAGGGCTATTTAATGTTTTATGTTCTAATTTAAATGTTGTGTTATATAATAGTTCTAATTTAGTTTCAAGTTTGTTATTGTTCTTATTCTTGATATTAATATATGTTACTATTCCTGTTAATGTTCATTTTGGGCGTTCATGTTTGTTGTTTTTGACTAATATTGTAATTCTTACAGTTGATATTAATAATATTGTTAAATTATTGTTATTGATATGTTAGTGTTGCTGTTACTTAATGTTCTTACTGACGTTCATTTTGATGTTTTTGTTGTTTACTAACATTGTTATTATTATTACCGTTGATATTAATATAACTATTAAATTTTATTGTTGTACTTGTGTTGTTAATGTGCTGTATCTATTCCCTCCCCTTGTACCTCTTTGGGATTTGGGGAAGATCAGTGGAACAGCGGAGATGCGGGTTTTCCTCTTGAGGGCAAGCCTGGATTGGAGATATATATGTGTACAGCCTAGTACACCTCTGTATTTTTATCCACTCAATCAGTTTCTCAGGGAAGCTGGTGTTGACCCTTTTCCCATTCATCCTTCTGAATACTATGTATCGGTTTCTTGTTACATGTTATCACAAGCTGAATTCTCATAATCTCGATTGGTACGAGAATTCCATTTGATTAACCATCATCAATATCGATTTGAACCTTTCGGAGCACACCAACTAAATTAATAACTTTTAACAATCCACCCTGAACAACTGATACAGTCACTCTGACATATTAGTGTAGGTTTTTTGTTTTTTTATAGGGTGAATCACCCTCGAAAGAAGGGCTTTTCACCGGCCAAAGGATGGTGGCGACTCATATAGTACACTCTGTACTTACTTACTGATATAATACTAAGTTTTTTGAAAAATTCAGTAACTTATATATTCTTGACACAATTACATAGGTGGCTTACACATTATTGGTGAATAGGAACATCCATTAGTACAACTGGATAAATTGTCACAAGTCTAAGGGAATGCAACCTCATGGACAGCACACACATACGTACATGCACATATGTCCCTATTAGCTAATATAAGGTAGTCTTAATCCAGGACTATCAGGTTCCCGCAACACAATGTTGCAAATTAAGTAACATAATAAATAACATCAAAAACAATGCATAACACACCATAATATAGCACATACACTCTGGTACATGTCCTATGAGGTTGTATATTAGCAAAGCACTTAGGTGTGCCTCGGGTTTCTTCGTATTGGGTCCGGGTGTGCGTTCGCCTTCTCTTCGTGTTGGACGATGGTTGCAGTGCCTTGGAGCTTCCTGACCTGGACCTTTCCGCCTTTGCCTTTTCCGGACATGTACATTACTAGCGAAGTGGGAAAACTTCTCCTTTGCTACCATTGCTGCTGCTTTGATTGGTATCTAGAGTAGGGGTGGGTGTGTGTAGTGCCATTCCTACCCACCCTATAGGCTGCCATTTCCCTTGATAGTTACTTTTTAGTAATTCAGGGGAACGCCTGTTAATGACTAAAATATGGTGCAATTAAGCACTCGAACCCCAAGGGGAGGAAGTGCATACTTCCCCTCCCTGAAGGAACTAAATGGACACCGATATGGTGTCTATAAAAGCTGCACATATGGAATCACACCACAATTAATACTTCCAGTTCAGTACCCTACCATTACTGCTGCTTTGATTGGTATCTAGAGTAGGGGTGGGTGTGTGTAGTGCCATTCCTACCCACCCTATAGGCTGCCATTTCCCTTGATAGTTACTTTTTAGTAATTCAGGGGAACGCCTGTTAATGACTAAAATATGGTGCAATTAAGCACTCGAACCCCAAGGGGAGGGAGTGCATACTTCCCCTCCCTGAAGGAACTAAATGGACACCGATATGGTGTCTATAAAAGCTGCACATATGGAATCACACCACAATTAATACTTCCAGTTCAGTACCCACGAATGTAGTTCCAGTCTATTTTTAGAACATTTTTTCCTCTCTCATTTTGGTGGTGGTAGAAGAGTTATATTGATGCATATTTGGTATGGATTTAAAGGTAATTGTTTATTCTTGAGAATATGAGCAGAGAGAGTGGTTGTCAGTGTGTAATTTGGCGACAGTGCACATGGAGAAATAAGACCTTGGTGATGATCCGGAAGTGAAATATGTGTTCTGTTTACATGCTGCTCTGTTTACAGTGCAGCAGCTCAAAAAAATGCCGATCAACCCTTGACAAGAATTTCACCGTGAAGTCATCTTTGGAGGTATTTTAGATTAACATATGATTTGTATTGATTGTCACACTGTGGAAAGGTCAGTACTGAGAAATATATGTAGAGAACATATAGTAAAATTAATTGTGGTCTATGTCCTGTACAGGCAGTATTGATGAAACTTTAATATGCTATAAAATTTTTAATATTAATGATAAACACATGAAATTTGTAGGTGTTATATATATTAACATTTAAAATAGAAAAATGCCATTAGAATTTAAAAATTAATTTTATTTTTTAAAATTTTAATAATTTTTTTTTTAAAAATTAAAAAATTAAAATTTGCCCCTAAAAATGCACATAGATAATATTTTTGGAAATTATATCAAATGATATCAGCATGTTTATACTTCTACACCATATACAAGCTACAATGATGGATATTTGTCAAATTTTGTCAGAGAAAATATCTTTGTAAGTCAAAATGAGACATACATTTAAAATGTATGAAAGACAGATTCTATTTTGTATTGATCATTCAAACTATTTATTAGGGGTCCAATCAGATAATTTATGTGTTTATGATGGGGTGACTTCCTGAGTAACACATATATGCTTATATAGCCTTTAGTAATTGTTAACAAATATAGTTACAGGGTGTTTAGTGAGAGGACAGTGATGAAAACTTCATACTAGAACCTACTCAAGTTCTCTACTAAATCAGTTTAAACTTTCTGAGAATGAAATGCAGGCTGAAGGGATAAAATATAATTCCCACATGTATATTTACCCTTGGATGTAAGAAAACAGCAAAATGATGTAAGGTGAACACAAAATGCATTCAATTGTATTGTTCAGTTTGGTTAAGATATTGATTAGTGAAGCGCGGCATTGTGGCCTGTATGATGTTATGTGAATTCTAATGATCTATCTTAATTTATGCATTGTTAATTGCTAATAATATTTGCTAACTGACACTCTAAAGATTGCATAAGATATAATCAAGCAGATATTTTGAGTTTAACTGTGTACAACTGATCTTAGCATGGTTACATATCCCACATGAACAAATATCCACATATTTTACAATGTTTGGGATCCAAAGTTCACATTCAGTATATCATATAGGCTGACATTGTACCTACAGTGAATCTGTAAGACACATTTTTGGCTGTGTGCACTAAATGTATCCCAAAATGTTATTTTTTTCATTAATATGCCCATGTATGGTAACATATTTCAATTCAGTACTTGGATAGAGTGCGGTATTGCATTATCAGCTGATATCTGATTCTATTGAACCATTGAGGTTAATAATTGGTATCAAACACCCTTAAAAATACACTTTAAATGTTCAAACAGATCATTGGAATTATTTTTGCACATTTGATCATAACAATTACATTGTATATGTCCCACATATGCAAATTTCCATTCTTGTTTACAAGTTTTGGGGATCAGAATTTCACATTTAGTTTATGATATAGGATGTATTGGTACCTGTAGTTGATATGTGTGGCCACATTTGGCTGTATTCTCTTGCAATATCCAGAATTATTATTTCCCTCATGAATAAGATTGCTTATAGTAATATATTCTTTTTTACTACATTGTCGCTTGACTTTCCTGTATACTGGCATGTACTAATGTTTCCACCAATGATCAAACCTCACCGTCCCCGCATTTCCTTAAAGTTTGTGATGCATAGTCTACCTGATTAGTTATTTCACCCGTGCATGACCAGATATGCTTATAGAAACTTCATATACTTTTAGGATGAATTTATTACTTTAATACATGACTATTACTTCACATTTCTGAGTGTCACTCTGTCAAGTTTAATATTTATTTCCTATGCTTGCAGCCTGAATGTTATTTGTAAATCACTATATCTAACACATTTTAACTTCATTTGCATACATCTTACTGTTTTCTAGATATAAGTGAAACATTTTATATCTTTTCAGGTCTAGGCTGGTATCTGGAACAAAGTGTTAGTGGTGGATCAGCTTGGAAGCTCTCCAGTAGTCAGGTGGTGATAGCAAGGTTTCATAAGGACATATGCAGTGTACTGCCATAAGTGATCATGATATCACAACACTAATATAAAGCACCTCAAGGATATGGCTTAGATCTTCATGAGAGAGATTAGCACCATTGTTCAGTAAGGTAAAGCCTGCCTAAAAACTGTATTTTCCTATCTTATAGTCGCTTTTTGTAGTTATCGACACTGAAATGTAATGCAATTTTCCTATAAAACATGGAAGTGGTCCCATCAGATGTTTAAATCTGAGTGCACTATTAGTTATTCAAATAACTGCCTATATACCTGACACAATAAATATGGAACATAGCACTTATTGTTGCTTCTTTAGTGTGTACACCTATATGCACCTTGACAGGCATATTGCGGTTTGTTGCCAAAATCACTATGAGTCATGCTACTTCATTACCCCTGGGAAAATTGTTCCCAGTTACACAGACCCAAACCACCATTTATTTTAAAGACCATTGATTGATCAACTTTTCTGTCTAAACTTTGACAAAATCTGTTTTCAAATTTTTATGAAAATTTAATTTTTCAATAAAATTTAGTTTATAAATTTAAATGTTTATTTAAATTTCCATTAAAATTTTAAATGATCCAAATGTATAAACTTTAAACATATTTTCAGACAGGCCTCATCTTGTAGTACAATTAGGTTTTTACAGCATTGAAAAAGTCCTATAAATAAGGAAGATATAGCAAATTTAGTTTTGGTTCCTCAAGAACACATAGATCAGCACGTGCACCCTGTATAACACCAGCACTACACACTTTCCAGCAGGTGTCACATGACTTGTATGCAAGGAAATTCAAAAAGACTTCATGTATAAAGTTCAAATAGGTGTGGCATTCAAATATAAAAGTTTTACTAAAATTTGCCCCAAAAAGTTGGGCCTGTACAGGCAGTATTGATGAAACTTTAATATGCTATAAAATTTTTAATATTAATGATAAACACATGAAATTTGTAGGTGTTATATATATTAACATTTAAAATAGAAAAATGCCATTAGAATTTAAAAATTAATTTTATTTTTTAAAATTTTAATATTTTTTTTTTTAAAAATTAAAAAATTAAAATTTGCCCCTAAAAATGCACATAGATAATATTTTTGGAAATTATATCAAATGATATCAGCATGTTTATACTTCTACACCATCTACAAGCTACAATGATGGATATTTGTCAAATTTTGTCAGAGAAAATATCTTTGTAAGTCAAAATGAGACATACATTTAAAATGTATGAAAGACAGATTCTATTTTGTATTGATCATTCAAACTATTTATTAGGGGTCCAATCAGATAATTTATGTGTTTATGATGGGGTGACTTCCTGAGTAACACATATATGCTTATATAGCCTTTAGTAATTGTTAACAAATATAGTTACAGGGTGTTTAGTGAGAGGACAGTGATGAAAACTTCATACTAGAACCTACTCAAGTTCTCTACTAAATCAGTTTAAACTTTCTGAGAATGAAATGCAGGCTGAAGGGATAAAATATACTTCCCACATGTATATTTACCCTTGGATGTAAGAAAACAGCAAAATGATGTAAGGTGAACACAAAATGCATTCAATTTTATTGTTCAGTTTGGTTAAGATATTGATTAGTGAAGCGCGGCATTGTGGCCTGTATGATGTTATGTGAATTCTAATGATCTATCTTAATTTATGCATTGTTAATTGCTAATAATATTTGCTAACTGACACTCTAAAGATTGCATAAGATATATTCAAGCAGATATTTTGAGTTTAACTGTGTACAACTGATCTTAGCATGGTTACATATCCCACATGAACAAATATCCACATATTTTACAATGTTTGGGATCCAAAGTTCACATTCAGTATATCATATAGGCTGACATTGTACCTACAGTGAATCTGTAAGACACATTTTTGGCTGTGTGCACTAAATGAGCAGCAGAGAGAGTGAGCTTCACTTTTTCCTCCCCATTTTGCAACTTTAAGTCTCCATTTCCGATTCTGAGACTTAACAAAAAATCGCTAACTCGTATTTTGGCAATCTGAGACCTAATGATTTTTCCAACCACCCACCAAATCTGCTACTTAATGATTTTTGTCTCTAACTAGTGAACAATCACTAAGAATATATTCGATCAAGTCCGATCCGATATCGTGCCCGTGAATCATGTAATGCTATTGTGACAAATCCATGAGGAGTTCTCTGAGCATTACTGAAAAAGTTTTTAAATTGATTAAAATCAAAATCTCCACACCATGTTTGCCAAATATTTTTTAGTGTATGTGTATCAACACCATTAAACACACTTAGCAAATTGCAATTATCGCGAATTACTTTAAGAATTTGTGTATATCTCTGAGTTACATAAATAACATCAGCATTTTTATGGCGTCCGCGTGAAAATATTCTTGCAGGATTTTTCTGTCTATCTAACATAACATCATCGTATACCACAAGATTATTAACACTTCCATCTAAATCCTCTACAGACGGAGCTTCATCAATATCAGTTATTATATTAACAACATCTTCTCCAGCAATTTCAGATGCATTTTCGTTATATTCTTTTAACACGTTATAACAATGTTGATCATCTACACTTGGTGCAACTAAATACAACTTATCCCATTTCATATGTTTCATTATCATCGACAATAATAGTTGAGTTTTTCCACTTCCGGATGGCCCAATAATAATCATCCTGATAGAATCTGGTAACATTTTATGATGTTTAACTGGTTGTTTTTTCTTTGTAGCGCTAAAATCAATCACTTCCATTTATTGATATATGTTTATTATATTATTATTATGGATTTATATTGTGTGAAATGTAAGAAACGTACACCAACAATCAACGAAACAACAGTTACAACCAAAAATAATAGACTAGCCGCTTCAGGTAACTGTGAAATTTGTGGCATAAAAATTTTAGATTTATAAAAAAAAAAACAGGTAGAGATATCGCCAACCGTTTAAGTAATCTTCCGGGACTTCCTTGGGCTAAGTATCCAGGTGAGAAACATATTCCAGGATATAGTTATTGCGGACCAGGAACCCGATTAGATATCAGACTCAACGAAAATGATCAACCAAATCCAGGTGAAGATCCAATCAACGCCATCGATGAAGCCTGCAGAATACATGATATAGCATATCGAAGTAATGATCTTCAACAACGTCATCTCGCAGATGTAAAATTAATTCACGCGATAAATGCAATTCCAGATAAAAAATTAAAAGAAAAGTTAGCTTCAGTATTGATAAAAACCGCTATGAAAGGTAAAATATTATTCGGTAATTGAAAATTTAAAAGTATTTAAAAACATTAATGTTTTATACATGGAATCTATTTATTACTCACCTACTGGCTACTGGAAAGGTTACGCAGCAATTAAAAAACTCGCTAGTGCCGCATCAGTGAAATATAAAACCGCGAAAGATTGGTTATCCAAACAGGCGTTATGGCAAATTTATCTTCCGGGTCCTAAAAAAATTAATTATTCTCATTTTGATGTTTTTGTACCAAATGAAGTTCATCAAGCTGATATACTATTTCTGCCGTATGACAACGGTTACAAATATGCATTAACTGTGGTTGATATCGCTAGTAGATATAAACAAGCAATACCGTTAAAAACAAAGTCGTCAAAAGAAGTCTCTGATGCATTTGAAAAGATTTATCGTAAAGGTCCACTAAAATGGCCAAATCTATTACAAGTTGATCCAGGTAAGGAATTTCAAGGTGTTGTTACATCTACGATGAAAACTCATAATGTCACCATCAGACGAGGACATACTGCAATACACCGCGATCAGGCAATTGTAGAGCGATTTAATTGAACTCTCGCTGAGCGATTATTTGGATATCAATACGCAAAAGAATTTACTCAAGAAATTCGCTCTCGTGAATGGGTTTCAAGGTTACCAAAAGTAGTATCTGCGTTAAATAACGAAATAACTAGAATGATTGGTATCAAACCTAACATCGCAATAAAAAAAGAGTCTGTACCTGGCATTAGAAATGCTAGCATTTCCACTAACACTTCCAATTTCCAACCAATTCTTAGTAACGTCACTGTAAGATATTTATATGAGCCAGGTGAACTCGAAGGTGGTGGCGCAAGAGCCACTGATCCTATTTGGAGTATCACTACACATAAAATATCATCGTCTACACGATCTTCTTCTAGACCAGCAATTTATAGATTAGATTCGTCCGCACCTCAGCGAGGATTTACACGCGAACAACTACAAGTTATTCCTGACGACACTCAATTACCACCACGAAAAATTAGTTAGCGTGACGTATATTACACGCGAGACATGTTAATCTCACATTACCAATAATATGTCCTAAATTATTATCAATTCTATCTACAGTAAATTGATAACTATCTCCAGGATGAAATCTCCAGCGCATTAAACAGTTGCAAGCAGCGCAGTGATTATCTTGTTGCTCTTTCAATGATAAAATCAATTTTAAGTTAATATTAAAATTTCTATTTTTTTTCTTATCTTGTTGTCGATATCCCGATAATTTTTTCTCAACAACGTAAATATCAACATCAGAGCTGTTCGCGTTATCTTCTATGATAACTCTTCTCAATTGATTTATTCGTCTAGCTCTAGATACCGCTAAATAAACTAAATTTGACCACTCGATACGATTATCTACGATCCAGATAGTTGTATCCTCAATAGTTAATCCTTGTGATGAGTGTATTGTGGCGGCGTATCCTAATATCCAAGGTGAATTTTCAGCTTGCAACGCATCTTCAACTACATCAATATCCACATACACAATTTCATTTTTAACTAATTTTTCAATTCTAGAAACGCTAGCGTTTCCACCTGGAATCTCAACATCAATATTTTGTTGTCGTGTGTCAGATGGTCTGTAACATAGTGGTACTTTTTCATTAAGAAACTTCTCTTTGTGTATCTCAAATAATCTTCGCTGAATATCATCACGAATTATTTTTCTACTTGCAAATACTATATCAGTAGGTTTCCAAGATTCCCAAAAATCTTCTTCAGGAGTTTCATCAATAACTTCTCTGAGAATTCTACATTGATCATAATCAGATTGTCGTCTTATTCTAGATTTTAAATCTTTTATTTCATCATCTAGCGATCTATGATCATCTGTCATTTCCTCATAGTAATCGGCGTGTTCCTTCAACCACTCATGTGGAGATTCTCCGCAAAATGGTGGTGGTTGACCATCATCTCCGCAAAATATTATCTTAACATTCTTTGTACGTAACCAGCTTAGAAACTGTTTTAGCATTTTTAACGGCACTGTACATATTTCATCCCAAAGAATGTATAATGGGATAAATTTATTTCCCATTCTTTCTGGGGTCCATGCATCACCTTTCCACCTAAAAAAGCTGTGATAAGTATTAGCAGGAATTCCACGTTCTTTTAAGGATTTTGCTAATGCGTGAGAATGTGTTAGCGCTATTATACCAAAATCTTTATATAGTCTAAAAACTCTTTCAGTTTTTCCAGAACCTCCCAACCCATTTAAATAAATTATCTGATATCTCGTTATCGGATCAAATATTGATGGTGCACTAGAAAACTCAATTTGAATATTTTCAGGATTTTTCCAACGATAACTATCAAGTATCTCAACATCTACATGATGATTATAGCAGTGTAATCGCTCTTTCTTAACTCTCCAAGTTCCCCAACTACCATTTTCTAAATACGGTGTAACATCATTAATATGTTTCTTATGAAAATACATAGAATCTGTGGCAACTATTACAGCGATATCTGGAAATCTGTTTATCATCGAAAATAAATTAATACTTGTATACGCTAACATGGAAGATCTTGAATGTGCATATTGAGGGCTTTCTCCATCTATGTAAGTTATAACAGTACCGTATTCTTCCCCATTTGATAAAAATGCTTTTCTACTCGTTACAAATCTATTAGTATCAGTAAGATTTTTAATAATAATTTGTTCTTCAATCGGATCAATTACTAATCTAGAAGAGGTTCTAGTGTTATTAAATCTTCCTCCTTGAGTAAACTTTCCAATGATTTTTCGTCCTAAATCTTTTGCTGATTTCTCTCTGTCACAATATATTTGTTTAGCAGTTTCCATAATTCGCTCCTCGCTGTATTCTGGAAAATTCTTTTTTACCTTTTCAATCTCTTTATCTAAATCTGGTGTTGGTAACCAAACCTCTTTTTGCGATTTATAACTTATTATTGCTTCACTAACAGTTAACGATATCAACATACCACTATCTAACATATATCGTAGTAGTACAATAGGCATCCATAATTTCTCAGACATATGTTTACCAAGCCATAAATAACTACAAGGATGTAATCCATCACGGAGTTTAAAAGAAATAACTTTAGCAAATCCTGATAAATCAAAATCAGGTAAACTTCCATTTATAGCCACTCTTGTCATCTCATGCGTTGGATGTCCGAAACGTTTAAAGTATTTAGCACATTCTCCCATCCCTAAAAAACCTCCGGGATAACTAGCGCTCATATCGGCGGAAATTAAATTATTAATATCGTATTTAGTGTTCCATAAACCGCCGTGTCCATACTTAACACAACTTAATTTTATATCATCAAGAAACATTTTTGGAGTTTTTCTCCAAGAATTCTTTTCACGGGCGTAATGAGCCGCCACCGATGATACCGTAAAAGAGTTACATAATATATTTTCATCAAAGTTTTCTACAAAATTCTTTGTAACATCTATCATACGATTATTTAATTCTTCAGTTCGGTATAATTCTCCGTTAGTTCTCACAAACTGATCAAAATCCATTTCAGGATCTTCATCACTCTTATATAACCATACTCCGGTTGGATCATCTTTGTGGATATCCTTAATTGAATCAATTATATTTCCATTAAACTCTTTCAAATATTTCATAGACCTTTTTTTAGGAAACTCTGTAATACCAGAATTCCAGGCGTGCCCATTATGATCAATAATTCTAATCGGAGGTAATTTATTTTTTTTATATTTACAATCTTGTAACACCTCTCCAGTTATCGTCTCAATAATAATTGGATATTTTAAGGCTTTTTGTAATTCAGCAACATCACTAATTGAGGCTCCCCCTTTTTCCATTATCCGTTTTCCCCAGTTCATTATCTTTTCTTCTCGTTGTTTAGTTAATCCGTTTCCTCGTGAAGAATTTTTAAAATGTTCCATAACTCGCTCTGCAACGCAATTAAGTGGCAAGGCCACTGATTCTGATTTTCTCATTGGATACATTCTATCATGATCAATATCTGTGTAAATTTTATATCCCCCGTACATCACAAGAGTTACAGGATAAGCCCTATTATAATAATGACTATCAATTCCAACTAACTCCCCAGGATTCATATCTGATGAAAATATCACATTTTTACCATCTTTCATTACAGGGTTATAGTTATCCCGGATAATCCAACGTCGAGTTTCATTGTCATATTTTATCCATTTTACTTTGCAGTAATATCTGTAGTTACCGAACAACGATATTATATTCATCGCACGAACTTCATCTATTGTGCCGTCATAAAACCGGTCATTTATCATTGTTCGATAACTTGTGAACATATACTCAGCCCCGTCAAGGCGAAATTCTTTCATAGCAAGTTTTCTTAGTTTTTTGAGGTCTCTATCAAGTCTTCTTAGTGAAAATCCAGATCTTGAATCGAGTGAAAAATAATTTCTACTCATTATATTAAAGCAAATATCTAATTAAAAAAAATAATTAAAACAATTGTTTAAAATTTAATTAAAAATATGCGTAGTTATATAATGTATAATTGTAAGTGGTTGCTAATCGGTTCGACAGATACGTGTAATAAAAAATCGAAAAAGGAATATTGCGGACAGCATCTAGTATTAATTAGACGTGGTAGTACAGGACCTAAACCTTGTATAGTGTGTGGTGTAGGGGTCCGCGGTAAAACTCAATTATGCCTAAATTGTGGCGGAAAAAAATACAGAGAACTAAAACGGTACTATGATGTTTATACTCACGTAAATCACCGCACCCCAGTTATCCAAACTCCTGAAGACTACATAAACAGACCGGTGTAGAAATAACATTTAAACAAATAAATTCTATATAGAATAAATGACTTCAAACGAATACCGCTCGCACCCGATTTACGTACAATACGAGGCATCCCGAGATGGAGTTGTTAGACATCGACGATTAAGAAAAGAAATTGGTAGTGTTAGTAATACAGGATATTTACTTATCAGTATAAATCTTGGAGGAAAAATGAAAATTTATACCGCTCACAGATTTATCGCTGAGGTGTTTATCGGAGAGATTCCGGCCGGATACGTTGTAGATCATATTGACAGAAATAAATTAAATAATCGTGTTGAAAATTTACGAATTGTTACTCCTGGTGAAAATAATCGTAATAAAAGACCAGAATCAAGTAAAAATCGTGTTCCAAGACCAGTTACTGCCTTTTACGGTGATGAAATTACAGATTTTCCGTCTATCAGTTCTGCTGCTAAGTTTTTTAATATTGATCCAGCATCTGTAAGAGATGTAGCTGATTGTGTATATACATCATCATACTCTGATAAATATGATTGTCGAGTCTCATTTTGTTGGGTATAAAAAAAATAATCACATAAATATTTACAGGAATTTATGAAATTCTTAGAATTGCAAGCAATTCTCATGCACGCATTAAAATTCGAAGAATGGAAATCCAATGGATTAAAAATTCGAAGAATTTTCACATACAACTATTATCAATTTGTTCAGCAAACTGAGCTATATTTTTTTCCTCTTCAAATACATCTCCCACCGCTTTCAATAACGGATGAAGAAGTTGACTAAGAGCAACAAGTTCAACTAACACGCTATCGTTATTACCTAACTTAAGTTGATAAATTATCTGATTACGCTGTCTGATTAATGTTTTAACTACACGATACTCCGATCGATACGTTGGATAATCCTTGGCGGCGGCGGATTCAATTTTACGGAATTCATCTACAAGGTAATCAGCGTTAAAATGTTGTATTTTTTTTTGTGCTACTATTGCAGTGATTTCCGGGATTTCGTGTATGCGGTTAAGTTGAGTTACGATTTCGTTAACGATCGATTGATTCATTATATATATATAAAATTAAAATTAATTTCTAAATTAAAATTAATTTCTAAATTAAAAAAAATATATTTCAAAAATGAATTTTCATTTTTCAGGTGGAAAAACATACGGGAAATTAACATTAAAAATCGACTACTTAACCCTACAAATCTTAAAGAGATTTTTACGGAAGTTGTTGATAGTTTTTGTTGAAAAATGTGAAAAATTAGTGAAAAATCAGTGAAAAATGTGAAAAATTAGTGAAAAATGTGAAAATATAACATAAAATAAATTCTAACAGCTTTTCCTTATGGAAATTAACATTGAAAATCGACTGCTTGACCCTACGATTTCTCACAAAAACTGACAAAAATCAGTCAAAAACAGCATAAAATGACACAAAAAACGACTTAAAATGACTAAAAACAGCTAAAATTTAACAAAATCTAATAAAAATAAAATAAAAAAAATATTTATAAAATAAAAAAAATATTTATAAAATAAATAAATAACAGCTTTCAAAATCTATTTAGAAATATTTGCATTTTCATAAAACATTAATTGAAAACACTAATGTTTTTTTATAATAAATGATACCAGAATCACTCACAACCAGACTAGCTAGAGAAAGATTATCAGCGATTAAGAAATTTATCCCAGTCAGAGACTCAGTACGACGCCAACTTCAAGAACGACAAGCGGCTCAAGATGATTTTACTGTCGGGAGTGAACAATTATTTAAACCTGTAATAACGGCGACGGGTGATGTAAAAGAGTCGGTTAAGAAGTCGGCTGTGGAGGCTGTGGAGGCTTCCAAAAATCTGCTAGCACTTCAACAGCAAACTACAGATATTCTAAAGGCTCTTCCAGGTGAAATAGTAAAGGAACAAACGAAAATGATAGAACAACGACAAGCAGAACGCGAATCTATTATTCCACCACCTGAATTCACTGAACCGGCAATCGAATTTGATCCAGATGAACCCTATGTTACTGAACCCGCTGATAGTGATCTCACACCTGAAAAAATATTTACTGAGAAAGCATTAAACGAAATTAGAAGCATCGATGATGAGGAATTAGTTGATTTTATTGAAATTAATTTTAAATCTCGAGGTGATTTTATAAACTCAGCTTATTTTAAAAAAATAACTACTAGAGATATCTGGTCTAAAAAGGTGTTTTTAGCAAATAGAAAACGTGACAGATTTAGTAAACATTTAACTAAGGAATATGATAAATTATTTAAATCGAAGGAGGCAACCGGTAGTGGAATTGGAAATAAAAATCTGAAAGATTTTGGAATTGAAAATTCGAAGAATTTTGGTGCAAGCATTTCTAATAATTGTCCCTGTCCAAACAGCGTCATCAATGATGTATCACGGTTAGAGGTTCTTATCGGTGGAAAACGAGCCGGAAATAATTCTCCGGAAATTACAAATGAGGCCGCTGATATCTGTCGGCGATTATTTCAAGGTCGTGTCATGGACATCCACACGTATCGGGAACTTATTGAAGAACTCGTTGAAAATTCTCGTTATCATAGCGACTGAAATTTTTAATTAAAAACTACAAAGTAGTTTGAATAATGATAATTTACTATAATCACGATAAACCACAACCTGTTTATGTTGTAAATTCTAGGTACCCGGTGTATCGAGCGTATTACGGAGATGGGTTAGGAAATACAATTATGGGATTATTTGGTAGAATCGCGCCAAAAGTTTTACCTCTTGCTAAACAAGCTGGAATGAAAGCTATTGAAGTTATTAAGGATAAGGGATTAGGTGTTGTTGGAGATCTCGCTGGAAAGGCATTTACAGCTGTAAAGAATAAAATAGTTTCACTACTACCGAAACGAAAACCACCACCAGTGATTCTGCCATCCACGACTGTGATGCCAGCAGCAGTTAGTAAAGTAATTAACAGGGCGGTACAACAACGACTAGAAAATCTTCCCGAAGTTTTGAGTAGCCTTAATATTGCTAATATGATTGCAGGAAATGGAATTTCCGGAAGTGGAATTTCCCGTGGACGGCGGCGGAGATAATGTAAATAAAAATTCGTTAGAAATCCAAAGATTTTACAATTAAAAATTCATTAACTTTCCATATAATGTTTAAACAACAAAGGGATCCCGCATTTGACATAGATGCCCCGGTGTTAAAAAATGATTCGGTGGGGAATTATCAATTCTACGCTTATCACGCAATAGATCCTAAAGTACGAGCTCGAATTGAACTTCAAGTTCACGATACAAGTAAATACTTTTTGCCTTGTGAGGCGTTTATTGAAATTGAGGGAGAAATTGTATTAGCTGATGATACAGCTTACGCAGCTGATGTTAAGGTTGGATTTGTTAACAACGGTGTGATGGCATTATTTGAAAGTGCCAGATATCTCCTCGATGGAAAAGAGATTGAATCGATAGAACGTGAAGTTGATATCGCAACAACGATAGTCGGACTAGCAAGATACTCAGATGATTTTACAAGATCAGCTGGGCCATCAATGATGTTCGCGAAAGATACCTCTAATCACGCTGATAATAGCCCAGTTATCATAGGACGACCCACTACTACTGCTACTGTTGGTGCTGATGGGGCTGCTACTATTACCCCTGTTGTTTTAAATAACAACGTAAATTTTAATCTAGGATTTGCAACCCGTGTAGGAATGTTGCAGGGGGAACGACGAAAATTCTCATGCGCGATTCCACTTCATCATATATTTGGATTTTGTAGAAATGTTAGAAAAGTTATTTACGGAGCAAAACATACAATCGCGTTGACACGACGTGGTGATGATAACGCTGCAATTTGGCGTACCGGTGGTGCTGATGGAAGAGTTAATTTGAGTAAATTGACTCTCTGGATGCCTGTGATGACACCGTCCATAGCCGCTGAACAAAGATTGATATCATTTATGGAAACAGGTGGAAAAACTCTGTTACATTGGCTAACTGTGTCTACGGACGCCAAAGAAGATAATGTCGCTGATACATTTACGTGGCATCTGGCATCTAAAAGTGGGGTTTCAGCACCGCGTCATATATTTATTGCGCTACAACATCGAGATCGATTAAATAGTCAAGAACGTTCCCATATGATATTTGATCAACTAGGAGTCAAAGAAGTCTCACTAAGAATAAATGGACAACAAGAACCAGCTGAAGATATACAACTAAATTACGAGGAAAATAATGTTGCTAGAGTTTATCAGCGATTGTTATCATTTATGAGTCGTGATCAAAATGTTGATACTGGTCTGCAAATATCACAATTGGATTTTAAGAGTTTATATCCAATTTATTACTTCTCGTTGACACATCTTGATATGATGAGACAATCCCTCGTTGACATATATTTCCGAGCCCGTATAGCACCAGCTGGGGCTGATTACAGAGCTGTAGCTGTAATTCTCAGTGATAAATCAATGATACTCGAAGGAGCTGGTGGACGAATGAGAATAGTTGATGCACCAGTGGAAAATCTGTAGGATTTTCTAAATCTGTAAGATTTTCTAAACATTTTTAATTGAAAATATAAGTGTGTTTTACAATAAATGCCATATAACACTGTAAATGTATCACTGACTGAGGGTCAAGTAAAGAAATTAAAATCGAAATCTGCAAAAGAATGTGGAACTACAATAACGTTAAAACCAGCACAGATGACATCTGGGACGCATAAATTGTCGCTGACTGATCGTCAAATAAAACATTTTAATGACTCACTTAAAAACAAGAAAGGTGTTCAACTTGAATTTTCCAAAGGCGCAGTTGCTAATATGATAAAATCTGGTGGAATATTTCCGTTGCTTGCTATGATTCCAGGGTTGATTGCAGCAGCTGCACCAGCTCTCGCAAAGGCTGCAGCACTAGGAGCTGCCGGAACCGCTGCAGGAATGGCTGTAAAAAAGATAGTCGGAAAAGGAGTAGGACAAAAAAAAAGAGGAAAGGGACTAAGACTTCCAGGAACTCCAACGTCGTGGTACAGACGCGGAGCTGGCCTAAGACTACCAGGAACGATATAAAAGATTCTTCGATTGGAAATTTAAGGATAAAATCTAAAAGAAGAAATTTGAAGAATTTCATACCAATGTCAAATTTTGATTTGATTGACGCAGTTGAAAAATCTAAAACCACTAAATACCCAATAAAACATTTCAGAGGTGTATTTATGAGAGATCAATTACCGAATCATCCACAAATTCCAGAAACCGGAATTATCAATCTAGATAATAGCAGTGGACCTGGAACCCATTGGGTTGGGTACGCAATTGATCCACGAGGAATTGTTTATTTTGACTCATACGGGTTACCACCACCAGTTGAGTTTTATAAATATATGAAGAAATTCAAGATTCCAATTTGGCACTCAACGTTACCGACACAAACTTTAGGTGATCCACCAATATGCGGTAATGAAGTATTGAATATGCTAACTGAAATTTCATCATCAGAAAAACCACCACATATAACAGTAAACGAATATACTAGCAGTAAAAACGCTAATAATTCTCGAATTACAAGTAATTCTTAATTTGAAAAATTAGGTTTATATAATGTCTGTTGATATTTGGGGAAGATCAGGAAAAAAGAAGGAGGATAAAACTCCTGGTGATATTGATGATGTAAAAAAAATAATCCGGGATGAACTTGCTAGTAATTTTAATTTAGTAAATATTGACCCTGAAGAGATAGTTGTATTTCAAGATCGCCAAGGAAAATTAAAATCTAGTAATCTATCACTGGATGATATCTTAACAAAACAACCAACCGCTCCCGACGACTCTATTGTAGTGTTCCAACAAGGTAAACCCGCAGCAGGTGAAACCCTTACAACAATAACAGATAAATTTAGTGAAATAAACCAAATTAATAATCAGATAACATCTATCAATACCGATTTAGCTAAATTCTTTGGTGTTCCACGAAACACACTAGATTTACAAATCGCGCATGTAAAGGCCGCAATAGATAATTTAGCGCGATTACGAACTGAATATGATGCTCACATAACTAGTTATGTTACACTCCGGAGAAAGTTTAATGCCACCGATAACTCGATTGAGAAATTCTTTGGTAAAAAAAATGTTAAACCGGATGATATTACAACCACTCTTACGGATATTACAACCAGGCAACAAAAATCCAGCGACGATATAACTGCGATTAATTCCCGGTTAGGTGTTGTCCGTGATACTAAATCTATTTCAGATTTAATCGCGATCAATAAAAAATCAATTGAGGATCTTAAAACAATCACTGATAAAGTAAAAATACCTGACACAGCAAATCAAATTAAAAATCTTACGTATGTGGTTGCTAGTGGAGAGACTGATTATATTAGGGATAGTGATGTACCTTTTAACATTATAAGTTTTACAGTTAGTATACTAGGTTTATATCGAGTTACATTATTTTCCGAGCATCAATTTAATTTTATAGTGGATACGATACCTTTTCAATCGGGGGTTAATATATTATTGATACATGCAAGGAGGAAGGGTGACTATAATTATGATATAAATCCCGTTAATCCCGCTGTACTTAGAACAAAAGTACCGTGGATTGTAGAATTCTTATCAGAATTTATTTGATGTTTGAATAACTTTTACCAGAGTAAAAATTACAAAGTAATTTTGATTTATAGAAACACCAACATTTTCAAATAAATGCCACCAAAATCGCAAAGCAATTTTAAAATCAAGCAATTTCCGCTTGACGTTTCACCATCCCAGTATCGTTATGATACAGTGTTAAAATATCAGCAACAATTACAGGATCTTATTGACACTTATACCGTCAAAAAGAAAAAATATCAACGAAGAATAACGGTGTTAGATATAACTGTTTATACTGTGTCGGGGGTCATTGTAGGTACTGGAATAGTATTATCTTCAGTCACTATGACAGCTCCTATTGTAATTCCTATCGTGATTTCTGCTGTTACAGCTCTTACAGGTATCTTTACCGGGGTTTCAAATAAGATATCATCATGTTCTTCACATAAATTACGTGATTACACATTAAAACTTAATACAGCAACTAGCACATATTCAGAGATAACAACATTACTTTCTAAAGCAATAAGTGATAATGAGATAACTGAGAATGAATTTTCACATATTACTGAGCGCTATAATTCTGCGATGAAGAAATTAAATACTGATAATATACATAATGACATCAGTCAAAAAATATCAAATAACCCGGGAAAATAATTCAATCGTTTTTTCTTGGAAATCTCCAATCGAGTGGTATACTGTAGGAATATCGCCAGGTGAATATACAATGAAAGAACTTAATAAACAACTAAATAATAATATATCTTTGACTATGGGAGAAAATGCAGATGAAAATTCTACGAATTTGGTACCGAAGATTATAATATCTCCTGGAAATATATTTATAATATCTCCAGAACTTGTTGTTGACATCTACCAGAGTAGTATTAGAAGTGTATTAGGTTGTTTGGATTATCCTCCAAATTTTAATGATACAGTATTCCTAACAGAAGGTAATTACAGTGTTACGACTTATTCGGAAGATGTAAAATATGATACTGATTGAGAAATGCAAGCATTTCTAATTTTGAATTACAATTGGAATTTTAAAAATATTTTACAATAATGCAGCAGGAATTACTTCAGCAAATAGTAGAAAACACTACTCCTGTCAAAACAGAGACGATTATAATATCAACAAAAAAACCAGAATTTAGTATAAATTTTCCTTCTCCAGTTTCAGTGAGAGAACTCGCGCTAGCTAAGTTGCGGGTATATAATAGTTGGCCTAATATTAGATCGACAACATATGGCAATCAACAACCAAACAATTCACTAATGTTTGCAAATAAAAATAAAGAAGATGGCACTCCAGACTGGCAAATTGTGTACTTACCAACCGGCTCATATCAAATTGAAAATATTAGAGATGAAGTTGATCGTAAAATAAAATCGATTACCGGAGAAGAAAAAAAAATAATGATTGACGTTCATGAACCTACATTGTCGTCAACAATTACGGTCGCAGATGGATACTCTGTAGATATTTATAACAGCTCAATAAGAACAGTTTTAGGTTGGCCTAATGAATCACCTGTTGAAAAATTTGATATACCAGAACCTGTAATATCTGATTATATGACTGATGAGATAGATGAAAGTTTTGATCCTAAGAATTACTCACTAATAGATATAGTAGAGAGTGTAAGAAATAAATCCGGTGAACACATTTCATATAATATTCCACCTTATCAAAAATTTTCTGATATGATAAAATCTGTGACAATTCAACCAGAAGATACTAAAAATAAAGAAGGAAAAATTATAATCAGGGGAATTCTAGAAACTATGTTTCAATATTATGCTTCTTATAGACTCATAACCGTAGGAGACTTTGAATCAAAAACTAAATCTGAAATTATTAAATTAATATCTAAAACTAATAAAATCATTAAAGATATGGAAACATTTGATACACGAATTGAACAACTTAAAACTGAAGAAGGTACTGATGATTCAAAAACAGAGTTTGCGAGAATTTATAAAGATATGATAACTAAAAATCCAACATTTGTATTAAATTCGTATAAAAACACTAACTTAAAAGATGGTTTGAAAACTTTCATTAATCATGGATTTAAAAGAATTCATGATAATTGGGCTAAAGAAAAACAAAAACTAGAAGTAATTCTTAAACATAATAACGGAGCAGAAGGAGGTGGAAGACATATTGCACCTGGTAATGTAAATATAACTACAACAATCGCGCTAAATTTAGTATGTGACGCAGTTGAAGGAGGTTATCAAATTGATTTAACAAGAACAAATCAAGCTCAACAAGGATATATTTTATACTCATTTTCACCAACACAACCACCAGGATTCTTAATAATAGAAGACCCAACTAATCTTGTTTATATGCGAACTCATAATAATTTACTAACTAGAATTAATTTTAAAATTACCGATCAAGCAAATAATTTGATAGATCTACGCGATGAAGAGTTAATTATTAGTCTATATGTGAGATCTTAAAGATTTTTATCAAATCTACCAATTAGAATATTTAGTAAACTCCTTTAGTTTTTTCTTTAATTCTCTATTTTCTTTTTCAGAAATGAGTTTCTCCTCCTCCTCCTCATACACTCTGTTTTTAGTATCTTTTAATTCCTCCTCAAGTTTTGAAATCTTATCGGTTAACTCAATAATTTTAGGATTAATAGAAGTATTTGAATTTAACGAATTAATCTCATTAATATATTCCTGATGTTTAGATTTTAATTTTTTAATTATACTATCCTGTCCACAATTTAACTCGAGAATCCTATTAAAATCAGCAACAGAAACATAAGAATTTTCCATTTCCATTTTTAATGAATTAATCTCATCAGATTGTTCTTGATTGGCCGATTTTAATGAATTAATCTCATCAGATTGTTCTTGATTAGCCGATTTTAATGAATTAATCCCATCAGATATAATATCTCCACCACCTAATTTTTTAAGTTCTTGTAACTGCTCAGACAAATCATAATTTTTGTTTTGTAATAAACTTAAACTTGAGGATAAACTACGATTTTCTATAAGTATCGAATTAATATACTGTTGTTGTTGTTGCTCGTTATTTTTTAACAAATCTATATGTTGTTGATGTTTCTTTACTAACGAGTCTTGTTCTTTTATTAACGAGTCTATATGTTGTTGATGAGATTGTTCTTTTGTCTCAAAATTATTTGAATTTTCTATACATTTTTGACATGGTAAATTTTCATTTCCTCCTCCATGAAAAATTGTGTGTGGAATTTTTTTTTGCTCTCTCTCCTGTGCCTGAGAGTTTTCGATAATATCAAACATACGATTTAATATTTTATTATTTACTGGTTTATGTATTGGACCACCCCAAATCGAGTATACTCGTTGCAACCCGATATGATATTTTGCCTTAATTTCCGATATGGAAATTTTACCTTTCATCGCGATAATATCTTCGATGTCTTTTTCAGATAATGGAGTAGATTTTATTGGCATACCTATATAACAAAAACATAAAATACTTTTAAAAAAATACGAAAATGTTTGAGTTACCTTAAGTATATACTTAGATAGGACTTGATCGAATATATTCTTAGTGATTGTTCACTAGTTAGAGACAAAAATCATTAAGTAGCAGATTTGGTGGGTGGTTGGAAAAATCATTAGGTCTCAGATTGCCAAAATACGAGTTAGCGATTTTTTGTTAAGTCTCAGAATCGGAAATGGAGACTTAAAGTTGCAAAATGGGGAGGAAAAAGTGAAGCTCACTCTCTCTGCTGCTAAATGTATCCCAAAATGTTATTTTTTTCATTAATATGCCCATGTATGGTAACATATTTCAATTCAGTACTTGGATAGAGTGCGGTATTGCATTATCAGCTGATATCTGATTCTATTGAACCATTGAGGTTAATAATTGGTATCAAACACCCTTAAAAATACACTTTAAATGTTCAAACAGATCATTGGAATTATTTTTGCACATTTGATCATAACAATTACATTGTATATGTCCCACATATGCAAATTTCCATTCTTGTTTACAAGTTTTGGGGATCAGAATTTCACATTTAGTTTATGATATAGGATGTATTGGTACCTGTAGTTGATATGTGTGGCCACATTTGGCTGTATTCTCTTGCAATATCCAGAATTATTATTTCCCTCATGAATAAGATTGCTTATAGTAATATATTCTTTTTTACTACATTGTCGCTTGACTTTCCTGTATACTGGCATGTACTAATGTTTCCACCAATGATCAAACCTCACCGTCCCCGCATTTCCTTAAAGTTTGTGATGCATAGTCTACCTGATTAGTTATTTCACCCGTGCATGACCAGATATGCTTATAGAAACTTCATATACTTTTAGGATGAATTTATTACTTTAATACATGACTATTACTTCACATTTCTGAGTGTCACTCTGTCAAGTTTAATATTTATTTCCTATGCTTGCAGCCTGAATGTTATTTGTAAATCACTATATCTAACACATTTTAAATTCATTTGCATACATCTTACTGTTTTCTAGATATAAGTGAAACATTTTATATCTTTTCAGGTCTAGGCTGGTATCTGGAACAAAGTGTTAGTGGTGGATCAGCTTGGAAGCTCTCCAGTAGTCAGGTGGTGATAGCAAGGTTTCATAAGGACATATGCAGTGTACTGCCATAAGTGATCATGATATCACAACACTAATATAAAGCACCTCAAGGATATGGCTTAGATCTTCATGAGAGAGATTAGCACCATTGTTCAGTAAGGTAAAGCCTGCCTAAAAACTGTATTTTCCTATCTTATAGTCGCTTTTTGTAGTTATTGACACTGAAATGTAATGCAATTTTCCTATAAAACATGGAAGTGGTCCCATCAGATGTTTAAATCTGAGTGCACTATTAGTTATTCAAATAACTGCCTATATACCTGACACAATAAATATGGAACATAGCACTTATTGTTGCTTCTTTAGTGTGTACACCTATATGCACCTTGACAGGCATATTGCGGTTTGTTGCCAAAATCACTATGAGTCATGCTACTTCATTACCCCTGGGAAAATTGTTCCCAGTTACACAGACCCAAACCACCATTTATTTTAAAGACCATTGATTGATCAACTTTTCTGTCTAAACTTTGACAAAATCTGTTTTCAAATTTTTATGAAAATTTAATTTTTCAATAAAATTTAGTTTATAAATTTAAATGTTTATTTAAATTTCCATTAAAATTTTAAATGATCCAAATGTATAAACTTTAAACATATTTTCAGACAGGCCTCATCTTGTAGTACAATTAGGTTTTTACAGCATTGAAAAAGTCCTATAAATAAGGAAGATATAGCAAATTTAGTTTTGGTTTCTCAAGAACACATAGATCAGCACGTGCACCCTGTATAACACCAGCACTACACACTTTCCAGCAGGTGTCACATGACTTGTATGCAAGGAAATTCAAAAAGACTTCATGTATAAAGTTCAAATAGGTGTGGCATTCAAATATAAAAGTTTTACTAAAATTTGCCCCAAAAAGTTGGGCCTGTACAGGCAGTATTGATGAAACTTTAATATGCTATAAAATTTTTAATATTAATGATAAACACATGAAATTTGTAGGTGTTATATATATTAACATTTAAAATAGAAAAATGCCATTAGAATTTAAAAATTAATTTTATTTTTTAAAATTTTAATAATTTTTTTTTTAAAAATTAAAAAATTAAAATTTGCCCCTAAAAATGCACATAGATAATATTTTTGGAAATTATATCAAATGATATCAGCATGTTTATACTTCTACACCATATACAAGCTACAATGATGGATATTTGTCAAATTTTGTCAGAGAAAATATCTTTGTAAGTCAAAATGAGACATACATTTAAAATGTATGAAAGACAGATTCTATTTTGTATTGATCATTCAAACTATTTATTAGGGGTCCAATCAGATAATTTATGTGTTTATGATGGGGTGACTTCCTGAGTAACACATATATGCTTATATAGCTTTTAGTAATTGTTAACAAATATAGTTACAGGGTGTTTAGTGAGAGGACAGTGATGAAAACTTCATACTAGAACCTACTCAAGTTCTCTACTAAATCAGTTTAAACTTTCTGAGAATGAAATGCAGGCTGAAGGGATAAAATATACTTCCCACATGTATATTTACCCTTGGATGTAAGAAAACAGCAAAATGATGTAAGGTGAACACAAAATGCATTCAATTTTATTGTTCAGTTTGGTTAAGATATTGATTAGTGAAGCGCGGCATTGTGGCCTGTTTGATGTTATGTGAATTCTAATGATCTATCTTAATTTATGCATTGTTAATTGCTAATAATATTTGCTAACTGACACTCTAAAGATTGCATATGATATATTCAAGCAGATATTTTGAGTTTAACTGTGTACAACTGATCTTAGCATGGTTACATATCCCACATGAACAAATATCCACATATTTTACAATGTTTGGGATCCAAAGTTCACATTCAGTATATCATATAGGCTGACATTGTACCTACAGTGAATCTGTAAGACACATTTTTGGCTGTGTGCACTAAATGTATCCCAAAATGTTATTTTTTTCATTAATATGCCCATGTATGGTAACATATTTCAATTCAGTACTTGGATAGAGTGCGGTATTGCATTATCAGCTGATATCTGATTCTATTGAACCATTGAGGTTAATAATTGGTATCAAACACCCTTAAAAATACACTTTAAATGTTCAAACAGATCATTGGAATTATTTTTGCACATTTGATCATAACAATTACATTGTATATGTCCCACATATGCAAATTTCCATTCTTGTTTACAAGTTTTGGGGATCAGAATTTCACATTTAGTTTATGATATAGGATGTATTGGTACCTGTAGTTGATATGTGTGGCCACATTTGGCTGTATTCTCTTGCAATATCCAGAATTATTATTTCCCTCATGAATAAGATTGCTTATAGTAATATATTCTTTTTTACTACATTGTCGCTTGACTTTCCTGTATACTGGCATGTACTAATGTTCCCACTAATGATCAAACCTCACCGTCCCCGCATTTCCTTAAAGTTTGTGATGCATAGTCTACCTGATTAGTTATTTCACCCGTGCATGACCAGATATGCTTATAGAAACTTCATATACTTTTAGGATGAATTTATTACTTTAATACATGACTATTACTTCACATTTCTGAGTGTCACTCTGTCAAGTTTAATATTTATTTCCTATGCTTGCAGCCTGAATGTTATTTGTAAATCACTATATCTAACACATTTTAACTTCATTTGCATACATCTTACTGTTTTCTAGATATAAGTGAAACATTTTATATCTTTTCAGGTCTAGGCTGGTATCTGGAACAAAGTGTTAGTGGTGGATCAGCTTGGAAGCTCTCCAGTAGTCAGGTGGTGATAGCAAGGTTTCATAAGGACATATGCAGTGTACTGCCATAAGTGATCATGATATCACAACACTAATATAAAGCACCTCAAGGATATGGCTTAGATCTTCATGAGAGAGATTAGCACCATTGTTCAGTAAGGTAAAGCCTGCCTAAAAACTGTATTTTCCTATCTTATAGTCGCTTTTTGTAGTTATTGACACTGAAATGTAATGCAATTTTCCTATAAAACATGGAAGTGGTCCCATCAGATGTTTAAATCTGAGTGCACTATTAGTTATTCAAATAACTGCCTATATACCTGACACAATAAATATGGAACATAGCACTTATTGTTGCTTCTTTAGTGTGTACACCTATATGCACCTTGACAGGCATATTGCGGTTTGTTGCCAAAATCACTATGAGTCATGCTACTTCATTACCCCTGGGAAAATTGTTCCCAGTTACACAGACCCAAACCACCATTTATTTTAAAGACCATTGATTGATCAACTTTTCTGTCTAAACTTTGACAAAATCTGTTTTCAAATTTTTATGAAAATTTAATTTTTCAATAAAATTTAGTTTATAAATTTAAATGTTTATTTAAATTTCCATTAAAATTTTAAATGATCCAAATGTATAAACTTTAAACATATTTTCAGACAGGCCTCATCTTGTAGTACAATTAGGTTTTTACAGCATTGAAAAAGTCCTATAAATAAGGAAGATATAGCAAATTTAGTTTTGGTTTCTCAAGAACACATAGATCAGCACGTGCACCCTGTATAACACCAGCACTACACACTTTCCAGCAGGTGTCACATGACTTGTATGCAAGGAAATTCAAAAAGACTTCATGTATAAAGTTCAAATAGGTGTGGCATTCAAATATAAAAGTTTTACTAAAATTTGCCCCAAAAAGTTGGGCCTGTACAGGCAGTATTGATGAAACTTTAATATGCTATAAAATTTTTAATATTAATGATAAACACATGAAATTTGTAGGTGTTATATATATTAACATTTAAAATAGAAAAATGCCATTAGAATTTAAAAATTAATTTTATTTTTTAAAATTTTAATAATTTTTTTTTTAAAAATTAAAAAATTAAAATTTGCCCCTAAAAATGCACATAGATAATATTTTTGGAAATTATATCAAATGATATCAGCATGTTTATACTTCTACACCATATACAAGCTACAATGATGGATATTTGTCAAATTTTGTCAGAGAAAATATCTTTGTAAGTCAAAATGAGACATACATTTAAAATGTATGAAAGACAGATTCTATTTTGTATTGATCATTCAAACTATTTATTAGGGGTCCAATCAGATAATTTATGTGTTTATGATGGGGTGACTTCCTGAGTAACACATATATGCTTATATAGCCTTTAGTAATTGTTAACAAATATAGTTACAGGGTGTTTAGTGAGAGGACAGTGATGAAAACTTCATACTAGAACCTACTCAAGTTCTCTACTAAATCAGTTTAAACTTTCTGAGAATGAAATGCAGGCTGAAGGGATAAAATATACTTCTCACATGTATATTTACCCTTGGATGTAAGAAAACAGCAAAATGATGTAAGGTGAACACAAAATGCATTCAATTTTATTGTTCAGTTTGGTTAAGATATTGATTAGTGAAGCGCGGCATTGTGGCCTGTATGATGTTATGTGAATTCTAATGATCTATCTTAATTTATGCATTGTTAATTGCTAATAATATTTGCTAACTGACACTCTAAAGATTGCATAAGATATATTCAAGCAGATATTTTGAGTTTAACTGTGTACAACTGATCTTAGCATGGTTACATATCCCACATGAACAAATATCCACATATTTTACAATGTTTGGGATCCAAAGTTCACATTCAGTATATCATATAGGCTGACATTGTACCTACAGTGAATCTGTAAGACACATTTTTGGCTGTGTGCACTAAATGTATCCCAAAATGTTATTTTTTTCATTAATATGCCCATGTATGGTAACATATTTCAATTCAGTACTTGGATAGAGTGCGGTATTGCATTATCAGCTGATATCTGATTCTATTGAACCATTGAGGTTAATAATTGGTATCAAACACCCTTAAAAATACACTTTGAATGTTCAAACAGATCATTGGAATTATTTTTGCACATTTGATCATAACAATTACATTGTATATGTCCCACATATGCAAATTTCCATTCTTGTTTACAAGTTTTGGGGATCAGAATTTCACATTTAGTTTATGATATAGGATGTATTGGTACCTGTAGTTGATATGTGTGGCCACATTTGGCTGTATTCTCTTGCAATATCCAGAATTATTATTTCCCTCATGAATAAGATTGCTTATAGTAATATATTCTTTTTTACTACATTGTCGCTTGACTTTCCTGTATACTGGCATGTACTAATGTTTCCACCAATGATCAAACCTCACCGTCCCCGCATTTCCTTAAAGTTTGTGATGCATAGTCTACCTGATTAGTTATTTCACCTGTGCATGACCAGATATGCTTATAGAAACTTCATATACTTTTAGGATGAATTTATTACTTTAATACATGACTATTACTTCACATTTCTGAGTGTCACTCTGTCAAGTTTAATATTTATTTCCTATGCTTGCAGCCTGAATGTTATTTGTAAATCACTATATCTAACACATTTTAACTTCATTTGCATACATCTTACTGTTTTCTAGATATAAGTGAAACATTTTATATCTTTTCAGGTCTAGGCTGGTATCTGGAACAAAGTGTTAGTGGTGGATCAGCTTGGAAGCTCTCCAGTAGTCAGGTGGTGATAGCAAGGTTTCATAAGGACATATGCAGTGTACTGCCATAAGTGATCATGATATCACAACACTAATATAAAGCACCTCAAGGATATGGCTTAGATCTTCATGAGAGAGATTAGCACCATTGTTCAGTAAGGTAAAGCCTGCCTAAAAACTGTATTTTCCTATCTTATAGTCGCTTTTTGTAGTTATTGACACTGAAATGTAATGCAATTTTCCTATAAAACATGGAAGTGGTCCCATCAGATGTTTAAATCTGAGTGCACTATTAGTTATTCAAATAACTGCCTATATACCTGACACAATAAATATGGAACATAGCACTTATTGTTGCTTCTTTAGTGTGTACACCTATATGCACCTTGACAGGCATATTGCGGTTTGTTGCCAAAATCACTATGAGTCATGCTACTTCATTACCCCTGGGAAAATTGTTCCCAGTTACACAGACCCAAACCACCATTTATTTTAAAGACCATTGATTGATCAACTTTTCTGTCTAAACTTTGACAAAATCTGTTTTCAAATTTTTATGAAAATTTAATTTTTCAATAAAATTTAGTTTATAAATTTAAATGTTTATTTAAATTTCCATTAAAATTTTAAATGATCCAAATGTATAAACTTTAAACATATTTTCAGACAGGCCTCATCTTGTAGTACAATTAGGTTTTTACAGCATTGAAAAAGTCCTATAAATAAGGAAGATATAGCAAATTTAGTTTTGGTTTCTCAAGAACACATAGATCAGCACGTGCACCCTGTATAACACCAGCACTACACACTTTCCAGCAGGTGTCACATGACTTGTATGCAAGGAAATTCAAAAAGACTTCATGTATAAAGTTCAAATAGGTGTGGCATTCAAATATAAAAGTTTTACTAAAATTTGCCCCAAAAAGTTGGGCCTGTACAGGCAGTATTGATGAAACTTTAATATGCTATAAAATTTTTAATATTAATGATAAACACATGAAATTTGTAGGTGTTATATATATTAACATTTAAAATAGAAAAATGCCATTAGAATTTAAAAATTAATTTTATTTTTTAAAATTTTAATAATTTTTTTTTTAAAAATTAAAAAATTAAAATTTGCCCCTAAAAATGCACATAGATAATATTTTTGGAAATTATATCAAATGATATCAGCATGTTTATACTTCTACACCATATACAAGCTACAATGATGGATATTTGTCAAATTTTGTCAGAGAAAATATCTTTGTAAGTCAAAATGAGACATACATTTAAAATGTATGAAAGACAGATTCTATTTTGTATTGATCATTCAAACTATTTATTAGGGGTCCAATCAGATAATTTATGTGTTTATGATGGGGTGACTTCCTGAGTAACACATATATGCTTATATAGCCTTTAGTAATTGTTAACAAATATAGTTACAGGGTGTTTAGTGAGAGGACAGTGATGAAAACTTCATACTAGAACCTACTCAAGTTCTCTACTAAATCAGTTTAAACTTTCTGAGAATGAAATGCAGGCTGAAGGGATAAAATATACTTCTCACATGTATATTTACCCTTGGATGTAAGAAAACAGCAAAATGATGTAAGGTGAACACAAAATGCATTCAATTTTATTGTTCAGTTTGGTTAAGATATTGATTAGTGAAGCGCGGCATTGTGGCCTGTATGATGTTATGTGAATTCTAATGATCTATCTTAATTTATGCATTGTTAATTGCTAATAATATTTGCTAACTGACACTCTAAAGATTGCATAAGATATATTCAAGCAGATATTTTGAGTTTAACTGTGTACAACTGATCTTAGCATGGTTACATATCCCACATGAACAAATATCCACATATTTTACAATGTTTGGGATCCAAAGTTCACATTCAGTATATCATATAGGCTGACATTGTACCTACAGTGAATCTGTAAGACACATTTTTGGCTGTGTGCACTAAATGTATCCCAAAATGTTATTTTTTTCATTAATATGCCCATGTATGGTAACATATTTCAATTCAGTACTTGGATAGAGTGCGGTATTGCATTATCAGCTGATATCTGATTCTATTGAACCATTGAGGTTAATAATTGGTATCAAACACCCTTAAAAATACACTTTGAATGTTCAAACAGATCATTGGAATTATTTTTGCACATTTGATCATAACAATTACATTGTATATGTCCCACATATGCAAATTTCCATTCTTGTTTACAAGTTTTGGGGATCAGAATTTCACATTTAGTTTATGATATAGGATGTATTGGTACCTGTAGTTGATATGTGTGGCCACATTTGGCTGTATTCTCTTGCAATATCCAGAATTATTATTTCCCTCATGAATAAGATTGCTTATAGTAATATATTCTTTTTTACTACATTGTCGCTTGACTTTCCTGTATACTGGCATGTACTAATGTTTCCACCAATGATCAAACCTCACCGTCCCCGCATTTCCTTAAAGTTTGTGATGCATAGTCTACCTGATTAGTTATTTCACCTGTGCATGACCAGATATGCTTATAGAAACTTCATATACTTTTAGGATGAATTTATTACTTTAATACATGACTATTACTTCACATTTCTGAGTGTCACTCTGTCAAGTTTAATATTTATTTCCTATGCTTGCAGCCTGAATGTTATTTGTAAATCACTATATCTAACACATTTTAACTTCATTTGCATACATCTTACTGTTTTCTAGATATAAGTGAAACATTTTATATCTTTTCAGGTCTAGGCTGGTATCTGGAACAAAGTGTTAGTGGTGGATCAGCTTGGAAGCTCTCCAGTAGTCAGGTGGTGATAGCAAGGTTTCATAAGGACATATGCAGTGTACTGCCATAAGTGATCATGATATCACAACACTAATATAAAGCACCTCAAGGATATGGCTTAGATCTTCATGAGAGAGATTAGCACCATTGTTCAGTAAGGTAAAGCCTGCCTAAAAACTGTATTTTCCTATCTTATAGTCGCTTTTTGTAGTTATTGACACTGAAATGTAATGCAATTTTCCTATAAAACATGGAAGTGGTCCCATCAGATGTTTAAATCTGAGTGCACTATTAGTTATTCAAATAACTGCCTATATACCTGACACAATAAATATGGAACATAGCACTTATTGTTGCTTCTTTAGTGTGTACACCTATATGCACCTTGACAGGCATATTGCGGTTTGTTGCCAAAATCACTATGAGTCATGCTACTTCATTACCCCTGGGAAAATTGTTCCCAGTTACACAGACCCAAACCACCATTTATTTTAAAGACCATTGATTGATCAACTTTTCTGTCTAAACTTTGACAAAATCTGTTTTCAAATTTTTATGAAAATTTAATTTTTCAATAAAATTTAGTTTATAAATTTAAATGTTTATTTAAATTTCCATTAAAATTTTAAATGATCCAAATGTATAAACTTTAAACATATTTTCAGACAGGCCTCATCTTGTAGTACAATTAGGTTTTTACAGCATTGAAAAAGTCCTATAAATAAGGAAGATATAGCAAATTTAGTTTTGGTTTCTCAAGAACACATAGATCAGCACGTGCACCCTGTATAACACCAGCACTACACACTTTCCAGCAGGTGTCACATGACTTGTATGCAAGGAAATTCAAAAAGACTTCATGTATAAAGTTCAAATAGGTGTGGCATTCAAATATAAAAGTTTTACTAAAATTTGCCCCAAAAAGTTGGGCCTGTACAGGCAGTATTGATGAAACTTTAATATGCTATAAAATTTTTAATATTAATGATAAACACATGAAATTTGTAGGTGTTATATATATTAACATTTAAAATAGAAAAATGCCATTAGAATTTAAAAATTAATTTTATTTTTTAAAATTTTAATAATTTTTTTTTTAAAAATTAAAAAATTAAAATTTGCCCCTAAAAATGCACATAGATAATATTTTTGGAAATTATATCAAATGATATCAGCATGTTTATACTTCTACACCATATACAAGCTACAATGATGGATATTTGTCAAATTTTGTCAGAGAAAATATCTTTGTAAGTCAAAATGAGACATACATTTAAAATGTATGAAAGACAGATTCTATTTTGTATTGATCATTCAAACTATTTATTAGGGGTCCAATCAGATAATTTATGTGTTTATGATGGGGTGACTTCCTGAGTAACACATATATGCTTATATAGCCTTTAGTAATTGTTAACAAATATAGTTACAGGGTGTTTAGTGAGAGGACAGTGATGAAAACTTCATACTAGAACCTACTCAAGTTCTCTACTAAATCAGTTTAAACTTTCTGAGAATGAAATGCAGGCTGAAGGGATAAAATATACTTCCCACATGTATATTTACCCTTGGATGTAAGAAAACAGCAAAATGATGTAAGGTGAAGCAGCAGAGAGGGTGAACAGACCACGTTTTCAAGCAAAATTAAGGCTTACAGATCATGTTTTCGAGCAAAATATGGCCTATAGACTACGTTTTCAGACAAAAAATAAGACTTCCAACAAAATCTCATTTAACCCAAAAAAAAGTCTCCATTTTGCAAAAACGGAGATTTTACGATTTTTTAATCAATTTTGCTCGCAACGATGTGGTCATCCACCCTCTCTGCTGCTATGGGTTAACAAAAAATAATAAATGATTTTAACCAAATATTTGATCCAGTCCGATACGATATCGTGTCCGAGGATCATGCAAATTTATTGTTGCGAATCCGTACGGGGTTGACTGAGTATGACTAAAGAAATCTCGAAATTGATTGAAGTCCATATCAGAACACCATGTCTGCCATATATTTCTAAGAGTATGAGTATCAACTCCGTTGAATACAGCAAGAATATTGCAGTTATCTCTGATGACTTTTGGAACCTGAGTGTAGCGTTGAGTGACATATATCACGTCAGTGTTTTTGTGACGCCCCCGGGAAAAGATCCTAGCAGGATTTTTTTGTTTATCTAACATTATATCGTCGTATACGACTAAATTGTTAATATCTCCATCAATATCATCAATGCTCGGTGCTTCATCGATATCGGTTATAAACTCAATAATACCCTCTCCGGATTTTTCTACCGCGCTGTCGTTAAAATCTTTTAGCACTTCATAACATCGTTGATCATCTACGCTAGGGGCAATTAAATACAACTTATCCCACTTCATCCATCTCATTATTAAATTGAGTAACAATTGCGTTTTAACGGATCCAGATGGCCCGATTATAATCATCCGGATAGAGTTTGGTAGCGCTGCATGATGCTTAATTGGTTCTCTTGTTTTAGTCGCTGAAAAATCAATTATATCCATATTTCTATACATAAATTATGGATCTATATTGTATGAAGTGTAAAACGCGTACTAGCACAAATGATGTGACGACGGTTACAACTAAAAATAACAGATCAGCACTTACTGGTAGATGTGCAACATGTGGTATTAAAAAGTTCAGATTTGTTTCTACAAAATCAAAGATTTTACAATCCGGAGATGTTTTTAAAAAAAACGAGGAGGTGATATCGCAGCCAAATTGGCAAAGCTCCCTGGAACCCCATGGGCAAAGTACCCCGGAGAAAAGCACCTTCCAGGATATAGCTACTGTGGACCGGGAACCAGACTTGATATCAGACTCAATAATCAAAATCAACCCAACCCCGGTGAAGAACCAATAAACGCCATTGATAAGGCCTGTCACCTTCATGATGTTGCTTATAAAAGCAGCAATTTGCAACACAGGCATCTAGCAGATGTGAAATTAATTCATGCGTTAAATGCTATTCCTGATAAATCCTTCAAAGAAAAATTGGCTTCATTTTTGATAAAATCGGCTATGAAAAGTAAATTGATGTTAGGTGCCGGTAATTAATAATATGGAATCAATTTATTATTCCCCAAGAGGATACTGGAGGGGTAAATCAGCAGTCCATAAACTCGCTAGCGCTGCAAAAGTGAAAAAAACCACTGCGGCTAATTGGTTATCCAAACAGGCACTATGGCAAATTTATCTACCACCGCCTAAACAAATTCAATTCTCGCATTTTGATGTGACAGTTCCTAATGAAGTTCATCAGGCTGATATATTATTTCTGCCACATGATCGTGGTTACAAATACGCTTTAACCGTAGTTGATATTGCAAGTCGATACAAAGAAGCAGAACCGTTAAAAACAAAATCAGCCACTGAAGTCGCTTCTGCATTTGAAAGGATTTATCGACGAGGTCCTCTGCACTGGCCAAATCTATTGCAGGTTGATCCTGGCAAGGAATTTCAGGGTGCAGTGTTATCTACAATGAAACATCATAATGTCACCATACGACGAGGGCATACTGCGCTACATCGCGATCAGGCCATTGTAGAACGATTTAATCGGACGATTGCTGAGCGGTTATTTGGATATCAATACGCAAAAGAATTCATCCAATAAAAAAGATCCCGTGAATGGGTTAAAAGATTACCATCTGTGATTACTGCACTGAATAACGAGATTACTAGAACAATCAACATGAAACCTATCAACGCGATTAAAAAGAAGTCAATACCTGAAAAGCCACAAAAAGATTTCAAAGAACCAATTCTTGGTAGTAATGTCATTGTGAGGTACTTATACGAACCAGGAGAGCTTGAAGGGGGTAGAAAAAGGGCTACTGATCCTATTTGGAGTGTTACTGCACACAAGATATCTAGTATAACACGATCAACTGGTAGACCTCCAGTCTATAAACTGGATTCAACTGCCCCTCAGCGGGGTTTTACTCGACAACAACTACAGGTAATTCCCGAGGATACTCAATTGCCACCGCATGGTCTTAACTAGCACCGTTGCGTCTATTGCACTCAAGACAAGTCAACATCACATTGTTTCTGACATGACCGAGATTGTTATTTTTTCTGTCTACGGTGAATTGGCGAGGATCCTTATCCGAATACTGCCAACGCATTATACAATTGCAACTCGTGCAGTGATTATTCTGTTGTTTCTTCAGCGTAATTATTAATTCAGCATCAATATCAAATTCTCGTTGTTTTTTTTTGTCCTGTTGTTTGTAACCGGAGAGTTTTTTATCAATAATTTTAACATCAATATCATCCATTGTTGTGTCATTATCATCGAAAACAATTCTTCGAAGCTGATTTATTTTTCGTACTCTGGATACTGCGAGATAGACTAAATTCGACCATTCGATGTGATTATCCACCATCCAAACAATTGTATCCGATATAGTCAATCCCTGTGAAGAATGTATTGTTGCTGCGTATCCTAGCGTCCACGGGGATTTATTAGCACGCAATGCATCTTCAACGACATTGATATCAACCAGCACAATATCATTTAATACGAGAATTTGTTTTTCACTCTGTCCTGGAATATCAACTTCAATATTCTGTTTTCGTGTATCCGATGGCCTATAACAAAGGGATACTGGAAGCGTTGCAAATTTTTCTTTATGCAATTCAAATAACTTCATTTGAAGTGTGTCCCTGACTATTTTTCTACTTGCAATTATCAAATCATTTGGTCTCCATGTTTCCCAGAAATCATTCATTGGAGTTTCTGAAATCACTTCACGCGCTATTTCGCATTGGATTCTATCCGGTTGTAATCTAATTAGCGCTAAGAATTCTCGTAATCGTTCATCAAGTGATCTATAATCAGTGGTAATTTCTTCATAATAGTCTACAAAACCCCTTAGCCATTCATGTGGAGATGCACCGACAAATGGTGGTGGTTGGCCGTGATCACCGCACATGACGACTTTTGTGTTTTTGTTTAACAACCACTCGAGAAATGTTTGTAATACATCTAATGACACTGTGCATATTTCATCCCAAATTATGATTTCAGGAATGAATTTATCACCCATACGCTCAGGAGTCCATTTGTCACCCTTCCATCGAAAGAAACTATGGTAAGTACAGGCATTTACCCCTCGCTGTATCATCTCTCTGGCGAGTCTGTGAGTCGGTGTTAGCACAATCATGGTTGACCGACGAAATAATTCAATTGCACGAGTTGTCTTTCCTGACCCACCACAACCGTTTAAATAAACTGTCTTGTATCTACATACTGGATCAGATACCGGTGGTGCATTAGAAAATTCTGATTGAATTTCAATACGGTTACAACAAAGATATTTATCATCCATGGCAACGTTTGCGGATTCACAATACTCATGTAGCATCTCCTTTTTAAATCGCCAACGCCCCCAATTTTCTTCGGGATCTGTGAATTTAGCTACAGCTGATTTGTACTTATTGTGTATATACATCGAATCAGTGGCCACTCTAACCGCGGTATTAGGAAATCTATTTATCATCGAAAATAGATTAATAGAAGCATAGGCTAGCATTGAACTTCTCAAATGTGTATACTGGGAATTATATCCATCACAGTAGGTAACAACCGTACCTAATTTCTCACCATTGGATAGAAAAGCATCCTTACGGGATACAAGTTTTCCCTGTTTCATTAAATCCGCTACAATAAAATCGTATTCAGCGATATCTATGATCAACCGCGAAGAGTATTTTGCATTGTCGTATCGTCCACCCTGGGTAAATTTACCGATTATTCTTCGTCCGAGATCCTTTGCTTGTTCTTTTTTACTTTCAAATAACTTCTTAGACCAATTCATGATTTGTTCTTCACTGAAATCTGGACACTGTTTTCGTAGTTCGCTGATTATACGATCTAAATCGGGTTGTGGTAGCCAAACTTCTTTCTGAGCTCGATAGCATATAATAGCCTCGGAAACAATCAACGATATTAGCATACCACAATCAATCATATATCTCAATAGCACTATTGGCATCCAGTGTTTTTCAGATAGGTGTCTACCGAGCCAAACATAACTACACGGATGTAATCCTGACGCTAATTCAAATGATATCACACGAGCGAATCCGGTTAAATCAAAATCAGGTAATGGCCCATTAATCGCAACACGAGTCATTTCATGTGTGGGGTGTCCAAATCGTTTGAAGTAGTTACTACATTCCCCATACCCGAGAAAACTTCCGGGATAACACGCGGCTATATCAATTGAAATCATTTCATCACGTGAGTATTTCGTATTCCACAGTCCTCCATGACCAAATTCGACGCAACTCAATTTAACATCCTCGAGAAAATCACTTCGTGTTGGACGCCATGAGTTTTTTTCTCTTGCGAAGTGAGCTACCACTGATGGAATAGTAAAACTATCCGTGAGTAGTTTTTCATGGGAATTCTCCGGTGAAAAATCACTAGCGATTTTTCTCATTCTATTATCTAATTCTTCAACGCGATATAATTCACCATTTGGTTTTACAAATTGATCGAATCCTATTTCGGGATCTTCATCACTTCTAAGTAACCACACTGACACAGGATCATCTTTACACAACGCATGAATAGCATCAAATAATCTCTCTTCATAGAAAACATCCCCGGAAAATTCCTCGGGGATATAATTCACGGTTCGTTCTCGTGGAAATACTGTTACCGCAGGTGTCCACGCGTGTTTGTTATGATCAATAATCTGTATTGGGGCTCCTCGCGATTGATATTTCGGTTCGTATAATACTTCTCCGGTTATTGTTGTTACTGATATTGGGAATTTTAATGATGCTTCTAATTTAGCTATATCAGAAATCTTTGCACCGTGTTGTTTCACTGTCAGTTCCCATTCGGTTATTTTCCTACGTCGCAGATCAGTTAGTTTATTTCCCCGGGACGCATTTGTGAAATGTTCTATTATTCGTTCTGCTACACAATTCAGTGAACTAGAATATTTCATAGGAGCTAGTTTTGCGATATCGGGTTTATCATTTAACGGATATATCCCATAAACCATTGCTGTTACGGGATAAGATCTTTCGTAGTATGGTTTGTCAATGCCGGTTAGAATTCCTGGTTTGGAATCTCTACTCACAATGACAGCTTTTTTATTCTTGAGGATTGGTTAAAATTTATCCCTAATAATCCATTTGCCATCGACTTCGATAATGAATTTGATTCGGAAAAAATACCGTTTTTCCCCAACACGTGAAATTATCACTGCTGCTTTTTCATCAGTCATGGTAGCATCAACAACACCATCAATTCGAAATGTTGACCAACAATAAGATGCTCCATCACGCTTAAATTCATTAAAACAGTCTCTGATTTTACTAATCATGGCTTTATCAAGAATTGTATTCTTTGGTGTATTAGAAACTATATCGAGATTGAATTGAGCATCCTTCCAGGGTAATCTCTTGGACGTTTTTTTTGGGTTTATCGAGATTAAATTTAGGACTAATTTTTAATAATCTCTTAAACTCTTTCATGTTTCCGTCTCTTGGACGTTTTTTTGGTTTATCGAGATTAAATTTGAGATTAATTTTGTTACGTTTTTTTGGTTTATCGAGATTAAATTTAGGACTAATTTTTAATAATCTCTTAAACTCTTTCATGTTTCCGTCTCTTGGACGTTTGAGATTAATTTTGTTACGTTTTTTTGGTTTATCGAGATTAAATTTAGGACTAATTTTTAATAATCTCTTAAACTCTTTCATGTTTCCGTCTCTTGGACGTTTGAGATTAATTTTGTTACGTTTTTTTGGTTTATCGAGATTAAATTTAGGACTAATTTTTAATAATCTCTTAAACTCTTTCATGTTTCCGTCTCTTGGACGTTTTTTGGGTCTATCGATATTAAATTTAGGACTAATTTTTAATAATCTTTTAAACTCCTTATCAGCATTGAATTCAGCATTTTTCGAAGGCGTTCTCCTTAATTCCCTCATGCTATAATTAAAACAAGCATTTAAATGAAGAATTTATATATAATGAATCACTGTAAGTGGCTTATGATTGGATCAGTAACCCCGTGTAACAAATCATGCAGAAATGAGTTTTGTGGGTATCATATGCAAAGCTTTCGACGTGGAAGCCTTGGTCCGTTACCTTGTATTCTATGTGGAGTTGGGGTCAGGGGAAAATCTCAGTTGTGTCTAAATTGCGGTGGTAAGCGATACAGGGAATTGAAGCGTTATTATGATAAAAGAATAAAAAATGGACAATCAATCAGAAATTATGACCCTGACGCTGACAAAGTCAGTATTCTTGACGCTGACAAAGTCAGTATTCTTGACGCTGACAAAGTCAGTATCAAGGATAAAATCATAAGAACTCCTCAAGACTACATCGAAAGATTTATCATTAAACCAAACAATGAATTAGACAAACAATAGTATTATGTATACGAATGAACCAAGAATTCAGACAACACCCTGTGATCACAAATTATGAAGCATCCAGTGATGGTGTTGTAAGAAATCGTAGACTGAAGAAACCAGTTGGTGCTGACAATGGTATGGGGTATTTGGTGTTCACTGTTAAGGGAAAGAAAACTTATCGCAATCATCGTTTCGTGTACGAGTGTTTTTATGGATTGATCGAGGATGATTTTGTTATTGATCATATCGATTCTAATCCAATGAACAATTCTTTATCAAATCTGCAGGTTATCACACAAAGTGAGAATATCAAACGAGGAAAGACTGGAAAATGCTCAAAAAAGCGAGACCTGTGAAATCTTTGAATACGATAACTAACGAAGAAAAAATATTTCAATCAATAACCAGCGCCGGTAGGCATTTCGATATTTGTGGACCCTCAGTACGATATGTTGCAGAGGGGATAACCAAAACGGCGATTTCAAAAAAGACAGGACAGAAAATTCGATTTAGTTACGTCTAATGCGTCATATTTTTCATTTAGAAATATATCATTATTATAGAATAATGAATTCTGAAAACATGAATAGCATTTTATCCGAGATTTCAAAATTGAAAAGTTGGGATATTGAACTATCAGATGGGTTAAATCCTGATCAAATCATGTCTGATTTTCAGGATATAGAATACGGAGTTAACAACAATAAATATATGCTACCAAAGAAGTATGCGCTCATCAAGAGAATTCAGAATTCTATTCGGGACTCTCTCGCATTTTCCAGTGACGTAAGTGTGTTCGCTCCGTTGTATACCATCATAGAACGAATACGAAAAGAATTGGGGTACGAATACGAATTGAAAAAGGAGGTTAATTCTAAAGTTAGAAACCTACGGGCGTTAATTCAAGAAAATGAACAATTTTGATTGACCGACCATTTATCATTATTTGATTGACCGACCATTTATCATTATTTGATTGACCGACCATTATCATTTTTTTTAGCCGACCCTCAAAGGGGGGGGGGGGTATGTCAAAAATCGATGGACGATATATCAGATTGATCAAAAATAGAATGGCGAAAGTCACAGTATTATTATTATTTATAGCAATTATGTGACTTTCGCCATCGATGAACGAAGCTGTCTCACGATGAAATAACACTTCCATGACCGTGTTAAAAATCATCCGACATGTCAAAAGAATGTTGAAAGTGTGGTATTAATTATTTTTATAAGGATTTCCACACTTTCAACATCAATGATAACGCCTCTAAAACACTTCCAAGACCGTATCAAAAATCATCCGATGGTGTTAGGTCGGATTGAAAAATTGTTTTGCAATTGAAACATTGTTTCTGATTTCAAATAATGGTCAATGAAGCATTAACAACCCGATTGGCTCGTGAACGACTGGATGCAATTAAGAGATTTGTACCAATTCGTGACTCTGTACGGAATAAACTACAACAACGACAGAGTCTTCAGACTGATTTTGCTGCGGGATCTGAAGAATTGTTTAAACCAGTAACAACAGCAACGAAGGGAGTAGAGCGCGCTATACTGGGAGATGGTCCCGAGACGGGAAAATCTGTTATTGGTGAACTCGAAAAAATAGCAGCGAAAACTGAACAAACAGAACAGGCCGTACAAAAATAGAATCAAAAAGAACAGTAGATGATTTACTCGTGAGATTTAACGAAGAAGGGTTAGCAGAAATTGATAAGACTGATCCAGCAGAAATTCCTGCGCTTGTTGTTACGTCCTATGAAAACAAAAAAAAAATGGTTGAAACCAGAACATCATAAATATGTTAGAAATATAACTCACTGGGCTGATATATTCTATAAAATCAAAACTGAAAAAGGTCTGATTAAGAAAAATAGTGCATCATACATTGAATATATCAATGCGGTGGGTACAGTGTATGATCAATACGAAGAGTTTAAACAACAACAAAAACCGCAAAAAACGCAAAGGCGGCGACAGCAACCTGCAAAGAAAATATCTTTTTCACCTAAAAAACAACAAATACCACGTGATGATGATGATCCTCTTGGTTATTTACAAAAAACCGATTTAGACGAAATGGAAAAAATGGATGTAGCAATGGGTTATAGCGGAAGTGGATTAAGAGATTCCAGTGTTTCATGTCCTGGTAGTGTTCTCAGTGATATATCACGATTAGAAGTTCTCATCGGAGGAAAACGAGCCGGAAATAACTCACCGGAAATAATTAATGAAGCAGCTGATATCTGTAGACGATTATTTCAGGGTGGTATCATGGATATCAGCACATATCGAAATTTCATTGGCGAGTTAGTGGAAAGTGGGTATCATAGTGACTGAATTGAAAAATCTGATGACGAAGTCATTCGATTAGATAAATAACAATTGAAAAATTGTTTCTGATTTCAAATAATGATCATACACTACAATCATAATAAACCAACCCCCGTCTACGTAGTTAATTCACGGTTTCCGGTTTATAGAGCATACTACGGAGATGGTTTAGGTAATACCATTTTAGGATTATTTTCAAGAATGGCTCCAAAAGTGATGCCGTTGGCTAAACAATTAGGAATGAAAGCAATTGATGTTATTCGTGATAAGGGTATTGGTGCTGTTAGAGAGCTTGCCGGAAAAGCGTTTTCAGCCGCAAAGAATAAAATAACATCATTAGTGAAATCACGGATGAAATCCAAAGGATTTTCAAAACCGTTACCGTCTACAGCGGAAATGCCTGCAAGTGTTAGTAGAATTATAAATAACGCAGTAGATGAAAAATTAGCGTCATTGGTGACTCCCTTGATAAATCAAGGGGACCAAAATAACATGACAGCAAACATGATAGCGGGAAGTGGCTTTAAAAAACCACGACGATGAAAAATCGTTTACGATTTTACGATTTAGACTCTGATAAATAGAATAAAATGTTCAAAAGGTCACCTGATCCAGCATTTGATATGGATGCCCCAGTTCTCAAGAATGATTCTGTACGCGATTTTCAATTTTATTCTTATCACGCAGTACAACCAGATCTCCGATCGCGAATTGAACTTCAAGTTCATGATACCAGTAAATATTTTCTACCGTGTGAGGCATTTATCGAAATCGAAGGAGAACTTGTAACAAATGTTGCAGCTGATACCCCATATGCAGATAACGCAAATGTCCGAGTTGGTTTTGTTAATAACGGTATTATGGCGTTATTTGAAAGCGCTAGATATCTCATTGATGGAAATGAAATTGAATCCATTGACCGTGAAGTTGATGTGGCTACAACAATCATAGGGTTAGCGAGATATTCTGATGATTATACAAGATCGGCTGGTCCGTCTATGATGTTTGCAAAGGATACCTCTGATAACGCTGACCACCTTCAATTCATTAAAGTGTTAACAGCAAGAGATAATGCAGAAGCCGATCAACAGGAAGCAGCTAATCCAGAACGTCGAACTAGACCCGGAGCTGCGTTTGATATTCTCGGAGGCGTTAATGGTAATCTCAATTTAGGATTTGCAACACGCGTAGCAACGTTGCATGGGCAGCGTCGACGATTTTCATGTGCTATTCCACTGCATCATATTTTCGGATTCTGTAGAAACGTCCGAAAAGTTATTTATGGAGCTAAACACACAGTAGCGCTTGTACGAAAGGGTACTGATGATGATGCAATCTGGCGTAATGCTGGGGTTGCTCCCGGTAAAGTCATTTTAACAAAACTATCATTGTGGATGCCAGTGTTAACTCCATCAATCACCGAAGAACAACGACTACTATCATTTATGGACCAAGGAGGAAAGTCGTTGTTAAGTTGGTTATCAGTGACCACGGATATTAAACAAGACAGTGTTGATGGTACATTCACATGGCACCTGGCATCAAAACAAGGTGTTTCAGCTCCACGTCATATATTCGTAGCGTTACAGAATAATGCGCGAGTTGGTAATCAGGAACGAAGCCATATGATATTTGATCAGTTAGGTGTTAATGAAGTCTCGCTGAGAATAAACGGACAGCAGGAACCATCCGAGGATATACAACTTGATTACGGTCAGAATCATATTGCACGCGTGTATCATAACCTGTTGTCATATATGTCACGTGATCAAAATGTGGATACTGGTTTGCAAATATCACAATTGGATTTTAAAAGCCTCTATCCGATTTATTACTTTTCGCTGGAACATCTTGATTTAACAAGACAATCTGTCGTTGATATACACTTTAGAGCTCGTGTAACCCGCCCAACTGGTCCACCAGTTGGTGGGGTACCTCCTATCCTTATCCCGAATTATAGAGCGGTTGCTGTCATTCTCAGTGATAAATCAATGCTACTTGAAGGTGTTGGAGGAAGAATGAGAGTGGTAGATGCCCCAGTAGAAAATATGTAATTGAAAATCCGAAGGATTTTTCCATTAGAATCAATCAATTATGTATAATGTCATATAGTATTATTAGTGTTGCGTTAACTCCCGGTCAATTAAAAAAATTGCAATCGGAATCAGCTAAAAAATGTGGAACCACAATCACGTTGAAACCCAACCAAATGACTGGTGGTGCAAATAAACTATCGCTGACAACTCGTCAGGTGAAACATTTCAATGATGCACTAGTAGCAAAAAAGGATGTTCAGATTACTCTTTCTGCGGCTGCTATCAAAAATATGATTAAAACAGGCGGTATATTCCCGTTGTTAGCTGCGATACCAGCATTGATTGCAGCAGCAGCCCCAGCGGTGGCTAAAGCGGCAGCGTTAGGAGCCGTTGGTACTGCAGCAGGAATGGCACTAAAGAAGGCAACTGGGAAAGGATATAAAAAAAAGGGAAAGGGTCTAAGACTACCAGGAACCCCGTATTCGTGGTACAGCGGAAAGGGTCTAAGACTAGGACCGGTTTATTAATTGGAGAGTCTATGATGGTTCCCATGTCCAATTTTGATTTACTCAATGCTGCTAAAAAACTCGCGATTAAAAACTTCAGAGGTGTCTTTATGAAAGATCAATTACCACATCAACCAAACAGCGTTGAAACCGGAATCATTATTTTAGATAACAGCACCGGACCTGGAACTCACTGGGTTGCATACGCTATTGATCCACGTGGGATTGTTTATTTCGATTCATATGGATTAGCCCCACCAAAAGAGTTTATGCGTTATATAAAAACCCTTCCAATGAAGACTTGGTATTCTACGCTACCAACACAACAAATGAATGACCCACCAATATGTGGCAGCGAAGTATTAAATGTCCTTAACGCTATTTCTAACTCCTTGAGTAACCCAAGCGGAAAACCACCACATGTTGTCGTGAATGACTACACTAGTAATCGCTGGAGAAAATCGAAGATTTTTCAACGAAGTCGTCAACAAAGATTTTAGAGAGAGAAAGAGTTTTACAATAACATGATTGATATTTGGGGGAGATCTTTGAAACCCAAACCCGATGACACTGCACCCCCTGATTCTATCAAGGATATAAAAAAATTAATTGAAGATGAAATAGCTGAGACGTTAAATTTAGTAAATGTTGACCCGAACGAAATAGTTGTATTTCAGGACAAACAGGGTAAATTGAAATCCAGTGATGTATCATTGAATGACATTTTGATACGGCAGCGCGACGCCGCTGAAAACTCTATTGCGCTGTATTCCAACGACGGACGACTTAAAGCCAGTAATATATCCGCGGATGACATTTTAAAACGGCAGCAAGACGCCACTGAAAACTCTATTGCGTTGTATTCCAACGACGGACGACTTAAACCAGGTGCACTTGTGTCTACGATCACTGATAAGATTGCTACCCATGACAATGAGTTGAATAATTCTCTGTTAGAACTAGCAACACTTCAATCTAAAATTGAAGAACACGGAAAACAGTTTACATCATTTCGTAGAAATATCATCGAGAAATTTATTGGAACCCCGTTAGATAAAATTGAAATAAAACTCCCGGATATTAAAAAATTAATCGATGAGACGAAAACATTCATCGAAGCCATCAAAGGTGATTTTTCGAGGATGATAACAATCATTGAAAAAACAAAAATTCCTCATGAGAAAACCAATAACGTAGTATATACGATCCAACACGGATCATTTGCCTGGACACCTACAAACAACAAATTAGATATCACTGCAACCGTTAAAGGTATTTATCGATTAACACTAGTAACACCATTGACTCAATTTAATATATCATCGTCGAGTTCATCCGGGGTCAATAATACGATTTCAACGATCATCGACAAGGATACAACTGAAAAGTTCACTATAACAGCTACTGATAAAAATTTGATGAGGGTTTCAGCAACCTGGTATGTGGAATTCGTAGCGGATTTAAGTAAATAACTAAATTGAAAGGAAAATCGTTCGGATTTCACAATTGAAAACACTAGTATTTTTAAAATAAAAATGATTTCATCAACGCAATGTCGCTATGATCAGGTCAGAGAATTTCAAAATAGACTCAAAACCCTCACTGAGGAGTATCAAATAAAAATAAAAAAATACCGACGAAGAATCACCGCAATTGATGTTATTGTGTACTCGGTGTCAAGCGTTCTCGCTGGCGCCGGAATAATACTTGCATCGGTTACAATGATTGCCCCGGTCGTAGTTCCAATTTGCATTTCTGCGGTGGCTACAATCGGGGGTATATCAACCGGGATAGCAAAAAAGATATCATCATGCAGCCAGAGTAAACTGCAGAATTACTTAATTCAATTTCATATTGCATCAACCGCATATTCGCAGTTATCCCTGATGATATCGTCATCACTCGATAATACAATTATATCAGATAGTGAATTCTCAGCGATGGTCAGTATTTTTGATTCCGCGATATCAAAATTAGAGCGACAACATGAATATAATAACAATGACAACACCGATGGAATCAGAAAACACGAACCCGAAAACCAAAATGATCTCAATAATCTCAACCATACCAAATTGTGAGTTCTCAGTGATGGTCAGTATTTATGATTCCGCGGTGTCAAAATTAGAGCGACAACATGAGTATAATAACAATGACGACACCGATGGAATTACTTCAACAAATAGTGGAGAACACGAACCCAGTACAAACAAGCATGATATCAATAACATCAACGGAGCCCGAGTTTAGTGTGAATTTCCCTAGCCCAGTCCCCGTGAAGGAGATAGCGCTAGCAAAATTACGAGTATACCACAGTTGGCCTAATATCAGATCAAAATCATTTGGTGGTCAACAACCCAATAATTCTTTAGTGTTTGCGAATAAGAATAAAGATGACGGGACTCCAGACTGGAAAGTTGTTTCGATACCAACAGGGTCATACCAAATCGAACAAATCAATAATGAATTCGCGCGTAGAATAAAATCGATTACTGGAGTAGAGTCAAAAATAGCTATAACAGTTCATGAACCAACACTATCATCCGCAATTGAGATAAACACAGAAGGATACGTCGTAGTTTTCTATCAAAGTTCTATTAGAACCGTACTGGGATGGCCTGAATTACCACCCGGGGAAAAAACCGTTGATTTACCAGAACCACAAAAAACTGATTATATCACAGACAGAATAAAACCCTATAATCCAATAAAGAGTTATAAAGATCATAGATTTACTATAGATTTTTTTGGTCTCGGATACCGATCAACTGGAAGAGACAAGACAGGGGATAGAATAGAAGGATATCATTTTGTTAACGAACCTGAAATCATTAAAAATTTCACAGCAATGAATAATGATTTATCGCTGTTGTTAATATCTCTTAAATCCGGCTCTCTCACCCGAGATGAATTTATCAGCGTCGTAGAAACATGCAATACAATTATCGACGATATGGAAACATTTAACCTAAAAATTATTCAGGATATATTAGATGACGATAATCCCCTATCGAGAACAGAATTTGCAAAACAATATAAATTTCCCGTCAAAGATATTCCGACATTCAAACTACCGGGATATAAAGTACCGGAACTAAAAAAACTTCTGAGTGACACCATCGATGTTGGTTTTAAAATAATTCATGATGCATGGAAAAAAACAGCATCACAGGAAATAAAAATCCTCAAACATAATAATGATCCAGATGGTGGCGGTAGGCATATCGCTCCGTTCAACGTGAATATATCCTCAGTGATTGCGCTTAATTTAGTATGTGATGTTATCGAAGGAAGCTATCAAATTAATCTCGAACGATCAAATCAAGCTCAGCAAGGATATATTCTTTATTCGTTTGCACCAACAGCTCCTCCAGGATTTTTAATAATTGAGTCTCCGGTTAATCCTGTCTACATGCGATGCCATAATAATTCGTTAACGAGAATTAATTTCAAACTCACAGATCAGTCCAATAATCTGATTGATTTACAAGAAGAGGTGTTAGCGATTAGTTTGTTTGTAAAGTCCTAAGGACTGGATCAAATATTTGGTTAAAATCATTTATTATTTTTGTTAACCCATAGCAGCAGAGAGGGTGGATGACCACATCGTTGCGAGCAAAATTGATTAAAAAATCGTAAAATCTCCGTTTTTGCAAAATGGAGACTTTTTTTTTTGGTTAAATGAGATTTTGTTGGAAGTCTTATTTTTTGTCTGAAAACGTAGTCTATAGGCCATATTTTGCTCGAAAACATGATCTGTAAGCCTTAATTTTGCTTGAAAACGTGGTCTGTTCACCCTCTCTGCTGCTGGTGAACACAAAATGCATTCAATTTTATTGTTCAGATTGGTTAAGATATTGATTAGTGAAGCGCGGCATTGTGGCCTGTATGATGTTATGTGAATTCTAATGATCTATCTTAATTTATGCATTGTTAATTGCTAATAATATTTGCTAACTGACACTCTAAAGATTGCATAAGATATATTCAAGCAGATATTTTGAGTTTAACTGTGTACAACTGATCTTAGCATGGTTACATATCCCACATGAACAAATATCCACATATTTTACAGTGTTTGGGATCCAAAGTTCACATTCAGTATATCATATAGGCTGACATTGTACCTACAGTGAATCTGTAAGACACATTTTTGGCTGTGTGCACTAAATGTATCCCAAAATGTTATTTTTTTCATTAATATGCCCATGTATGGTAACATATTTCAATTCAGTACTTGGATAGAGTGCGGTATTGCATTATCAGCTGATATCTGATTCTATTGAACCATTGAGGTTAATAATTGGTATCAAACACCCTTAAAAATACACTTTAAATGTTCAAACAGATCATTGGAATTATTTTTGCACATTTGATCATAACAATTACATTGTATATGTCCCACATATGCAAATTTCCATTCTTGTTTACAAGTTTTGGGGATCAGAATTTCACATTTAGTTTATGATATAGGATGTATTGGTACCTGTAGTTGATATGTGTGGCCACATTTGGCTGTATTCTCTTGCAATATCCAGAATTATTATTTCCCTCATGAATAAGATTGCTTATAGTAATATATTCTTTTTTACTACATTGTCGCTTGACTTTCCTGTATACTGGCATGTACTAATGTTTCCACCAATGATCAAACCTCACCGTCCCCGCATTTCCTTAAAGTTTGTGATGCATAGTCTACCTGATTAGTTATTTCACCTGTGCATGACCAGATATGCTTATAGAAACTTCATATACTTTTAGGATGAATTTATTACTTTAATACATGACTATTACTTCACATTTCTGAGTGTCACTCTGTCAAGTTTAATATTTATTTCCTATGCTTGCAGCCTGAATGTTATTTGTAAATCACTATATCTAACACATTTTAACTTCATTTGCATACATCTTACTGTTTTCTAGATATAAGTGAAACATTTTATATCTTTTCAGGTCTAGGCTGGTATCTGGAACAAAGTGTTAGTGGTGGATCAGCTTGGAAGCTCTCCAGTAGTCAGGTGGTGATAGCAAGGTTTCATAAGGACATATGCAGTGTACTGCCATAAGTGATCATGATATCACAACACTAATATAAAGCACCTCAAGGATATGGCTTAGATCTTCATGAGAGAGATTAGCACCATTGTTCAGTAAGGTAAAGCCTGCCTAAAAACTGTATTTTCCTATCTTATAGTCGCTTTTTGTAGTTATCGACACTGAAATGTAATGCAATTTTCCTATAAAACATGGAAGTGGTCCCATCAGATGTTTAAATCTGAGTGCACTATTAGTTATTCAAATAACTGCCTATATACCTGACACAATAAATATGGAACATAGCACTTATTGTTGCTTCTTTAGTGTGTACACCTATATACACCTTGACAGGCATAATGCGGTTTGTTGCCAAAATCACTATGAGTCATGCTACTTCATTACCCCTGGGAAAATTGTTCCCAGTTACACAGACCCAAACCACCATTTATTTTAAAGACCATTGACTGATCAACTTTTCTGTCTAAACTTTGACAAAATCTGTTTTCAAATTTTTATGAAAATTTAATTTTTTAATAAAATTTAGTTTATAAATTTAAATGTTTATTTAAATTTCCATTAAAATTTTAAATGATCCAAATGTATAAACTTTAAACATATTTTCAGACAGGCCTCATCTTGTAGTACAATTAGGTTTTTACAGCATTGAAAAAGTTCTATAAATAAGGAAGATATAGCAAATTTAGTTTTGGTTTCTCAAGAACACATAGATCAGCACGTGCACCCTGTATAACACCAGCACTACACACTTTCCAGCAGGTGTCACATGACTTGTATGCAAGGAAATTCAAAAATACTTCATGTATAAAGTTCAAATAGGTGTGGCATTCAAATATAAAAGTTTTACTAAAATTTGCCCCAAAAAGTTGGGCCTGTCAGGAATCACACCACAATTAATACTTCCAGTTCAGTACCCACGAATGTAGTTCCAGTCTATTTTTAGAACATTTTTTCCTCTCTCATTTTGGTGGTGGTAGAAGAGTTATATTGATGCATATTTGGTATGGATTTAAAGGTAATTGTTTATTCTTAAGAATATGAGCAGAGAGAGTGGTTGTCAGTGTGTAATTTGGCGACAGTGCACATGGAGTAATAAGGCCTTGGTGATGATCCGGAAGTGAAATATGTGTTCTGTTTACATGCTGCTCTGTTTACAGTGCAGCAGCTCAAAAAAATGCCGATCAACCCTTGACAAGAATTTCACAGTGAAGTCATCTTTGGAGGTATTTTAGATTAACATATGATTTGTATTGATTGTCACACTGTGGAAAGGTCAGTACTGAGAAATATATGTAGAGAACATATAGTAAAATTAATTGTGGTCTATGTCCTGTACAGGCAGTATTGATGAAACTTTAATATGCTATAAAATTTTTAATATTAATGATAAACACATAAAATTTGTAGGTGTTATATATATTAACATTTAAAATAGAAAAATGCCATTAGAATTTAAAAATTAATTTTATTTTTTAAAATTTTAATAATTTTTTTTTTAAAAATTAAAAAATTAAAATTTGCCCCTAAAAATGCACATAGATAATATTTTTGGAAATTATATCAAATGATATCAGCATGTTTATACTTCTACACCATATACAAGCTACAATGATGGATATTTGTCAAATTTTGTCAGAGAAAATATCTTTGTAAGTCAAAATGAGACATACATTTAAAATGTATGAAAGACAGATTCTATTTTGTATTGATCATTCAAACTATTTATTAGGGGTCCAATCAGATAATTTATGTGTTTATGATGGGGTGACTTCCTGAGTAACACATATATGCTTATATAGCCTTTAGTAATTGTTAACAAATATAGTTACAGGGTGTTTAGTGAGAGGACAGTGATGAAAACTTCATACTAGAACCTACTCAAGTTCTCTACTAAATCAGTTTAAACTTTCTGAGAATGAAATGCAGGCTGAAGGGATAAAATATACTTCCCACATGTATATTTACCCTTGGATGTAAGAAAACAGCAAAATGATGTAAGGTGAACACAAAATGCATTCAATTTTATTGTTCAGTTTGGTTAAGATATTGATTAGTGAAGCGCGGCATTGTGGCCTGTATGATGTTATGTGAATTCTAATGATCTATCTTAATTTATGCATTGTTAATTGCTAATAATATTTGCTAACTGACACTCTAAAGATTGCATAAGATATATTCAAGCAGATATTTTGAGTTTAACTGTGTACAACTGATCTTAGCACGGTTACATATCCCACATGAACAAATATCCACATATTTTACAATGTTTGGGATCCAAAGTTCACATTCAGTATATCATATAGGCTGACATTGTACCTACAGTGAATCTGTAAGACACATTTTTGGCTGTGTGCACTAAATGTATCCCAAAATGTTATTTTTTTCATTAATATGCCCATGTATGGTAACATATTTCAATTCAGTACTTGGATAGAGTGCGGTATTGCATTATCAGCTGATATCTGATTCTATTGAACCATTGAGGTTAATAATTGGTATCAAACACCCTTAAAAATACACTTTAAATGTTCAAACAGATCATTGGAATTATTTTTGCACATTTGATCATAACAATTACATTGTATATGTCCCACATATGCAAATTTCCATTCTTGTTTACAAGTTTTGGGGATCAGAATTTCACATTTAGTTTATGATATAGGATGTATTGGTACCTGCAGTTGATATGTGTGGCCACATTTGGCTGTATTCTCTTGCAATATCCAGAATTATTATTTCCCTCATGAATAAGATTGCTTATAGTAATATATTCTTTTTTACTACATTGTCGCTTGACTTTCCTGTATACTGGCATGTACTAATGTTTCCACCAATGATCAAACCTCACCGTCCCCGCATTTCCTTAAAGTTTGTGATGCATAGTCTACCTGATTAGTTATTTCACCTGTGCATGACCAGATATGCTTATAGAAACTTCATATACTTTTAGGATGAATTTATTACTTTAATACATGACTATTACTTCACATTTCTGAGTGTCACTCTGTCAAGTTTAATATTTATTTCCTATGCTTGCAGCCTGAATGTTATTTGTAAATCACTATATCTAACACATTTTAACTTCATTTGCATACATCTTACTGTTTTCTAGATATAAGTGAAACATTTTATATCTTTTCAGGTCTAGGCTGGTATCTGGAACAAAGTGTTAGTGGTGGATCAGCTTGGAAGCTCTCCAGTAGTCAGGTGGTGATAGCAAGGTTTCATAAGGACATATGCAGTGTACTGCCATAAGTGATCATGATATCACAACACTAATATAAAGCACCTCAAGGATATGGCTTAGATCTTCATGAGAGAGATTAGCACCATTGTTCAGTAAGGTAAAGCCTGCCTAAAAACTGTATTTTCCTATCTTATAGTCGCTTTTTGTAGTTATCGACACTGAAATGTAATGCAATTTTCCTATAAAACATGGAAGTGGTCCCATCAGATGTTTAAATCTGAGTGCACTATTAGTTATTCAAATAACTGCCTATATACCTGACACAATAAATATGGAACATAGCACTTATTGTTGCTTCTTTAGTGTGTACACCTATATGCACCTTGACAGGCATATTGCGGTTTGTTGCCAAAATCACTATGAGTCATGCTACTTCATTACCCCTGGGAAAATTGTTCCCAGTTACACAGACCCAAACCACCATTTATTTTAAAGACCATTGATTGATCAACTTTTCTGTCTAAACTTTGACAAAATCTGTTTTCAAATTTTTATGAAAATTTAATTTTTCAATAAAATTTAGTTTATAAATTTAAATGTTTATTTAAATTTCCATTAAAATTTTAAATGATCCAAATGTATAAACTTTAAACATATTTTCAGACAGGCCTCATCTTGTAGTACAATTAGGTTTTTACAGCATTGAAAAAGTCCTATAAATAAGGAAGATATAGCAAATTTAGTTTTGGTTTCTCAAGAACACATAGATCAGCACGTGCACCCTGTATAACACCAGCACTACACACTTTCCAGCAGGTGTCACATGACTTGTATGCAAGGAAATTCAAAAAGACTTCATGTATAAAGTTCAAATAGGTGTGGCATTCAAATATAAAAGTTTTACTAAAATTTGCCCCAAAAAGTTGGGCCTATATGTCTCTAGTAGACGGTTGCAGCTATAAAACATCCAGTTCATTCATTCAGTGGCTGTGGACCGAGGATGGCGGCTTTTCTGGAGCGGACGATCTGGTGACGTCACAATAGGAGTGCTGTAATGGCATGATGATATCCCGGGCTGCGAAGTTAAGGACGAATTGTGATGTTGCCCCATCGCTTCTTCGAAAAGAAAAACTCAACTCGTACAATGGTGTCGCTAGTACAGGTGGCTCGAAATGGAAGTCTCGTAACTCCCGAACTTGATTTGTGGCGGGGACGGACATGGAGGGAAACTTGGAAAGTGGCGACTACCACGTGGACTCGACATGGAAGTTTCGTAACTCCCAGTAGCTTGCGGCAGAAACGGAAATGGAGAAGAAACAGTGGTGGTTGCTTACACTGGTGCGACTTGAGAATGTGACCGACATGGATGTAACTTGAAGCAATCATGGCGGTCGCCACCGGACCACCTCGTAATGAAAAGATTTTTTCATTGCCATAGTCAATTTGCCTGAATAATAGGGGGCTCATTTGGTTACGAGTAGCCCTTTTTGAACAACTTTCCGTGGCCCTAAAAGCTGATATGATTTATTATTGGTACCTCCGTTCAAATTAATAACTTAAAAATATCTACCATTGACTACACTAATATATGTCGCTAAGACATTTTTTAATATTCAAAATTTGTTAGGGACTTATGTTATGTACGCTTATGTACTTGAACTTTTGGAAATATAGGATATTAAATAACAATTCTTCAACTCTAATATTTGATAAATTGCACAGGTGGCTAACACATTATCGGATATTAAGCTGTCCTTAGTATAACTGGACTGAATTTGAAATAAGTGCGACCCTTTTGTTTCAGGTGTGGACTGCAGCTGTGGCCTTGCTGTCTCTCTCTTGTGTGCTCTTGTGTGTGTTGCTGTGTCGCTGCACTTCTGGACCTGGACCCTTGCCGCCTTTTCCGTTTCCGGCTCGCTGCCAGCTCTAATCGGTTGATATCGAATAGGGGTGGGTGTGTGTATGCTCTATTCCTACCCACCCTATAGGCCTTCATTTCCCTTGATAGTTACTTTTTAGTAATTCAGGGGAACGCCTATCAATAATTAAAATATGGTGCAATTAAGCACTTGAACCCTAAGGGGAGGGAGGAACTAAATGGACACCGATATGGTGTCTATAAAAGCTGCACATATGTCTCTAGTAGACGGTTGCAGCTATAAAATACCCAAGTAGTAGCAGTCTGGCTACCCACATATTCTGTCGCCCGCTCTGTACTGTACAGACGTGTTTGTCGCAGCACTCAGAAAATCTCTCACTCACGCTTTATAGGCACCTGTTACCTGTTTTCGGCAGCCACGGTTCACAGTGAATCCCGGATAGTGAGTACCATACCATTCCACAAGTCAACGTAACAAGCTTTTCCAAGAAGGATACAGATTTGTTACCAAGATATTCTATCAAGCTACACATCGAATTAAGGTAATTTGCTAAACCTACGGGTTCAAATTGAGTGCCGCTGACTTAGATTCTTAACAAAGCTCTAACAACTAACAATTAAATACAGACTACTCTAGTTATTCTATAACTTAGTCTATAATAATTCATAAATATTAGAATATAAATTATTTCAACTTCCTTACAACTACTTCCAATTCAAAATATTAGACTATAATTTCCTCAACTTTTTACAATAATACCAAACAAAATGAATAGAGATAGTGTAAAACTTGCAGCTTTGGTTAAATGTGGGCTTGAAAAGCCTGTTAGAACAAATTCGGCAACTAAAATAGGTGTTATTGACCTCACACCTCAAGCAAATAAAAGACCTGTTCAAGTTAAACAGTTAAACTTCTTATCATCGCCTGAATATCGACTAAGAAAAGAGCAGGCGGACAAACTAAATCCCCAATCTCCGATTAGATTTAATCTAGAGATAATTTTGTGAATGAAACAGTCGCCGATATCAAGAAAAACAAACCAGTAGGCATTAAAATAATTGATGTGGCCGTCACGCAAAACCTAGATGATACTTTGCCATATGACACACCCATTCCGCTAATATTGCACAAACTCAGTCCATACAAAAGGTAGGGACTAAATCTACTAAGGCAAAAAGTGCCATAACACAATTGGACTCTACACAAATGATAGGGGACAAAACCGTGCAGGCCGGAACTAAATCATGTAAGGCAAAATTTACCTACGCCCAAATACTCAAAACTGGCAGTAAAGTAGGTCAAATCAAGGCAGGCAAGGCTACATTGTATCATAGTAGCCAAACACCAGAAACCTCTCATTCAAGTAATAGAGAGAATAAAACAGCAAAAACGGTACAACTTAAAGAAAGCACCCCCCCCCCCACTTTCAAAGGAAAGGGGAAACAGGCATTAAACCCTAAAAATCAAAGGCCTGCCAAAAACTCTACAAAAACTGAAACCAAAAAACAAACAAACTCATATTCCACAACAATAAATAAGCACTATCATAATGTGGATATGACTGTTTTTCTTAAGAGTAAAACCAGCACAATATTTGATTTGACAACCATCAGTATTGCTAAGGCATTACTGAAAGTTCATTCAGGGCAATGCAAAATTGTACGCCCTAAAACAAATTACATTATTTTGCATTGCAGCACACGTGCGCAAGTAGCAAAATTCATGGAAATAAATAGGCTCTGCGGCATGCCAGTAATTATGGAGCTGCACAAAAAAGCTAAAACCTTTCAAGTGTCCAAAAACAACAACAACAACAACATTAGTAGCCAGAAAGTGAATAAATCAAATCAAGATCAACAACAAAGTGGAATTAAACAACAGAATGAACAACAACAACAACAACAACAACAAAGGGAAATTAAACAGCAGAATCAACAACAACAACAACAAAAACAATCTCGCCCAATTAAATACAAGGCAGTAATCAAATTTGAGGGTCAAATGGCAACTTGCACCACTCAACAAATAAAAGAAAAAATTACACAAGGAGGGAATAAAATAACCAAACTCTACAAAATAGGCAAAAATCAAGAAAATAGAGCTCAAAGTGTGGTGGTAGTTGAATCAACCACACCAATACCAACCATAATTAAAGTAGGATCTCTGGGTATCCGACATAGAACCCAGCCCTTTGTAAATAAAGTACGGTTCTGTACTAATTGTCAGCATTGGGGTCACTATAAGGTCACTTGTACCTTTAAACATAGATGTGAAAACTGTGGCGGACCACATACAGGTCAGTGCAAAAGGGAACAACCCAAATGTGGCAATTGTAAGGGAGACCACCCCTCTAATTCCAAAAAGTGTAGCGCTGCAATCTTTGAAAACGAGGTCATAACTCTTATGAACTCGACCAATTATGACTATGTCACAGCAAGACAGCAAATAAATTCAAAAAAAAAACAAAATACAACAAATAAAAATAAAAAGGAAAAGGCAAATACTACTCCAACTCAAACTGTAAATAGTAAAACTCCAGAAATGGCAGAGGTTACTAATAAAACAACCTCTAATAGCCAAACTCAAACAGAAAACTCTATAGACCTTACAAATAATCTGGGTCTAAATACAATAGGCCTGGCAATTTCTGAAATAGGTCGTTACATTAGTAACGCACAAAACAAAAACAGTAGCTATCTATCTACCCTCACGAACGGGCTCCATGCCCTTATACAACATGTAGAAGAGGGTATAAAATCAGGAAAGTTATTAAACCAACATGAATAACACAACAAACGTAGCAAATAACTCGCATATTAAAAACACAAATTTGATCATATGGCAATGGAACTCGCGTAGTCTAGTACTTAATATTAACGAATTAAAATTAAAACTAATTAACACATTAATAAAACCAGACATTATTTGTATTCAGGAAACTAAAATAACAACTAAAACTAAAACATTGCCGACAATTGTAGGATATTCTCCCGGATTTTTCCAACATAGGAATGAGGGTCAGGGAGGGGGCCTTGTTATATATATAAATAATAATATGCCTTCAGCATCAATAGTCCCAATTAACTTACAAGCAATCAATAATTCTAAAATAGAAGTACAAGCACTACAAATTAATGCAGGTAAAATTAAATTCATATTATATAAAATTAAATTCATATTATATAATTTTTATGACCCAGGAGGTGATATTAAATTAACTCACAATCTAGCGCTGAGAGCGCTTAATTTACATATAGGACAAAATGAAGTTATTGTGTTAGGTGACTTTAACTCTCATAATGTAATATGGGGGAGTGAAATAACTAATATTAGAGGTAAAAACATACAAAATTGGATCAATAAAACAAAACTTGTATTACTTAATGATGGTACTAAAAGAAGACTAAATCCGGTAGATGGCACCTTAGCAGCCTTAGATCTTACACTATGCACTCCCAAACTGGCTCAATTAGCAACATGGAGTGTTGATCAAGAAGATAGTATGGGGAGTGATCATTTTCTTATAATAACTACATTGCAAAACTCCGCCCAACTTGAAAATGACAATAAGATCCCCAAATGGAACTATAAAAAAGCAGATTGGACTAAATTCCAACAAAATATAAAATATGAAACACTTGAGGGCATTAAAAATGAAAATATAGATCATTACTATGATAATATAATTAATGCTATAACAAGGGCAACTAATGCTTCAATGCCTAAACCCAAAGGCAACCCTACTAAACTTAGAGTCCCTTGGTGGAATAACGAAATCAGTGTAATGAGGAAAAATAAAAGAAAAGCGCTTAATAGATTTAAACGTACCAATAATACACAACATTTTAAAGAATATCAAAAATTAGAAACTGAGTTAAAAAATGCTATTAAAAAAGCTAAGCAAGATACTTGGAAACAATATTGCAGTACCTTAGACTATAAAACTAACTCAAAACAAGTTTGGGATAAAATTAGAGTAATAAGGGGAAAGCATATAAACAATACACCAAAAATCAATAATACTAATAATTATAAAGAGCAAGCTGACTCATTAGCAAAGCACTTCCAAGCTATGAGCAGTAATAAAAATCATACTAAGGAATTTCAGGATCATAGATCTAAAATTGAAATAAATAATAAAAGTACATTTTCAGATATGGGAAATAAAAAGTCCTATTTAAATGATAAAATTACAATTAATGAATGGTATCAGGCTCTTAAAACTAAAAAGGATACATCACCTGGAGAAGATACCATAGGATACTCAATCTACAAGAAATTACCGCTTAACTTTGTTAAAATAATACTAAATATGTATAATCAGATTTGGGAGACTGGAAAACTACCCATTAAATGGAAAACAGCTGTAGTAATACCTATACTAAAACAAAATAAAGATAGAAACGATGTTAATTCATATCGCCCTATCTCTCTTACCAATAATATATGTAAAATTATGGAAATAATAATTAATAATAGACTTAAGTATCACCTAGAAATTAATAATTTTATATCCAAGAATCAATGTGGTTTTAGAAATAATAGATCTACTATAGATCAACTCATTAAATTAGAAACAGCAATCAAATTAGCTTTTAATAGTCATCAACGGAAAAATAGAAATCTTATTGCTGTATTCTTAGATATGGAAAAAGCTTTTGATTTAGTATGGACTAAAGGTCTATTAACCAAACTAAATAAGTATGGTATAACAGGCAATATATTTAATTTTATTAAAGATTTCTTAAGTGAACGTAAAATTATAACTAGAATAGGGACAACATACTCTGAAAAGTATGTCTTAGATAATGGTACACCCCAAGGGAGTGTACTCAGCCCAACCTTATTTAACATTATGATTAATGATCTTGATACAAATTTAGCTACCCCCAATATCGATTTGTCTCAGTTTGCGGATGATAGTGCACTATGGCGCGCTGGAGATCCCAACAATCAAAAACATATTGCTGAGATACAACAAACTTTAGATAATATTGGTAGTTGGGCTGATAAATGGGGATTTAAATTTTCTCATACAAAAACAGTAGCAGTAGTATTCTCTCCCTTTAACTATAATAAAATATATCCTAAACTTACCCTTCAAAAGCAAAACATAGTCTTTGTCAAAGTGGTTAAATTTTTAGGAATGTATTTTGATCAAAATATGAAGTGGACACACCATATTAAAGATTTAGTTAGTAGATGTAACCTTGATCTTAATCTCATTAGAAGTATACAAGGCACACACTGGGGTGCTTGTCAAAATACAATTATGACCCTGTATAGATCTTTGATACGCTCCAAGATCGATTATGGATGTCATATCTATGCTACGGCATCGCCAACTCTTCTTAATAAAATCACTCAAATACAACGTAAGGCTTTACTTATTGCAACTAAAGCTTTACCATCTACATCAACAGAAGAGTTACAGATACTTACGGGTGAACCACCATTACATCTGAGAAGACAGGAACTCGTGTTAAGATATGTTGCTAGACTGTCAACTCAAGATGATACACATCCCACTCTGAAGGCAATTAAACAGTGTACTAAACCGCTAATTAAAAGGGGTAAATACTCCACTTCGTTTGGGAAACAAATTTATAGACTTAAAACAACCTTACCCACTGACATATTTAATGTGCAAAAAACTAAAAATTCCATTATAATTCCATGGAGATTAAAATCAATAAAAGTAGATACCTCCTTACAAGATAAAGGCAATAAAATACAGGATTCTCACTATCTTAAAATGCTTGCAAATGAAAAACTAAATAATGTGTATAAAAATCATGTTAAAATATATACGGATGGCTCAAAAAAAATAGATCCTGCAAGAACAGCAGCATCATGGGTTGTACCAGAGTTACACATTAAACAAGGTATGCGATTACCAGATTACTGTTCTATATACAGTGTGGAGTTTTGGGCTATTCTTCAGGCACTAAAATGGATACAACACCATAACTTAAACTCCGCAAAAGTCCTAATTGTTAGTGATTCCTTAAGTGTTCTTAAAACTATTGACACCAACAACTCTAAAAGCAGAAAATTCTTCTTATATTTACTACAATATCAAATAACCAAACTTCATACTCAAAATATTACAGTAGACTTTCTATGGGTGCCTTCACACATAGATATAAAAGGAAATGATTTGGCAGATCAAGTTGCAAAAGAAAAACTAAATGAATTACATTATGAACCAATACAGTATAGTCATACTGAAATTTACAAATTTATTACTGACATGATTAATAATATATGGCAACAAAACTGGAATTCGTCAACCAAAGGGAGGTTACTACATAATATTATTAAAATAGTTAAACGGAAAACTATTCCTTTCGGTAAAACAAGAACCCAACAAATTAAAATGAATAGAATAATGGTAGGAAAAACAAAACTGGCTAACAGTTTTGGTAGATATTTAGGACCATTTCCCCATAATATTAAATGCTTTATGTGCAATCAAGTAGAAGATTTGGATCACATTTTTAATAAATGTTCTAACAACACAATAAATAGAAATATCCTCAAAAATAAGTTAAAAATAAACAAAACAACAAAGTTATACCCCAAACTACTTAATTTAAAACAATCAAATATACAATTAGCTACTACATATATCATGGATTTTATTATAAACTCTAACTTAATGCACAAAATATAATATTGACTCTTGCAAGGGATTTAAAGGCCTGTGACTCTGAATGAAACATGATGTGAGTGGGTGTCGATACTGAGTTCATAATGGACTTGTACGTTTTCTACGAGTTTACACTCACTCAATATTGTGTTCTCCAGAGAACACCGCTATAATATACTAATATGACAGGATTTTACAACCATTAAAAATTAATCACTATTTCTCCATTATAACAAAATTGATAAATTATTTTACAAATAATAGCAATACATTAAAAACTTATCAACAAAATATATAGATTATAAACCTATGTTATAAAACTAGTACTTAACTGTAAGGGATTTTAAGCTGGCCTGTGACTCTGAATGAGACATGATGTGGGTGGGTGTAGATATTGAGTTCATAATGGACTTATACGTTTCATACGAATTTACACTCACTCAATATTGTGTTCTGCAGAGATCACCGCTATAATATTCTCATGGGACAGGATTTTACAATCATTGACATAGCCTGTGACTCTGTTGGGACTGTAGAATAGATGGATGTCGATATTGAGTCTTGAACTTATACGCTGATAGCGAGTTTACAGCCATCTAGGAATATAGACCTGACAGAGATTACCGCTAGAATGTTAATTTAAAAATGTAGTCTGTGATTAAAACAATATTAACACCACTCTCCACCACTTTCCTTAACTGTTAGAACAAAGTCATTGGCACTTGATATTCCAAAATGTACAATTAAAACTGGAACTATAGAAAATGTGGACAGCTTTAAGAATGTCAATGGAATTCATGGCGCTATCTATGATGACAGTGGAAACGTGGAGGACCAGACTACAGCTTCTCAGGATTATTCAACAGCCCTTCTCAGGGCTATTTAATGTTTTATGTTATAAATCTAGTTCTTTAAATATTGTGTTATAATAATAGTTCTAATTTTGGTTATTTCTTGTTATTGTTCTTGTTCTGTTCTCGTTTTTCAATTCTTATTCATTGTTCTTGTTTGTTTTGTTCTTGTTACTTATTCTTAATAATTAATTGCTTTATACTTATGTCTTTAATATAATTGTTAAATGTTATTGTTGTACTTGTCTTGTAATGCTACTTTTCCTCCCCTCTGTGATTCTTGGGAATAGGGGAAGACTAGTGAAACAGTAAGGACACAGGCCTTTTCTATTTAGAGATCGCCTGGATTGGTGTACGCACATGTATACAGTCAGGTGTACCTCTGTGTCTAATCCTATCAGTCTCTCTGGGAAGCTGGTGTTGACTCATTTCCCTTCTCTCTCTAAAATCTCTATGTCCTTGTCTTGTTAAATGTTTATTTTCTATAGTGAATTCTCAAACTCGATTGGTAACAGAGAATTCCATTTGGCTGACCAAACACTAACCTTCAATATGGCTTTTTTGGACCACACCCAACCAAAATTTAAAACTTAAATAACCTACCAAGAACAAACTTACTTACATAGTCACTTTGACACATTCGTGTAGGTATTTTGTTTTTTCTTAGAGGAACTTTTACCGATAGGATGGTGGCGATTATATAGTATACTAAATACTTACGTTAGGGCATAGCGATAAGTGATAGGAAATTCGTAACTCGTATAGCTTGACGCAATTACACAGGTGGCTTACACATAATTGGTATAGGGCCTCCACTAGAAAAACTGGATTAAATTGAAATTAATCGACAGGGATTGCAACCTCATAAACACATACGCATACATTGGAAACACCCACTATGACCTCATTAGAATATATAAGGTAGTCTTAACCCAGGACTATCAGACCCCCGCAACACAATGTTGCAATAGTAGCGAGATATAGTAATAAAATCAAAATGATACACAACACAACAATATAGCATATTCATCTTTACATGTCTTATGGGGTTGCAAATACTAAAATAAGGGTGTGGGACCTTGGTTCTCCTCGGGTTTGTTCGTTTCTGGGTCCGGATGTGCGTTCGCTGCCTCTGCGTGTGGGACGATGGTTGCAGTACCTTGGAGCCCTGCCTTGGACCTTTCCGCCTTTTCCGCTTCTGGACATGTACATTAATAGCGAAGCGGGACAACTTTTTCCTTCGCTACCATTGCTGCTGCTTCGCTCTGATTGGTATCTAGAGTAGGGTGGGTGTGTATAGTGCCATTCCTACCCACCTTACAGGCTATCATTTCCCTTGATAGTTACTTTTTAGTAATTCAGGGGAACGCCTATCAATAATTAAAATATGGTGCAATTAAGCACTTGAACCCTAAGGGGAGGGAGTGCTCTTTCCCTCCCTGAAGGAACTAAATGGACACCGATATGGTGTCTATAAAAGCTGCACATATGTCTCTAGTAGACGGTTGCAGCTATAAAATACCCAAGTAGTAGTAGCAGTCTGGCTACCATTCCATTCAGCATTCAGGCAGAGAACACGGAGCGAGCAGGACCGGACTACACAGAGCTGACCGGTGCTCTACAGCAGAGACACAGAAATAATAAGAAGACCATAGGCGTGCTTATCAAATAAATAAAGGCGCCCATAGGAGCTTCAAGTAACCAGATAGCGATGACGGGAAAACCTAGCCGGGGCGACGGGAAACTGAGCCATGCTGGAAAACTACTGTGATAATTCAAGCTGGACACCATTACAGCAACCTGTAGGCTATTTCTACAAGACTGGGCTCACAGGAAAAATGGCGGCTGCCACGTGGAACAAAATGGCGGACACTACAAGAAGCCAAGCAGGCGTCACTAATGTAGGGTCCAAAATGGCGGAACTACACGACAACGAAACGCCTCCTGAACATCACGCCGGAACTTCTAGAAAACAACAAATGCAGTTCGGAATACGTACTGCAGTAGCATGGACGAATAGCAGACCATGGAGTCGTGAAAGACGTGCTACACCCGCTACCTGCCGGACACGATGTAGAAACAGAATACACATTTGACGTTCATTTGCCTGAATAATAGGGGACTCATTTGGTATCGAGTACCCCTCTTTGACTAACCATTTGGCCCTGAAAAGACTAATTTGACCTATTTGGCAATGCCTTCAGCAAATTTATAACCAAACTCCCCTACCATTGACTATACTTTTATGTGTCGCTTAGGCACTTTAATTTAAATACAATAGGGACTTGCACATGTACACTCTCGTACTAGTCCCTATTCTCGATAGGATGTTAAGTAATATTTTACAACTCAGATATTTGGTTAATTGCACAGGTGGCTTACACATTATTGGTTGTTAGTTTGTCCATTAGTATAAATGGACTGAATTTGATAAAAAGAGCGTGCTTGGCTCTTCGCACCACTGCTTCCCGCTGCAGTAAATTCTCGTGCTTGCACGACCTTACTATGCAGACAAAGGCGATATGAGTTAAACTATTTTACTCTCGCTTTGCTTCACTGCTATTGCAGATTGGTTAGACATACAGAATACTGATTGGGTGGGTGTGTGTAGGTTCTATTCCTACCCACCCTGGCCTTCCAATCACACCGTGTCAGTACAATTATTGACCAGATGTGACGGCCAAATTAAATAAGTGATCCTTTGATCACATAAACGCCTGCAGGGTGCGCGGCACCATTCCCACCCTCAGGATAAATTAAATAACTCCCCTTTGGGAGATAAAACGGTGACAAGAGTCCCAGGAATGAATCACCTTAAACAAATCTTATTCATTCATTCAGTCTGGCTACCCATCGTTGGCGCATCAAAGAAGATGAGCAGAGTTCAAAAGTTAAGAGAGCTTCAAATGCATCTGGAGAATGCTAGACGTCTCCTGGACGAGCTGGCAATGGAGGCCGAAGAAGAAGAGACCAGAATTAAAGAAGAGGAGGAGAGGAAAAAGAAAGAAGAGGAGAAGGAAATGAAAATGTCAATTTTGCCTCACCGCATGATGAGGCAAACTAGTCAAGTTAAACCTATGGTGAGGACACCTTCACCAGAACCAATTCGTCCACTACAGGCGCAACCCCCACTGCAACAACCACAGCCTCAGCCGCAACAACCACAGCCTCATCCACGGTTGCGGAATAGAGGAAGAAATGAAGAGACTTTCACTATCCCTCAAACAGAAGATTGGGATAGTGAAGCCACTCATTCTCCCTCTGCGCTCCCAATCACAAGAGTGAATTGGGAGAATGATTGGAGTAGGAGATGTGTGTGTGGGGCTAGACCTGGGAGATGCCAGCATTAGCCAGGTGTAATTTGAAGTTTAATAAACAGCCCTTCTCAGGGCTACCCAAATAACAAGAAAAGAAATACTATGTCAATTGCCAATGGGTATGAGAGAGGAGTAGTGTGATTATAAACACTGACTCTATTTAGATGATATATGGTGTGATTTTGGATAGTATATAATAGGGTTTGTTTTGGCTGCTTCCCGTGTGTGGATAGTATAGGGTGTGATTTTGGATAGTAAATAATAGGGTGTGTGTTTGGCTGCTTCCCGTGTGTGTGTGTGTGTGATGTGTGTGTGTGTGTGTGGTTAGTATAGGGTGTGATTTTGGATAGTAAATAATAGGGTGTGTTTGGCTGCTTCCCCGTGTGTGGTTAGTAAATTGTGTGATTTTGGATAGTAAATAATAGGGTTTGTTTTGGCTACTTCCCCGTGTGGATAGTATATAGTGTGATTTGGGATAGTAAATGATAGGGTGTGTTTGGCTGCTTCCCCGTGTGTGGTTAGTAAATTGTGTGATTTTGGATAGTAAATAATAGGGTTTGTTTTGGTTGCTTCCCCGTGTGTGTGGATAGTATATAGTGTGATTTGGGATAATACATGATATGGTTTGTGGATAGTATATAATATGAAAAGTGAATGTAGGGGGTGTTTACTTTCACGTCCGTGCTTAAGATATATATACGCAATCGTCGGTCCTTGGAGCCATTCAATTTTGAACACATCAAGATGAATTTTGAATTGTTTATCCAACTCCGAGACAGCTGGTTTGGGATCCTTGATGCAGAATATGAAGTGGAAAAACTTTAGGAAGAATTTCAGAGTAACCATGGCTTTGTAAGCCAACTGAAATTAGCAAGAGATCTATTAGAAGGTATGATAGAGGAGGAAGACCAGAAATTAAGAAGACGTATTAAAAGAAAATATATAAGAATAGGGGATTTGAAGCAGGCACTTGATCATGTCATCAAAGTCAGGTGCTTTCTAGAAGAAACATTCCATCTGATAGAGTGGGAATATGTGCAGTGGGGTCTAGACAGGCTAAAGAAAGCAGAAGCAATGATGAGAATGGTGATGGAAGAACAGGTGATCCAGATTAAAGAAAACTGGTCTAAGGAGAGAAAGGAAAAAAAGAACAAAAAGAAGAAAGAGGACTTTGATCTACTCAATCTAAGATGGATGAGAGTTCAGGAAAAGTTTCGAGCTATGGGACATCCTGACTGGATTCCCAAGGACGAAAAGAAGAAGAAGAAGAAAACGGGAATCATTGGTAAAATTAAAAGGTGGTGGAACAACGGCAGAAAATAAAAGAAGAAGTATCCAAAGGCCCTTTTCAGGGCCACTCATAGGTCTCGAAAAGATAGTAGCTTTCTTTGCCGCCATTTTTTCCCTTGACGTTATATAGGCCCACCCTGTTCCATTTCCCTTGACGCTATATAGGCCCACCCTGTTCAATTTCCCTTGACCCTATAGTGCCTCAAGCTGTTTTGACCCTATAGTGCCCCAAGCTGTTTTTGACTGGATTTTCCATTGACCCCATAAATCTTGACCCTATAGTGCCCCAAGCCGTTTTTGACTGGGTTTTCCATAGACCCTACAGTGCCCCATATTACTACTAACGCCTAGTACTTTAACACTAGTTTTTATTTTTTCATGAGGGAGTGAAAGATATTTTCTATATTTCCAATTTCCAATCAATAGTATCTTAGTTTTTTCTTTATTAAGTTCAAAGCCAGAAGCCTGGCTGAAATTTGTGTATTGTCTAATCAGATTATTATAAGAATTTTCAGTTGTTATAAAATTTGTCATATCATCTGCATGTAGAAAGGTTTTAATCTCTTTCGAGGAGTTGGGTATCTTAACACCCGAAATCATATCATCATTTTGAATTGTGTTATTTAGAGTTTCTATACCAATGATGTATAATAGCATCGAAATTGGGCATCCCTGTCTTACAGATCTTGTGACAGGGAAAGGAGCTGTATGTGCTCCATTTATTTGGATTTTAGATTGTATTTGGTAGTATAAGATCCTAATCCATTGAATAAAGTTGGGGCCAAATCCATTCTTTTTTAAGGTTTCAATTATGAAGTTAATTTCTATTTTGTCAAAAGCCTTTTCTTGATCAAATAATATCAAAGCACCATTTTGTTGATTTGTTTCCATATACTCGATAGTTGTTTTGATGGATAAAATGTTATCTGAGATTTGTCTTTCTTTTTCTCCACATGATTGGTTTCCCATAATTATTTCATTTAATGTGTTTGATAGTCTATTTGCTAGAATTGTACTTAGAATTTTAACCCTATTTAGTAGTGATATTGGTCTCCAGTTTCTCAAATCGGTGATTTCACCTTTATTTTTATATAATAAAGTAATAATTCCAGTCCTCATTGTGTTTGTCATTATTTCTGATTCGAATATTTTGTTGTATAATTTTTCCAAAATGGGTAATAGAGGTGTTTTGAATTTTTTGTAGAATTCAGCACTAATTCCATCAATTCCAGGAGCCTTCCCTATAGATAATTTATCTATGGCCTTTTCTATTTCATGTATTTCTATCTTTTGGTCACATAAATCTTTACTTTCATTAGATATAAGAGGAAGAGTTATTTTATTGAGAAAACCAGAAATTTCATTTTTCTGGTATTCTTTTGCTTTTGTATAAATTCTTGTAAAAATCCCTTACAAATTTTAGAATATCGTTTTTACCTTCAATAATTGTGTTATTCTCTTCAAGTTTGGTTAAAGTTTTCTTGCTACCTTTTCTGCATTCCTCTTTTTTGTATATTCTCTTACCTATGTTATATATATCATTATAAAACCCGGATCTCTGTTTTTCACCATTAGTTTTATACTTTTCCAAATTCTCCAAAATTTTCTTAGTTTTTTCTTTTTGTATTTCTGAGGTATTATCATCTTCCATTATCCTTGTGCATTCTTCTTTTATGATTTTGTTATTTAAACTTTGGGTTCTAGAGTATTTTTGACATACTTCCTTAATTTTAATTTTAAAGTTATCCCAAGTTTTTAAGTTTTCTAATTCAAAAACCTTCAATTTCATTTAGAATTTCGAAGTTGAGTTCCGGTAAGTTTAATATACTATTATTCAATTTCCAATAGCTTTTGCCCCATTTGACAAATACAAAAGATTTATACTCTAGTGTTATCATTTTATGATCTGCAATTTGAAAGTCTAAAATCTCACATTTGATAATGTTTCTCCTGTTTTTCTGAAGTACATAAAAATGATCAATTCTGGATTGTATATTAGTGTTAAGGAAACGATACGTGAATTTAACAAGATTTGGGTGCAAAAAACGAAAAGCATCAATTATATCATTACTTTCTGTTAAATAGTTTAAGGAATTAATTTGTCTAGTGTATTTTTTGCGATTGTATCTATCGATTTCTTCTTTACAAGCATAGATCTTCATGGTTGTACGATGAAGTATAATTGCTGAGTTTTTCATAAAATTGTAGTTTATCAGTGTCCTGAGAAGGAGCATAGATGTTGATTAAATTTGTTCTATGAATTTGTATATGAATTAGCCGGCCATATAGACCTTCAGGAGTATCAAAAAGTTTCCAATGATTCTGAAATAATTTGTTAATAACAATATAGCCTACTCCTGAGCATTTAATAGAAGGATTAAATTTATATAGGAAAAGAGCATCTAATTTGTCCTCTATGAGGTTTATTGTTTTTTGTTTAATATTGTGTAGCTCTTGTAGTGCTACTATATCATAATCAGTAATGATATCTATTAGTTTTTGAGCTTTTTCTAAAGATAGGCCTCCAGCATTAATGGAGGCTAATTTTATATTTTGAATCTCAGCCATTATATATCATATTAATGTGAATATTGAACTAATGAATAGAAAAACTAAAAAACAAGTATCTATAAGATAGAATACTAAGAAGAATGTCTTATGCTTATGATTTGGAGACTGGTGATAGATCCAACGGGACTAGATCAAGTTCTTTACTCATTTCTTGATTCAAACACTGATCAAACAGTCTCCTCCCCAAAAGCTCTGTTAGTGGGGTCAATTGTTGAGTTGGATAAATAATGTTTTGAGAGTCTGGCGTTAAAGTTAGAACTGAGTCTTCTTCTTCTTCAGCAATTTTTTGCTGTAGAGAGAGTTTTTTTTCCTTGTTAAAGCTGGTGATACTGAGGATACCTTTCTTTTTGGATTTTTCCGGGTTTCTTCCTGAATTTCCATTTCTTCTTCATCCTTGTTATTTTCTGTTTATATTACATTCTCTTTTCCTTTTTCTTTTTCAGCACTTTTTTCTTTTTCTTTCTTTGATTCTTTTCTTCCTTTCTTCCCTTTTTTGTTTACATTTGGATTTGGATTATTTTTCCCTATGTTTTTTGATGTTACGTTATGAATTAAGGTTGTTTCACTCTTTTCGTCTTCTCTTTCAGGTTTTTTCTCCTTTTCTGTTTCTTTTTCTTTTTCTTTCTCCTTTTCTTTCATTCTTTCCTCTTCTTTGTTTGAAGTTGATGGAAGTTCTAGGAGTCTTGCTTTTTCTTTCTCTTTTTCTTTCTCTTTTTCTTTCTTTCTTTCATCTTCTGTGTTTATATTTGGTGGAAACTCCAGGAGTCTTGCTGTCAGATTTTTGTTCATAAACACTTTTTGATTTTGTTTCTTTTTGTTTTTGTTTTTACTTTCCTTTAGACTCCACACTGATTGGGTGTCAGAGTCATATTCATCTATTTCACTTAAGTCACTTTCAGACAAATTCAATTCTTCTTTTATTTCGTCTCTTTTAGTTTTCTCTTCTGCTGCTGATGCTCCAGGTACTCCTTTTACAGCATTAGCATATGAGATTAGTTGTTTGTTCGTCTTAGATGGCAAAGTCTGTTGTTCTGTGGTTTTTGAATTTGTGGAATCAGAGGTACCAGTGGCACCAGAAGTGGAGGTGTCCGCATTTCTTTGTGAGCATCTCCATTTTTCATGACCAATTCTACCACATGTATCACATGGTCTGTCTTGGACGCAACCATAATACCATGTTTGGATCCTAAAGCCATATATTTTAAGGAAAGCTGGAACTTTTTTCACTTCTCTTGAGTCAATTTTCACCTTTATTTTGCCCGTACAAATTCCTGGCAGGGCTTTATAAGTTTCTCTTCTAACTTGTAACACTTGTATCCCCAGCCTTTGTTCGAATCCTTCCACGAATAAATCCAAAGGTAATTCAATCGGGAATTGCGAAACCGTGACTTCAATTTTTTTTTTTTTATGAATTTTGTCATCGGTGGCGCTTTGGTAACAATAGTCTTGAAATTTCCTATTTCAATGTTACCCATTGGTAACAAGAAGGCCTGTTCTTTGGGATAGATAACATAGATGCCTCTCCCTATGTGGCAAAAAGTATCAACACTATCAACATCTATGCCTCTTGCAACTAACAAAGATAGAATGGTGGCCGTATTTTGCCGAATGTTTGCTGGTACAAAGGATAAATCTATCCCTTGAGCAAATTCAGACCGAAAAGCAGTAATCTTCCTTCCATCTGAATTATCTTCTATTTCCATAACAAAATGTCTTTCTAATATAGTTTCCATTGTGGATTTGAGAGACATTTTTCAAAGTTCACACATATAAAAATAACTAAATAAGTAACATCAGAGAAAATTTCTAAAATGAAACACTAAGAAAGCGAGTGAAACAAGAAAAATAAGAAGATTATTGCCTTCCTTATAATAATATGAACTAATACGTTTAATCTATACGGCGTATTTGTATTAAACGCATACTAATTATTTATTAATTACAAGACACCAGTAAAGCTGCGGATACATGATTGCCATCAAACTATTTTTCTCATTGATCTTAAACCCTGTGAGGGTATAACATCAACCAGCTGTTGATGTTATTCAGTTCTAGACCAGTGTAGCATGTCTCATTAATTTCTTTGTCAAGAACAGTTGAGTGATATTTAAAGCTAATTAGAATTAGGCTAACACTGTGTTGTGGTATTGCGTTAAAACATAAGATGAGACGTCGTGTTCTAACTATCAATAACTTTAATATTCTTTTTCTTTTTTTTGGGGGGGGGGGGGCACCCCGCCCCCTATTAAAAACAACTAGAAAAACTATGTTTATGTATGTGTGTGTTCCACCTGATGTGTTGTTTTGTGTTTTTTAGACTTTTTTTTCAACTTTACCCTAACCTTAATTTTTTCCCATCGGGATTATATACTAATAGAGGAATATTTTAGTCCCTAATGTTTCTATGGAGGGGTGTCCCGGGCTTTGAGGCCCATCATGGGTCTCCTGCCTCCTTTAAAATTTCAGAATTAACCCTGGCTAGGGGTTCCCTATATCCTTTGTGTGCTATTTGTGTTGTGTTATTTGTATGTGCCATATATATATATATATATATATATATATATATATATATATATATATATATATACATTGTGTCTTGTTAGGATAGCCGTCCTAGATCAAATTTCCTAGTTGTATAATTTTCTCTATTTTTTTAAAAACAGACCCCTAAACGGTCTTTGTTTCTTATATATTTAAAATTTAAAACATTTTCATCCTTTTGAATTTGGTACAAAACATGGTGTAATTAAGTTTCATTTTAAATGGTTGCTACCAACCTTATTGTTTTAGAGTTGTACTATTATGTTCCATGTTTTGTAATCTTCCTTATTTATCCAATAGGACTACTTTGATCGAAACTAGATCTGTACATTTTTTTATTTTATTTGTAGGTCACCAGTATCCTCTTGAGGGTCCTGTTTCCCTTCTATCTAACGTTTTTTTTTTCTATAACAATTACCTGTCCGCATGCTCTCATATTCCTAACTATGTACTCTGCTATTTCATCCCGTAGTTTAGTGTTATAAATCCCATCAAAATAAAAAATTTGATTGTTATTGTATTGCTGTGTGTTTTTAATTTTTCCAATGATTTCAATTATTTCTGTTTTATTTTTTTCACAATTAGTGATAGTATGAATTTTTTTAAAAGGTAGATTTTTACACAATGGATATTTTGGCGATACTCTGACCATATGCTGTCGCACTCCGAGGTCTCCTGTCAACCACGCATCATGCATGTATTTGAACAGGATACTTTTCATTTTAAGTGATTTAAGTCTAACCCAGTTTCCCCAGGTCCTATCCCAATCCACGGTAATGTGTTTCTGTTCTATGTTATCCATTTGTATGTTGATTTTGTGTCAATTTCCCATAATTCTTTTGCGTCCCTATATTTTAGTAACAATTATTTTATGGATTTTAATTTCCTTGGCACCTCTATTAACTTATTTAGTTTATTGTTTCTGTATATGTCTGTTCTCTGCTTCATGGAGAACCCGTAGAAATATATATAGAGACCTTGCCAAGCTATTTTTTGGCTCTGCTTTAAGTTCCTTAAACCTGTTTAAAATGTTGGTGTATTTAATCAGGGTTGAATGGGGGAGGCCTAGGCCTCCCCTCTTCTCTTCCCTGTATAGTATTTCTTTGTTTATGTAGTGCATTTTAAAAGCCCATAAATATTTGATAATTCCGTTATCTATGTTTTTAAGCGTTGCGTTTGATATGTCTAACGATTTTAATTTATAATTAAGGTGCACATACATATAGTTTTTTGCTACTTGTCCCCTTTCCAAAAGGCATAGTGGCGTGAGTGCCCAGATTTTTATATTATCTTGTATTTTCTCCCTGATTTCTTTGAGATTTTGTTCGTTCTCACTTTCCCCAAAATTTACTCCTAATGTTTTAACTCTGTCTTTAATTAAGGGAAGAGGAAGCCCATGTCGCTTACCTCTCCAGTAACCTAAAAAAAATATTTGTTTTGCCGGGGTTTATTTTAGAACCCGACACCTTACCAAATTGGTTAAATTCCTTGAACAATTCATCATAGGAATTTTTTTCTTGTACAAAGTTAGTGCAATCATCAGCAAGTTGTAGCATTTTTACCTCCTCTTTAATATTTGGAACCCTGATTCCTTTAATCCTTTGGTTTTTCCTAATTTTAATACTAAGTAATTCTATTGATATTACGTATAATAGCTTAGATAGTGGGCATCCCTGCCTCACTGATCTTTTAATTTCAAATTTTTCCGTTCTTGTTCCATTTACCTGTACACATGAGTTGATATTTCTGTACAGGGTTTTAGTCCAATTTAGAAAATTGTTTCCAAAACCAAATTTCTCTAGTGTCTTGTATAGATAGTTTTGTTCTAATCTGTTAAAGACTTTTCCTGGTGTATTAGTACCATAGCACTATTCAGACCTTTAATATGTATGTACTCTATTATGGTTTTGATGGTACCAGTGGAAATATGACTCATGCACAGAGGGTTTTGATTGGTCAGCTACCATGTATAATGTTACATCTCTCTTCTTACAAAGAAGAAGGTTTTAATACACTTTAATAAACTGTCTAAATTAATCATGAGCCATTATAACTAACATATCAAAATCAAGAGCGTCTTTGACAGCAAATATTACAATGATCAACGAATAAATTTCTGCAACAGACTGAGAATGCATTTTACATTTTTTTTAAATTCTTGTTGCTTGCTTGATTGCTATTTAATGCACACAATTGGTCCTTATCTTGAATCACCGTCTGTGTTTATCAACAAAACTATATTTAATGTATACAACTGGTCATTATCTTGAATCACCTTCTGTGTTTATCAACAAAACGATACACCGTGACACACTAATGACGGTTCTCTCGGCTCAGTCTTTTTATCTGAGAGTATCTGATTTCACAATGTACATGTATAACTTTGGCTAGAAACAAAACCACATTTGACCCCTAGAAGCTGGCTCACTAACACGCTCTAGGTAGACCGAATTCCAACTGTTGGTATACAGTTTACACAAATAATAAGAACTGTAACGAATATTAAACCCACAATAAATAATCACTACAAAACTTTAAACTAAAATGTCTCTTAAGACAAAAGTAAAACTTATATGTCACGTGATGAAATCTAGCTGATGGAATTTCATTCACACGCTATGAGAAGTATAAATAACACGTGACTGAACTACTACAAATTGATATAAAAGTTAATATTCACATGATAAATAAACTTACATATATAGTGCTCTTGCTGCCACCTACAGTCTACAAACAAGCAACAGTGGAAAATTTCTCATATTTCTTCTTCTGTCTATCTCTTGCCTCTAATGCTACGGCATATAGAGGCCATCAAACACGTAGAGCTAAGGCCCTATAAAGTTAACAACCCATATGTACTTGAATGGTTTACTTTAAACTATTATCAAATTTCATTTTATAACTAAAACTTTATTTCAAGTAACCTAACTGAAAGATGTAGGACTGATCAATTTGCCGGAACAGAACTTAACATCTATGACTTGAAATATATTGTGTATTTATACTCTCTCCATTACTTTTATTTATGCTACTACAGCAATATATATAAAGAATTTTTGGAGTGGTTATTTTACAACTTCTCCGGAATTTCAAAAACCAGTCTAATCTACACTAATTTGGTTAACATGATAACAACTGCAATGGACATGGATAACCGATTGGACAACGTTAAAACACAACGATACTAGACATAAGTATCTTGGAAATGCCACAGCATATAAAGAGAAATCTTAGAAAACAATTACAAATAAAATATATAAATAAAATGCACCTTTAGATCTTTAATCTTGTATCCTTAAATTTTCAAAATTTCACGATAAAATTTTACATAGTTGATAACTTTATAATATGATTTAAATAGTAATGTCCATACAAAAACATCTTACACCATACAATTTAAAAATACAGAATACACACACAATGGACAAATGACTCTGGCAAAGTCAACTGGGTAATAAATAATAAATCCTATCCTAAAAAGGAGAGGAAATTGGCCCTGGAACTTAATAGTTCTATGGGAAAAGAGTACGATCCTAAGTTCAGGAATCAGATTGTTAAGAAATCAATATTCTCCTCAGCTCTAGTGGAGATTATATATCACAAGATAGCTCTTGCTTGAGACGGAGAGTATTATCAGTCTGAAATCCTTAGTGGGTAAATTAAAACTTAATACATTTGACGAACAAAACAAAGATTAACCGTCATCAAAATTTTTATTTGAAATAAATAAAAATAACATAGACATATACACCATATCTACACTCATGGGTGGACAGGGAGTACAAACACAATATCATAGACACTATTGGCTAACCGACGGTGTTCCTCAATCAACTCGAACCAGCTATGTGCTGGGGAGAGTACAGAGGATCAACATCCCCCCCCCCCCCCGATTTCACATCTGTTTCTTATCAGCGATATGTACTGGTTTAAAGAACTTATATTACACTGACTCGATTATCGTTGGTTTTATTAACCTTCCAGAACGTGTGTAATATCCGAGTTTCTGTCAATCTTGTGGGATTGTTGCATCAGGCTCAGGCGTACTTTAACTGAAATATTGAGATTCCATTGACTGTGAAATTGTCATACTGGCATTCGCGGGAAATGTTACAGCTGTATACAGTCTGTTTTCATTCTGAGAGCAGGGCGCATTTATATTACAATGCAGGGGGTGTGATTTGTTAGTTTTCATGAGCTGACGTTTATTTCGACGATAAATGGTACCATCTTTGGTGCGAACTGAGTATGACCTTTCGTTGTGTCTTCTTGTTATAACGGCATGTTCCCAGTTTTGTAAGGATCGTCTGTCTTTTTTCAGTATTCTTGTAATTATTTGTATATGTATATGTGTTGTATACATACATACATACATACATACATACATACATACATACATACATACATACATACATATTCATTTACAATGAAAAATTTGCCATTATTTAATAAATAAGAAAAATATAATTAACAGGGCTAGGAATTAAACATTCATTACTAAGTGAAGAATAATATTCACGACTTTCGTATGTATGCGATTTACTGTATGCAGTTGACCAACAATCTTTCTTATGCAGTTTAAAATCCTTCGTGACCACGTCGAATTGTGCAAAATTTCAGCATCAAGACGCCACTAACATGTTTTATATGAAGAATCTTAGTAAAACAAACCAAAAGTCGCAGAGGCCTTTGCTCTCTTCATTGTATCAGACAACACTACAACTTATCCGCATCTTTACATTAATCCTTAGATTTAGACAGGATTTACACAAAATAGTTCATATGTACCTTTGTGTAACTGTCTTCAGGAGCTTTGTTCACTCCTCAATCGTCGAAAGTCAATGCCATTATGTTCACTACAGTAACTCAAGAGTTACCTACAGATTAACCACTTCCAAGACCTCACGTTTCTAGCCATGAGCACTCCAATTTTGACACTTTGTCAACCCTATTCTACGTATTTATTATCCGATTTGAAGAAACAAAATCAGTAATTAAAGTCGAATATAAAATGAACTTGAATTTTTACAGGGTTGAGTCCAACATACAATATTACATTACAATTGTATAAAGTGTAATACAGTTTTTAAAACAAAACTACAAGCAAACAATTCAAATTTAAACATACAAACATTCATACACTCACACACACACGAACGCACGCATGTGCGCGCGTATTCCTCATTGTGACAACCAATTCATTGATATTACAGAACAGAAAACGATTCATACAAGCAGCTTGCACGCAAGTACTGTTTATGGCGATCCATAACTATTACCAATTTTGTTCTTAATTCAGACACGAGTACAAACCTTGATGAGGCCATATCTGTCTTGAGGAGGGTCGCAGACCAGATTTCCTCCACCTCATCATCACTTACATCCTCTGCATCTGGTTCATCTGCGAGTCGGACATCATCTTCATCGGTATCGGAGGAACACAGGCGCTTGTTTAGTAGAACAATGGTATAAACTTGTTAGCAAACTTCTCCTTTTTGCACTTTTTAATTCTATGAACTACATCATTGTCATCACGGTGTTTCGTCTTTCTTTCTGTCATCCTGAGCTGTTCATGCCACGAAGATTTTATAATTGAATTTAACTTAATTTTTTGCAACTGTCCCATTTTATCAATTTAATTAAGTTTTGTAGATTCAACAGCAACTAAACTGAATTAAATGCTATGCGAAAAACAATTACAGTATTAACACCGACTAATTTATAGTTTTACCCATTCCTTAACAAGCTAATGTCTTATTGCTAATGTGTACAAATTTAATATCCGCTAAACTTTAATTAAACATTATGATTCATAAAGTGTGTCTCCGTACACATAAGCCCTATAACACTCATAAAAGCCTAGTGTATCAAATAGGTCTTCCTCAATAGAAGAGTAAACGAGTATCACCATAAAATGTTATTGATTTCCCCATAAATATAATGTCCTAGGCTTCATCTTTTGTTATATGAAAAAACCCAACATCATCTTTTTTTCGGTACATTTAGACTTGTCACATGTTCTTTTTGTTTTGCACAGAGATTAAATCCATATAGGTCAAGAACTGGTAGGACTGATAACAATTTGGTCAGGATCGATGGGAGAAGAAAAGGTATCATTCATTATCACTATATATGACTATTTTATATAGTTGCTTTATTTCTGTTTTTTTTTTGCCATATTAAGCACCCACGACAACACTTATGAATGGAAAAATACATTTTATACAATGTATCTAATAGATTGTGTACACGCACGCACACACACACACACACACACACACACACACACACAGAGTAGTGTAGTAAATAAAGCTTGTTTATTCAGCAATCAGACTGACTGCTATCGACATTTTAAAGTTTCATTTTTCACGAAAAGTTTCAGACTTGAGAAAACGCGGGATTCTGTTACTTAATAACAAGCATGTCATGCTGACCAGACGTAAGCGACTCTTAGAGGGGAAAAATACATTTCATTCTGATTGGTCACGGTTAAATAAGGGTGTGTTTTCACACGAAGTTTCGTAAGACTTAATATCGCCTTTTTGAAAACTATAGTTAGTCTAAAATTTCTCTGCAAGAGATAAACAAGAGACATAATCATTGATTAAGACTCAGGATGTTATTTGAGAGAAATACGTCCGTTTAGGAATCATGGTTCAGAAAAACAGACAAACCATCCAACGGTTGAATGACCCCAAAACACAAAGGGAGAAAATAGCTTTATGAAACATCTAGAAGTTACGTGAATTGCGACGTACACTTTGGAAAAGGAATTGGGAAACGGGAATAGCAGTGGGCGCATGATACAGTGCACAAGTCCGGAATCGAGCGGAAACATCCACGGGTGAAGGTTATCTAGAGACGGACGATACAGTGTCTTCTAGAACCAACGTTGAATTGAACAGTGAACGGGGACCGAGGAATAGCAGGTTATGAAAATCGAACAAGGCATTGACTTCGATTATACCACTCGATCCTATGATGATTTAAAGTTATCAGTAATAAATCGGCTAATTTGTTTAAATCTATTTCAAAATTTATTGTAATTCGGTGAAAGTTTTATTTCTAAACAGTGTGTATTCATAATGAAAGAAAGTTTTCTATATTGTGTATGTACTTGATTAAATTGTTTGTTTATCTTTACGGGGAATCGTAGTTATTTGTTCAGTTTACCTGCTCGGTTTACTATATCTATTCTCATACTCGAACCGGGCAATTATATCGAGTGCGGTCATCTCTTAGATAACGAGTACCAAAAAGGAGTTGGTTATAGTTATTATTATTATATATTGTACAATAAATACCCCTTGACCAAGTGGGATTTAACACTTACCCTTTGACAAGTGGGGCTTATACAATACTTTCGTTAAAATCTTGTAACACCTCGTAACACCGTTGATCATCTACATTTGGAGCTACCAAATATAATTTCTCCCATTTCATTATCAGATTAAGTAGCAACTGTGTTTCACCACTCCCTGATGGTCCAACTATAATCGTCCGAATATAATTTGGTAACATTGCATGATGTTTAACAGGGTCTCGTCGGTTTGTCGCAGAAAAGTCTGTAATTTCCATTAGATATATAAAAAAATGAATATGGCTTTATATTGTGTAAAATGCAAGATGCGTACCTCAGCATATACATTAACACCTGTTATAACGAAAAATAATAGAGATGCTATTACCGGTAGCATTGTGGTATAATTTTTTTTTTTATAGATTTGTTAGTATAAAAAGGGAGGTGATATCGCCTCAAGGTTAAAAAACTCCATGGAGCTCCGTGGGCTAAATATCCAGGAGAAAAACATCTTCCAGGATATAATTACTGCGGTCTCGGAACTCGACTTCATATCCGACTTAATAATCAAGATCAACCTAAACAAGGCGAACATCCAGTAAACGATATCGATAAAGCTTGTCACGCTCATGATGTCGCATAAAAAAATATGGACATTCAGCAACGACATATCGCTGATGTGAACTTGATTCATGCGTTAAATTCTATCCCTGATAAATTATTCAAAGAAAAATTAGCTGCTTGGTTAATAAAATCCGCAATGAAAGGTAAGCTCATAATTATGGTGGTAATTAATATTAATATAGAAAAAAGGTATTATTCCCCGAGCTGAAATTGAACAGGTAAAGCCGCGATTAGTAAACTTAACAGCGCGGCAAATGTCAAAAAGGTTACCTCGGCTCTCAAGCTAATCTAGCTATGATTCTCCGACGTTTGACATTATTAATAACACACTTTTTTAAATTGTAGCAACCGATTAGTGCGCGACGCGCGTCGTGTACTAACCCGGGTGGAGTATGTACGTGATTTTTTAAACCTGTAAAATAAGCTTACTTTTGCCAAACGGAAATCTATAAAAAGTGGTATGTTGACTCCCTCAACTACTTGTCTTGATGTGACACCAGCACCACATCACTTCAGCATTCCAATTAGCAACTAGAACAAGGCACAATGTTTATGTGTTTTTAAATATTCTGTACTAGTATTATTTTAAATATAAAATAAGTACCCCAACTATTGTAATGACTGCCTGCGTGAGGTGTGTCTGTCTTACGAAGCTCAAATGTTACTATGTGTTTGTTTCTCCCATCTTATGTTGTTGTTGTTTTTATTCTTATTTTGCTTTGTCTTTTCGTTAGTGTGTTTGACGATTCACACATTTATATTGTTCGATTCTGAATTTTGGAATCTATCACAATTTTTTCACAACTAATTGCAACATAATATGAAACCTAAGTATGATTTATAAATACATGCATATTTATTTCTTACTTTAATTTTTGTCCAACAGGAACGTGTGGGCATCCATGTCTTACAAAAACATACCTAGCTGCTTTACTCATGCAACATAAACTTATATAACGTTTTAGGAAATATTGCTCATTTTTATGTCCTGATTATAGTCACCAAAACTAGTAAACTGCGATGATACATATTCTATTTCAGGTCGCACTATGACTCGATCTTTCGTTTGTTTGAGTTCCAATACTTCTACTACTATTCCATCTCTGGAAGAAAGGAGAATCCTACGTAAAAATGGCCTTGGGGAAAAGAGAGTTATTATTCCTACTGATGCTTTGCATGACCAAGTGAGACAGGCCATACTAAGGTAATTATGTTTTCCAGAAAGTAATGAAAGGTGATCGGCATTTTTTTTAATGAAGGAAACAAATGAAGTACATGCGAATAAATGCTTGTATGTTACGTTCTAAATCTGAAAAGAATGAACTGTAAAAATAAAAATAAAAACAGCAAAGTAGGCACTATGGAACTCGGTTGCCGCCTCTAGGTTCCTCATCTAGTTACAGTTGAAGTCATAAAAGAGAAGATACACCATCGCTTGTTGACGTGAGTTATATCTACTGTTTCTCTTGATGCAAATGTCTCTTTCAAATTGTATCTCTATGTGAACTTCTATTCACAATATACAGATTTGTTTTAGTCATAGAAATTGACTCCTCTCAACAATGCGAACATGTACAAATTCCCATCTTCAAGTTGTTCCAAGCATCACCATGAAAATAATATTCCAACTGGAAATGTTTTTCTCTAATGTTTACTTCCAATATTGTTTCTTGGTAAATCAAACAATTAAGTACTTATTGCTAAACCATTAAGCTTGTGTGTGAGTGGGAGTGGTGGAAGCTAATATATGTTGGACCATAAATTATGCGTTACGCTCCTATTGATTTTTAAATAGAATATTCCACAAAATAAAAGTTCAGAAACACTATGTAAAAAAATTTGAAATGTACATATTCGTATATATTGTCTATTTTATTTATAGACTTAACTGTATCCCTTTTTGCGATTACTTTTAATACTGTACTTGTAAGACCAGGTGTTTTTATTAACTTTTTTGCGGACAAGGAACATTTGGTTGAACAAGCTATGTCCTACGGTTTACTTGTCAAAATCAAGTAAACGTTGTTACGTGCTTAGGCTCGAATAAACAGCAACATAGAAAGAGTGAAAATAACAAGCTTGTAAAAAAAACGTAATGAACAATTTATTGAGTACAAATATTTTCATAAAAGATAAATAAACTTAAGGTTTTAAGAATCAAATCCAAAGTTAATCCAAAAAGAATTCACATTATAATCCACTAGTGGAATTGCAAAAGTCCTGATAATGAAATGTCCCAATAGTTCCAGATTCGAATCTTGACGAATCAATCCAAGATGGAAGAGGATGTCACGTGATGAAATCAGTTCTGGTTTCATGATAATTCAATGAGCACAAGTATTTTCCAGATAAATAACACAATAGATTCCTCTTGATCCAAACGAATTGAAATAATTTCCCGCACAAGGTAATTTAAAATAACTCAAACAATAACACACATCTTTGTATTCTAAAAGCCAAAATCTTCTACTAAACAGCTCGCTCTCACACACAACTATATACTGTTTTTTTACGTAAACAGGAAGGGGTCACGTGATATTCTACAAGTTTTAGAACAAACCCACGTTCATAAAGTCAGGTACACACTACATGAGAATCAGTTATTTCCGCTCTCAAGAACTGAAAATAAAAAGATGTTGACAAAAAAGTTCCAAAATGTCCTTGGAATCAGCAAATCATTTTAAAAGCTTGTTTACACTCTGAAACAAGGTCAGAAATAAGGTCAACATCTGATGTTTACTTGTAGAGTATAGGTCAACCCAATTTTCTAGAAAATATCTCCCAATTAATGAATTTTAAACCCAAAATGTCAAATTTGAATCTGACAAAAAGAAATAAATGACTTAAATCAAATATACGTAACAACGTATAAACCCAATTTTAGATACGTTCACAAAACAATATTATCTGAGTACAGATATTGCATGATATTCAAGAAGTTACTGCAATATAAGACTCGGTGACGATTCATGTCAGTACTCAACATCATCCATTCAATATTTCCAGCTTGAACCAACTTTCCAAATAAATGTAACCATGTTTTTATTCCTGAAATCCTAACGCCAAACAGACACATTACATAATTGTTTTAAAATTGAGTTTAAAAGTGAACATTGATATAAAACCGTTGTCCGTACTCGAAAAAAAATGTTATATTCATTATCTGTTTTCCAGCTCTTTTCCGGCTTAAGATCAGTGTGGTGGTTTTGAGCTGTTAACGCTAAAAAGCAACTCCAAACGAATTTTAACCACAGTAAGTCACGGAAGATGCAGCGCAGAAGACATTAGGGAGTTCGGTACAGGTCGCATATACATCAGGCCGATTCAGAAGAGCATCGCTATAATTGACATAGAAGATTCCTTTGAAGAGCAAGAAAAGTGTTTGTCTTGTTCAAGCATGGTACCTATAAAGGACCTGAGAGAACACATGCAAACTTGTCAGGTAAGGTAGTCTGATTATCAATTAATTGTATCACGTATTTTTCTCATGTTAAGGCTTTAACATTAATCCAACAGTATATTACCTCCGTTTATATACAATTCATGTATATTAGACAAAGGTGCAATTTCTAAGTGCTGTCATCTTCGCAAGGCAAGGTTCCGATATGATAACCTATCACCGACTCGGCGTATCGGGCAGGTATTTCTGTGTTTCGTGTCTATGAATTTCACTGGATGCGAAGGCAAGCCACCGCATCCAAGCAAAATTAAGTTGTTCAAATGTGAACACTGTTCCTACATGATCGGGACAAGGGGAGCACACAACTAGAATGGACTGATAAGTAAACAATGTTCTAGTCCCAGTCCGTGTTTGCACAGTTTTCTTTCTCAAATACACCTGTAATGGTTTCACTCTGGTACATAGTCATACTTTCGAGGTTAAACATACAAAGTATCATTTTAGGTCAATTACCTCCATTATTTTCGGCCAGTGTAGAATGTACCACGCTATTGTTTACTTGGCATTATGTACGATGGGAGGCAGTTCAGGAAATCCAATAGATGTTGCTAGGACAAAGCACCAGTATCCATGTTCTATTCGCCAACGTGTAGATAGGATTATCATATCGGAAGCTTGGCTAGCGAAGATTAAGTGCTGTGTAAATGAAGTTTTGCTTTGCGTTCCTGTTGAGATTTTTTATATAAACTTTACTGATACCTAGCCAGAATCAAAGGGTAAGAATTTCGTTTGGTTAGAAAATGCCTGTTGTTTAGATCACTAAATTTATACAGAGTTTATGCAGAGTAGTTTCGTAATGTTGGGGATTGAGAGTGTTATTGCTAAAAACGTACCCACATATTTTTTTTTAATGATTTTCAGAAATCAGGAGAAGATGCAGGTTTAATTGACATTTTCAAGTAAGTTGTATGTCTTTGAACATAGGGTTTAGATCTACTTGACTCAGGTCTAGACAATTTGTGTGACGTTCTTCTGTCCCTCAGGACTTGTTTATTTGCCTGAAATGATTCATATTTGTGTAGAGTGTGTAACTAATTCCCTGTACAGGTGATAAATGATTCATATGTATGTAGAGTATAGTATAGTTGCATGTACAACTGATATATAATTTACATTCGTACAGTTCCTGCAAACTTTATATGTAATTTACTGGAAGTAGACTGCATATAAATGTATTGAATCCACTAAACATCACTACAGAGCATCACTTTAGTGAAAAAGAAAGTGAGGCTCCAGTACAGATTGATCATGCATTATAATTGTCCCCTTTACTTTTTCCACTGGTCACTACCCATGTAAAGTAACTAAATGTCCTGTTGGTGGATCTTTTTTACGCAATGTTTCTTTGCATTGTCAATCCTCTTGCATGTTACAGAGTCTGATGATGGAATTTATTCATCGTTAATTAATAAATATGCCACTTTATAGTCATTTTAGTTGTGTCCTACACAAATTTCAACTATTAAAGTACATTTATTATCTAAAATATGTCTTGTACAATGCATATGATTTTTATAAAACTTACAGGACGACATAAATCGGAATCGATCTATATATAATCGTCAGATTGTCAAATGTTGTAAACATATTTATGTGTTTTCAGCGATGTTCCAGCTAACGCTAGTGAGCAGCCTGGTGTTGTAACAACACATACCACCAGTAGTGTAGACCCCCCACTTATCAACACTGGTGAAATGTACAGTAATGTACCCACACTTCAAGATTTAAGACAAGAGGATAATGTCGTGGCCACGTTTCCCAGCTCTGGGACCAACGAGCATGCTGGTATAGTAGCGACAGTAGTCCGTACCAGTGAAGGGCATGGTGCTGGATCAAGAAACACCCAACATCACGACGAAGTAACCGGACATTCCGACATTGGTGATCTGCATTCTTGTTTAGTTGACAACATGGCTGTCATTTTGGAAGAAGCGTAAGATGTTTTTTAAAAATTGTTTTGGAAAGATCAAATTATGAGATGCCATGTTGTATGGTTGTTGTATATACTTATGCTTAGAAACAAATCGATCAATAGTCTGTGATCAAAGTATATCAAAAACAAAATTTCATTCTTGAGGCCAATCTGTGCCTTTTCATCGACACACTACTTTATATGAGACAGTGGAAATTATGTTGTCTAGATGGGTCATAACAGCGCATAATAAGATGCAGGTAACTCTAATTAGTTCATTTTACATGCTGGATTATGTATTGTTGTGCCAAGTGACCTGTTTATAATTACATCTGAAAATAGGTAACTATTTGCTTAACATTAAAGACTGGTTTAACACACACACACACACACACACACACACACACACACACACACACACACGTCAATAAGCACCGATTGCTAATATGTTTATTAACTAGTTAATCTTGTTGGATATCTTCTGCTTTGTTATCCAAGTAAAATACATTAATTCATGTATATAGCTTGACTTTAATTACATGTTTTCAGTAGATATCTTTATTTCTCACTGCCACATGCATATGAATGAGTAATTGTCCTTTGAATTAGAAACGTTAGATACAACTGACAAATTTTAAGATTCTTAGACTCCGTTGCTTTTCTTTTCTCTTGTTGCAGTATATATTGATGCCTTCTTAGGTTACAAAACTACACCTGAATTCAGTAATTTAAGTACCTTGACTTGCTCTTTTTTGTTGCCACAGCAAGGACATTCATGACCCAGTAGCTGTCTTGCGCCATTTTCAGAACTCTGTTATGACTGGAAGACAGTTAGATCAATCATCGTTAACAGAACCGCTGGAGGGTGAAACCCAACCCATCTATGTGTCTCGGATGAACATGTTTACAACGGGAATTGAGGAGATATTGGAAGCGCCAAACCTTCTGGTACCCCTTGAGGTGACATTCTATGGAGAAGAGGCTTCCGACCTAGGGGGACCAAGGAAGGAGTTCCTCACTCAAATGATGAAAGAAATAATAAAAGAAGAATGGAGACTCTTTGAAATGACTCAGGAGGGTGCATACAAACTGAAAGATGACTCAGGTGGTCTTCAAAGGAAATACTATTTTGGTGCAGGACTACTTTGTGGTAAGTGTTATATTTTCGTTACTTGCTGCAGATCTAAATTTTACTATGCTGGTCATCATTCGGCTATCGATGGACAACATATCTGCGATGTGAATATTAGGCAGAGCACAATATTCTTTCATGTTAATGTTTGTGGTAAATAGCTTTGGTCTGCAATTTGATAAGCAATTGATAAAGCAAATCGTTTGCAGTATAAATGAATGGTATAGGTTTTTCATTCTGCTATTGAACACAAGTATATTCTCTCTCTCTCTCTTCTCTCTCTCTCTCTCTCTCTCTCTCTCTCTCTCTCTCTCTCTCTCTCTCTATATATATATATATATATATATATATATATATATATATAAAAAGCGATCCTAACTGTTTCAGCAAAAGTGTTTTTGACATTCTTTAACTCCTTTACCTCAGTTTCAGTTTACAAGACATTGTTGCATACATGCTCAATACATTGCTATTTTTAGCGTGCTTTCATGCGTCACGCGTATTTCAACACCTAGTAAGATGTGATTGTGATGACCCACATTTCTTGCTTAACAGGCTTTGTCTCGTTTTTGGAGTTAATAAGCGTGAAACAGAAAAAAATGATTCATTTGGTTTAAATATATATTTCATTTAATATCACACGCGCATCATCTTTGGTACTTTTCTATTCTTGTTAACAATATTTTTAGGTTTGTCATTGATGCAGAACGGGCCTCTACCATGTTTCCTAACAGAAGAAGAATTAGAAACGCTCCTGTCCCACAACTTAACACCAGTCCAGGAAAATTTAGAGATGGCTTAAATCGGCTTGGTTTTGTTGATGTAAGCACAAATGGGTATCTAAACTTTCCCAAACCTGCAGCTGTAACCTTGACCTATACAACTCTTGTAACCTCTTATCATTATATAAAAATCTTGGCAGTGATTTTGGGACAACAAAATACTACATAGTTTGTTTATTAAATAATGATTGTAAACATTGTGAAGGTTATTTTAAAAGCATAAGTTTATCATGCATTAGATTATGTGAATATCAGCTAATCTCATCAAGCTTTATAAATTTAGTACCCCTCATATTTTCCAATTCTTGATAGGTAAACTGAAGATGCGCATAACTGGATAAGAATCAAACTGATAATATAGTCTTATATGCAAAAAAGAAGTTATGGTACAAAGTCGCTATTGTTATTGCAACCTTGCCAATCAAACAGTTTGGGCCAATTACAACTTTTGATGTATTGAAATGTTACTTTTCAGTTAATGCGCCGAAAGCCGTGTGTTAAATATCTATTCAGGCTTTCTGCAAGGTCAACTCTGACGCAGCGAAAATTGATCCATATCCTTAAACCAGTATTCTCCGATATCGGATCTAACAGAAGACTAAAGGAGGATGCTACATATCAGAAATTCCTAGCATACCTTAAAGAAGTTTCAGGTAAATATATAACATGTGTAGAGATAACAAGAAAGAGGTAGTTCTGAGTTCATAGATTATAGATATACATTTATCAAAATGCAATATGGGGTAAATGTTTTTCGTTTGCGCCATGGTTATATTTGAAGTAGTTTCTTAAAGATTATTATTAATATAATGATATTACATGTTTACTCCTGATTTACTCCATACTATCTAAATTGTATCTGTGTTCAGTACGTTGTACCTATGTTGTGTTAGATTGTCACGATTACTAGGACTCCAGTTTATACACATTTTGAAAGACGTTGGATGCGAAAGGTTTATATAGCCTCTACATAGAGGTGGACAGTTTCTTATTTTACATTCATATTTCTACGACTTATTGTAAAACAATATGTTCAGTCCTTCTTTGTGGCAGCTAGCTAAGTTTGCTTAAGCGATATATATATATATATATATATATATATATATATATATATATATATATATATATATATATATATATATATATATATATATATATATATATATTTCTCATAGTGTAGTGTAAAATCTGTGACATTTACATTTCAGTAGGTTTGAAGTCACATGTTCAAAAATAAAATATATTGCTTTTTGTTTCACATGAAATATATTCGATATTAACATGTGAAAACAACAATTATAATTTTATTAAATAACAAACTTGCTGTAATGTTTATTGTATGAAACCCAGTCCTGAACAGAATGCTAGAAGAATCACTCTTCAGCACGCAACCACCATCCCCTATGTTTGTATTCACCGCACTGTGAATGGCATTCAGTATGCACATTCAAAACTTGAATTACACTCGAATTCACTCCGATTAGTCTATATCTTTGGCCTTGGGATAAAACATTTATGAATAGTTGGTATCCATTTCACTATACTGCAAGTTTTCTTTTTAAAATTTTCATTTCGTATTATAGGGAAACTAATCGGTTGTTAAATTTTACAAAATCTGCTGGTTTTCGCGTTATGCCATATATATATATATATATATATATATATATATATATATATATATATATATATATATTGTATTGTTCTTTATAGGTGGTAGAAGAGGAACGGAGAAAGCCAAAGTTACATTGGAGAAAATATTACAGTTTGTGACGGCATCTGCAGAGATACCAGTTTTAGGATACTACATGCCACCCAAGACTGAATTTTTTGATGATGGAAGTATGCTTCCTAGAAGTTCAACTTGTATAAATGTCCTTTATTTACCTTTGGGACATTTACCTGATGATACTGCATTATTTTCCTTTTTTGACTATGCATTTTTGAACGAATACTTCGGAAAAATGTAATCCGACATTTTTCACCTCAGTCAAAATCTGCTTGGAGATAGGAAATGAAAAAAAGCAATTTCTGACTGAATCCACATTTTACAATCACGTCGATAATAATTTTTAATAACGCGCTTTTTCTAATGAAGTTGTTCGTTATTTTTTATACATACAATTAATTTTCATACTGTTCAACTTGTAAAAGATCGTTCCAACTGGTTTCAACAACCATCACATGTGTACGCGAAAAATCTGTAACCCGTCAATGCTTTTATTTTCTTCATGAGTCTAATGCCCATTTAAGGTAGTTTATGTTACATACACAATAACATTTATAACAGTGTTCGATTGATCAAATGAAGCGAGTTCACACGACATACGACAGGGGTCACTACATTTGAATACAACAAATACTTCCACAAGTCAAGTTATCAAAACACGGTCGGCACTTAATTAAGTTCTCGGAGAAACGCGCGCGGACATAGCTGTTAAGAAAAATCGACGCATTTTACGTTTAATTACAAGAGGACACATTGCATGTATACTGATTACACTGAAAAGAAACTTAAAGATATAATTAGAACACAAATTTCAGTTGATAAATAAATTATTTACTTTGTATTTATTTATTAAAGTACTGCCTCCACTATTGTAAGTGACATTTCCATTGATTGAAATTAACTTAGACAAAAATGAGGATACATATATAATCAATCATGGAGGATTACAATAATATACACCAAACAGAACGGAAAGTTCTATCCCTGAATTACACAGAAGAATGCTCGATAATGCTGACAGAATCTGTATAAATACGAATAAATAATATCATACAGGTAAGATGAGTACTCTGCGGAGATTTCAGATGAATTAAATCTAAAGCATGTTCTATTACTGCTTATTGGATTGTCATAATTTAAACAAATATCAACACTATTAAATAAGATTTTGGTATAGTCGGACATACCTAGTAAGAGTAGATTTGATACTACGATTTCAGTTGACGAAGTCTTGCGCAAATTATTACTTTATTAATTTAAACATAGAGCTGTATTACATCACAGTCTATTGAATAAGGAACACAATTATGTTATTAATACATTTGTAATCTTTCAAATAGGGAGTTAAGATGAATTTAATTAAAAATAGAGGATTGTAAGAAATTTGTAACAGACGTTTAAAATACTGCTTTGAGCAATTGCAGAAAGTTAAATCACCCCATATAATCACTGGAAATGTAGTAGAATACATGAATTATCGACTTCAAACTTCCAAAACCTCGTCTACAGAATCTAAAGCATGCAAATATGGTTCAATGTCAGAAAGGTTAGCTACGTTAATTCCACGCATTTTGGCATTGAAAGAATGCAACTGTTCCTCATTAAAAGTAGCTCTATTGATGGCACGTCGATATTGTCTTCAACGCTTGGCTCAGGTAACGGTGCATCTGGATCCATTCCATACTCTGGTAGAGCGTCCTAAATGAAGAAACAAAAACTATTTTGTCTGCAATGTATTCATTAATTTTCTTGTAATAAAAAAACAATTCAAAGACACAATTAAGTTTGGCTATTAAGAAATGAATTCGTTTAAGAGAATGAGCTACGGTGGCTCAGTTATAACTTCCAAATATCACCAACAAATGTTAGGCTAAGAGAATAGCATATACTGTCTTGCAGAACCGACAAAAACGAATTTTTAATTTGGTCTCTGCATGGTAAACTCGTGAAAGTTTTCCGAGCTAAAAGAAATTGTTCCTCGATATTGGACAAACAGTTTTCTGAAACTCTATAAAATTTGTCGAATACTGTCTGTTATTTTATATAAAGCAGATATGTTACAATCAGATGTCCTTTAATTGCTATTTTTAGTGACATGCATGGAATTTCGCTTCTTTATATTGTTATTGTAATGTTTTGCCGATTGTAAATTTGGTATGTTTTTATGATCTTGATATAATATATTTTGAAAATACAAGTACTTTCTACATTGTGAAGTTGTAGTCATTTGTTATGACTCTGGTAATCACATACACTGCCAATTAGAAGTACACACACAGACATTGATAAAATAATGGTAGGCATTTTAAGGAGCGTGCAGATTGTATAGTATCCAGTTTTAAATCGCTTGTCATGCTGGTTTCTTTCTTTACCAATATGCCACATTGCTTAATATGCGACAAGCTTCTCACCTGATCTAATTCTTCGAAGTATTCGTTAGCAATTTCTTGATTCTCGTTAAACATACGCTGCAGTCCAAGTATAAATAGCTGGCAGGGAGTCTTGTTGTTCTCAGTTCTCAATTTATGATTGTTCCATGAATTCATAAACTTGAATAGTCTGTCATTTATCACATTTTTGTACACATAATGCAAGCAGAAGACATGTTTCTCCGAATCTGGATCAAAAAAGCCATTGACTTCCAATGACACAAAAAGCTCATAAAATAAAGAAAGCACAGCATTATACACATCACGCCATAGCCTCTCTATCCTCGAATTATGGACACTTTTTCCAGTTAGAAAACTTCCCCTATTAAGGCCCCGACGAGGGTGTGAGAGCATGTACTGAGCAACTTCACGGTTTTCCACACCCATGTCCCCTCTTACTCGGGAAGGAAGGCCGCATCTGGAAACGGCTTCAGTGAAATGGTTTAAAACGGTTGAAGCTCTATTATCACAGTTGCAAGCTAGGTAGACAATAAGCCTTGTGAAACCATCGATGCATCCGTGTATTACAAAACGCCATCTGCAGAATATATGTATATCGCTTTCCGCGTTATATGAGACAAGAAAATGTATTGTTTTTCCTGCAAGGGATGGTTATAACAATGATAACACCGCACGTATTGTTAGCTAATATAAAGTAGATCACTGACATATTGCTTGATCTCTCACTCTCGAATGTCGTCCATCATAGCTTGCACTCCACATATATAAGTGTTAAATGTAAACTGCAGTTATTAAGATATTTGAAAGTAGCTAAGAAATGCATTATAGCTGAAGAAAATCTCCAAGTGTTCCTATTAAGTTTGGTAAGCAACTGAATGTCAACACATTCTTGATTCATTCTTATTAAACATTGTATTGATCAGATATTTGTAAGATTCATAGTTATTGGTGTAATTTCTTAATTAAACATGAATACTAAATGACCAAAAAACATATTGATGTCCATATGAACATCAAACATAGTTTCCTCAAAAATATGAAATAATATTTCTCTCTTGTCTTTATATTTATAACCAATGCAGGCAAATTGTATTTCGGCCTGTGCTTTGTTTACACAAATGGAGTAATAGCTTGCATTACTTGGAATAACAGGCGAGTTTCAACTGTACCAATGTTTGAAGCTGTTTCTGTTCCAAGCTTATTAATATTTATCTACCAAACATGTTAAAATCCTAAATATCGGATTAAGCTAATACTTACATTAACAAGTAACTAACTTCCATTGATGGATCTGATGTTGTGATGTCCTTGCCGAAGTTTCATGATATACGTCCGAAACTATTTAAGAGAACTGATTGATTTTTTTGTATGCTGTAACTTTTTTTCCTTAAATGTGTTCAGAATTAAAAGGTTTTATCTTGGAGATACCAAGATATAGAAAATTTGGAACACAATTATGTGTCTTTTAATTTTAGAATTTCGGGACCTAGTAAATTAAATTAACAAAACTTTGGGTACTGACAATAAGAGATTACACACAACTTTAATGTTTGCGCATGTCATGTAACTGAGTGGAACATTACCGTATCAGTTTGTGATTGCCATCCATATGCCACAAGGCAAGAGGGGACGGAACTGAATAAACCCTTCGCTCTATACACCGAACTGCCTCAATTGTTGTCCAACCGGATCTACAGTTCTAACTGCTCTCCTTATTCTATCTCTTTGTACATGGATACCTTGTGAAATGAGATGACCTTCGATTGTCTTTAAACCTAAAGAAACAAGTATTTAAAATATGACTACAAGCATTGAATTCATTTTTAAAAAACTTATTTATTTATTTGCAGATATAACATTTACAGTCTTTATACCATTCCAGGATATAATTAAGGATCTAAATGAATTAAAATTGTATTGGTCTCTTTCCACAGAATGACAGTTGCAAACCTAAACTATTTGTTTGCCATACAAAGAGGTTTTCATTTTGGGGGCAATTAAAATAATTTACTATCTAAAATTGTATTTATATACATATATTTATTTTATTCTAAAAACCTATAAATGTATCCAAACATTGGGAAGCGTACAATTATTCAGAATGTGAAAGTCTCTATAAAGTCGTGATCTAAGTTGCACACTTTCGCCTTAAGAGTTAATGATAAATGCTTGTGTAAATAATCATACTCACACCTATAAGCATGCTTTTGTTGTTGTATTTTTCAAGCTTAGTAGTGTCCAGATCGCTGCAGAGGTAGCAGACCACTTGACTGAATTTGAAATTTAATAGGATAAATGTATGCAAGATCGTCTGTTTGTTGAATCTGATTAACTTCGGACCAATACTTTCAAGACAGTCAAATGCCTTAAAGCTTTACATGCAAATCGAACTGCACTTGGTAGTCTATGACAATCACCGGCAGTTAAACGATATCGTCACAGTTTAAGAAAGCACTGATCATGTTTTAAAGGAGACCAGAAAGCAATGGAAATACAGAATAATAAAAACAACACAATAGAAGGAAACCTTATTCTGAAGTATCATATGTGACCACAATGCCAATATTTAAATATTGGCATATGTTCTATGAGCTGAATTTCCGCGATCTTGTGTGCAAAATTTCCGCACCTATTCGGTTAATCTCGTGATGTGACGTCATAGCGACTCTTAGCAGCCCGACTGGCGATTTTGTATTGCTTACGGGTATAAATAGCACATTAAAAAAAGGCTGTGGACAACACTTTTTTTCTCTTTTCGAAACGATAAAGGCATAAAGAATGTAGGGATACATTATTACAAGCGAGTCTATTTCATTGCAACACAATACAGCACTCCGTGCTCATTACATTTCACAAAGGAATGTTACTAGAGGGATCCGGAAAAATAGCAGCTCTATACTAAAAGTTAAAACTGTTCCAGACATACCAATGGATATTTTAAATCATGGGAAAAGTGTTGAACGTATATGTTACGAAAATAGACAGAAGGCCGAGTAAATGACCACAAAATGCAACAGTCAATTCCAGATATTTTATCTTCACCATCATTGCTAATAAAAAAAATATAACAGCCCGTCACCTATCATGATGATGAAATGAGTAAATGTATTTTCAAGATCACAATCTAAATCATATCACCACTGTCCAATGTGAAATTGAGATCTGACTTTAATCAAATGGAAACTTTGTTTAAAAAAATAAGATTCTTAACCCCTGACACGGTCTTGTTTCGAGAAAACATAATTTTCAGTAATCTTTAAAAAATTAAAAATATTATTTAAAACCAAAAACTTTCAGCCCATGCCTGTTACGCGTATAATGTATGAAAGGTAATCTGTAATGATTGGAATTGATATAAACAAATATCCCTTTGGCAGTTTAAATATCAGTGATTAAACGAAAAGAGGTCAGATAAAAATCATGCACTATCATTTTGTTGGCGTTTCGAATCAAACGAGACTTTTGTTAAGTAACATAGTCGCCATATTGGCGTAGGCAAGTCTGTTTTTAAGCAACAGGGGTAATGTAGTTCGCATATCTCGGAAGAAGATTCAACTTTTAAAAGTGCAAACCAAATCTGGTTTCCTCATGTTTGTCTCGCTTGCCATTTTTATTTACATTTGAGGAATGTCTAGTATTGCGTAACGGGACCACGTGATCTGTTGACTCATAAATATCGGAAAAACTCGGCAATTTACGGAATCGTGGTATCTTCAGCCCATGATATTGAATTTATAAACAGTACAGTCTAATTAAAATTTGTCAATAATTACATACATAAAAGGAATTTTTTTTTATTTCTGGTCTCCTTTAATATCTTTAAATACCATTCTTGTTGCAAATAAAAAGAGTTTTTAACACACGTCAGTTATTGTATAATTATCTTTTAGTCGGCGATTGGGCTATGTTGGGCAAAGTCGCTGTATGGAAAGATGACCAGGAGTCATTACAAAGCTAGAGTCGGTAATTGATCTTTAGAAACAGTTGCGGAAAAACAAAACCCCATCCACAATAAAAATGTCAAACCTTACATATCAATATTCAAATCAATGAACATATATTACAACTATTTTACTGTACACAGAGAAGTCATTTAGTTGAAGAAAAAGAACTCTTACCTGAACGAGGAAAGTTGTTGATTATTGAATGCACCATCGATCACTGAATCGTATCCCATGAGTCAAACGGAAGTTTGCTAGTCTCCGCTCTACAGTCCTCCTGCTTACCCCAAGCAAACTTGCCATATCTCCTGTTGTAAAGTAATTTTCTGTAGAAAAATTAATACAGACGTTATTGCAAATAATTGTCCAAAGCACGAGAAAGATTTTCCATTGAAAGGTTTATGTTATGTGGATATAATAGAGAGAATATAAATCGGTTAGTAAGGTCTAAAACACAACATTTCAGCGTATATAAAACATTAACAATCACTATATACACATTTTAATTATATGTGTATGATAATACAAAATTTGCACCAGGAAAACGTTGGAGCCCAAGTGCGATCACGACAGTTCAAAATCATCTGAATTCGTGGGCAAACGTTTGTACACATCATAAGGTATATAGTATAATTATTATTACACGTTGAACACTTAGCCATTTAACTTGTATTCCAAATATCCAACGAATAACGTTTCAAACAGGAAAATAAAATAATAATTATCAAACTGCGCGTGTAATTCTGATGCATGAAAGCAGTTGACGTAAATAAAATGCATGAGGTCGAAGCACGATGAGATGGCCCAATCACGTGTGACGTTTTATTAAGTGATGCAAATACCATATGAATATAAACTGTCAGACATTTTTTAAAATAATGTTTTACAGCATTTGCTAATAAAAATATTATTTAATTAAAACGAAAATAACAGCAATGGTTATTTTCAGACGCATAGGATATATGTTTTTAATAATATCCTATATTTTTTTTTCCACTTGATAAAAGTTTAGCGTTATGAAATAATTCCATTAATTTTGAAAAACTGCACTACATGAAAGAATCATGCAAACAAACCAAAGAAAACACAATTTTTCTTATAATGTACGGTAAAAGTATAGATTGTAAAATATCATTTTAAATCTTTGACAGTACTATATATTAAATTTCAATACATGGTTCTTGAAGGACTAAAATATTGGTACATGTTCCCATTTACTTGCAAACCTCCCAACACACACACACACACCGATGTTAAAACGAAAAGGCATCAACATGAAGCAAAGCAAAACATTAACAAAACTTAGTCATTTTATTCATAATGTCTAACCTGACTGTCACCTTAGAGTGCCATGCACTATCATTTTGTTGGCGTTTCGAATCAAACGGGACTTTTATAAGTAACATAGTCACCATATTAGCATAGGCAAGTCTGTTTTTAAGCAACAGGGGTAATGTAGTTCACCGTCTTTAATAATTTCAGTAATTCCGGAAATTTTTGGTGTCACATGTCTCTTACATGTGTATACAAGAGTTGTCCTTTTTATTTGCTCAATTTGGTCACTAAATATTAAACATGTATTTTTAATGATACTAAAGAAAGAATGTCATGTCTTACAATATTGAAAACTATCAACGCTTTAAAATGATATTTGCTTGCATACGGAAGCAGTATCAAATATTGAACATGAACATCAGAGAAATAAAGAAGATGGAAGCAGTACACACTGAATATGTGTTAGGGCATAAGAATGGAGCATGTATATATAATACAGTAGAACATGTCTTGAAAGACCAACTCTTTTACCCCAAAGTTTTGGTCTCTCAAGACAGGTGGTCTCTCATAACAGGTCACGATGTTATATAATCAATAAATTTGTGCACTGAGATTGTGGTCTCTCAAGACAGGTGGTCTCACATAGCAGTGGTCTTTCAAGACAGGTTTTACTGTATACAGCATGTTAGTGTGTCAGTTGAGTAAAGAAATTACCAATGAAAAATATTGTAGTTGTTCCTTTCTTATGTCATAAAGAGGTCTGCCCCTATGCCCAGTATAGACTTGCGAGGCTCTGTACTGGTGGTCTTCGCTGACTGGCATAGAATTAATATCGGTTTTGTCAAGGATACTACGAGCTTGTCCAAGTAGCTCAATCACTTCCACAGGCACTGATACATCCTGCAGGGAGTCCTCCATTAAAATCTCAATTCTACGTACCTGAGTCCTTATAATGTTTGCTGCTTCCATCCTATTTGACATACGCTCTTTACATTTTCTCAATTCTTCCATGATAAAGTTTACTAACGACGCCAATCCTGTTGAGCCAGAATTCATTTTTGTGGTAACATATCATCAGAGTGAAATGGAATTCAAAACGTACCCCATTATCAAGAATGGCAAAACTGTCTTTAGAGTCGATTGCGTTCATTTGTCATTGCAGGCAATGGAATTGTGTTGATTTGAAGAGGCAATGAACTGGAAGTGATACAATATTTAAATAGTTATAAAATCACACTTTCATCGCAAGTAATGAAGCTATTACATGTGTAATACATGTGTTACATTGTTTTTCCTGGAACAACGAGTGAATAATTGTGAGAAATGCTAAATATTACAGTGTTATTCCAATTCAACATGAATCACGTTCAGGGTCGGACCTGCTATAGGGGCTCAGGGGGCCGTCCCCCCCCCTCTTTAAAAAAAAGTACTCTGCTTTTGATAAAAGATGCAAAGGGGGTTCCAAATTTTTTAATTTTTTTAAAATATTTTTTTAGTGTTTTTAAAACATTGCAGTTTTTAGTCACTTTTGTTAGATCCCTTTTTCAAGGTTCAGATAGCACCAGATTGCACCATTTTGCATCCTTGAAAAAAAAATTTCAAGGGGGGGGGGGGGGGGCATGCATCCGGAACCCCCTAGAAGGCTTGGCGCTTCGCGCCTTCGCTTAACCCAATAACAAGTTTGCTCCCTCTCCCCCGGAAAAGCTTAGGTCCGGCACTGACGTTCGTATGTTATTTTAAAAATATCACTTTTAAATCACGAGATTGCTGAAAACATAACTCCAGACTATGTGGAATGCTATCTATGCTATTAGACTGACCGCAGTTGAAATTATAAGTACGAAATAAAAATGCTACATCCTGCAGACGATTATACGAAGTTTATTAAAGACCAAAATTCCTTTAAACATCTAGTGAAGGAATTTGACAAATTTGGGAAGACCTCTGGGTAAAAAATAAATCATGAAAAAACTTTAATACTGAAAATAGGGAGCTGGAGAGGAAATCAATCAGGATTACCACCACAGTTTAAAAAAAAGAAAGAGTGAATGCATTGTGCATTTATTTTTGGATAAGAGAAGAACAAGAAAACTATAAAAATATGAAACAGAAATTATAAACGAATGTGAACACCTGGGCACTTACGCCATTATGTCTAATGGAACGGGCCCAAGTGTCCAAAACGTACATGTACGCGTATATAAATGTTAGTACCAAGTCTATTGACATAGAAAATAAAAATTTAGAAAGAATTAGATAAGGAGATTATTAATTACATATGTGATTATAAGACACGCTACGTCAAGAGGGAAACTTTATATGGAGCACAAGAGAGGAGGACAAGCACTCTCCAACCCCATTTTTGATTAAGACTGCAAATATTATAAATAGATTTAAAAAGATTAAAGCAATACCAACATCAAATTTGGGAGAGAATATACATCTACTGGTTTGGGTTCACAAGGAGAAACGGATTGGGGGGGGGGGGGAAATACCAAGAAAATTGAGACATATCAAAGAAATACTAACCAAATATAGGGATATAAAAAGTTTATGGGACCAGGAGGAAAAACTAACATATAGATACATTAAGAGAGGGAGAAAAAAAACAACACTAAATGTAAAGTAGAACAGGAGAACATAGAGATTAACTGGAAAAGAGCATGGGGGCACTGGACCAAAATTACGCTCCATAAAAATACAAAGCCTCTGCTTGAAATACATGCACAATGCCTGGTTGATAGGAGAGGTAGCAGTGAGACGTGACATGGTCAGAGTATCGACAAAATGTCATCTGTGTAAAATAAGCCACTTTTAGTAAACTACGCACAATGATACAGTGCGAGAGCAGGAAAACATGTAAATTGAAAGTGATATAAGAAATAAGCAAAGGGAGGAGATATTAAAAATCAAATATATAAAGACTGCAATAAATAAAAAAAATTATACAAAATTACAGAGTACATAGTAGACACCATGATGTCCTGTGGGCAAATAATTGTGATAAAGAGGTAAACAGAAGTATAAGGGGATAAAAAGAGTGATTAATTTTTTTCTATCTTTTTTTGTTGTTGTTTATCTTCTTTTTTCTTTCTTTTATATAGACAAAATATACCTGGGGAAAATAAAGACTATGACATCATGGGGCTAAATCACATGTCGCAACGGGAAGTGGACAGGCACGTGAAAGAGTTTTGAAAAAATACCCCATGTAGAACATAAAGAGACCAAGTACAGATATAAAACACAAACAGGGGCTAATTCATAGGTTAATATTTTACTAACTCTTTATCAATCTTAAAACCATACAGCTCCCGTACTGTATGGTTTGACCAACCCACAGATGGAAAATAAACAATTTTAGATTCTTTCTAATAAAATATTTAGATAAATTAATAAAAAGGAGGCCTAACCCGACTCAGGAGAAACATAATGAAAATATAGAGGTGTAGACCTTGAATCAAGCGTAACCTACCTATTGATACTCCTAGAACTACCACGAGAAACGACACATATTAGCACGAGATTAAAACAATATATAAAAAAATTCCCAAGAAGAAAAAAAAGAGGAAAATAAAAATAGTACACCTTTTTATCGTCAGAATTCAAAAAACCAAAAAAATATAATCGAATATAACATAATAATATATATCGGGTCCTAAATCCAAATTAGTAGAAAAGAAATACAATTGGGAAAAATAACACTGAATCTAAAATTTATGTCTCAAGCATATATATCAAATAGCATGCACACAATATAGCACCACTACATATAACAGATACTGAGACCTAGGCGACCTCTAGCAAAGGAAACAAAAATACATAGGAAATAACTTCGAGCAAGGCGAAGAAGAGAAAAACAGGCTCTGACGAACAACCTTTTTACATAACACTAAGGAAACATAAATACCCCATCAAAAATTCTAAGACTATACACAGTACAGCACAATAAGGGTGTACAAACATTACAGCACAATAAGGAGTACATACAGTACAGCACAACAAGAAAATAATTGGAAATCGATTTCAGCCAGAGAGATTGACCGTTACTCTAAAACAAAGTGAAGGAGAAACTGGACCGAAATCCCACCAGCTGATGACAAATAGAAGACAGCAGGCGGTGATTAAATTACCATGCAAGACCGAAAAGCGTGCCCGCATCAACCTACAAACTAATGAGAAACGGTTAACGCAGAAGAGACTAACATAAGGACACCTACGATTGATTAATATTAAATACCACAGGGGAGAATTAGCAGTAAATGACCAGGAAATAGAGCCAAATAAAAAAAATTCTTAAACATAGGGCAAATCAAGAGCTAATGAAACTTAGCCAACAATTTTCCTTATCAGGCCTACAAAGAAACAAACCAAAAAGTCATATTGTCTCCGGAAAGCCATCTTAGGTTGCTAGTAAAATTACACCAGAGATTCTTTTGATCTGCATATTTTCCATCATGTCCATATGTTGGAAAAAAAATTTCAATCCCATCCCAGGGCAAAAGCAACCGAAGCTTGCTATCTAAATAAAACCCGCATGAGTTGATGTAATTAATAACGTCATCATGGTCACTTCGGCTCATGCATAACTACATACCAAACAAAATATTTGAAAAATGAAAATTCAGGAGCAGGACTCGAAAGTGAGAGTCTTGAAACTGTAATACAATAAAATAAAATAAAGGGGAAATATATAAATAAAGAAATAAAACAATTTGTGACATAATAGTAAACGGAAGCATGACTCTACAGTGAACAAGCTAATCAGAAATGGAACGCCAATGAGATTTTATGAAAGAATTCTGCAACCGTCCAGTTGAGAACTAATGACAATAAATAAACAAAAATGACATATCTTAACGATAGATTGATGACAATATCCACTTTAACAAAGCTTTTTCCATCACGTCTGCATGATGGAAAATTTCAATCCCTTTTCGGGGAGAAAGCAACGAAAGTTTTTGATATATAATACAACACACATATGACGATTTATTTACGTTGATGTATTACCCTAAGGGTATCACTCACAAATCGGTGATGCTGTTTTTTTTTTTTTTTAAATTTGATATAATCCAGTATCCATCGCCTTTCGTTGTTATTTTCATACATCAGTACTCATTAGCTAAATTTTGGGTTCATTCAAGCATGATATGTGCTTCTTCTTCGCCATAAAACACTCCAAGAAGGCAAATGTTTATTGGTCACGTATTAGTCTTTCAAAATGTATGACAAAGCCCCCCTCCCCTTCCATTTTAATACTTTTGGAAAGAAGTGTGGTGTTTTAAATGCACTAAGAGTCGCGAATCATGATTTCTAATAAAATTAGTTTCGATTATCCCAGAAGAAAACAAAAAGAGAGAAAAAACAGTAGGTAAAAGAAGATTTCTTACATATAGAACTTGGACGAATAATGCTTATGCACGTATGGCCGGTAACATGAGACATGTTGATCAAATAAAATCAAGATTTAATCTCTTTAGTTGATAGATCTCGCTTTGTTGAAGCAGAAGAAACTCGCGCAGAATTTGAAGAAAGAAAAAAATACACGCACATTCATTAATGTGGATAAAATCACTTTATGCTGATTGGAAAACGTGGCTCTTGTTTATAAAATACGAAAAGAAATACTTGCCTTTGCTTTGCTCTGCAACTGTCCTATGCAAAAATCTCAGCTGAATGATGTAAATACGACCGTCGATTCTGTTTCGGGGTGCTGACATCATACGTCATAGATAACAGCGCCCCCCTGTGATTGTTTGGATTTACGCTAGTTGATTCGTAGTTTGATCAGATGGTTTGCTTTCAATACGTTTCATTTAATACCACATCATTTGGAATATGAGCTGATCATTCCATTCTGCTCTTCAGACCATTTCAACTAATTCCAGATCATTTGGAATCTGAATACATCATTTGATTTTTGGGGTTAAATCATTTAATTCAAGACTACATAATTTCATTTAATACTACGTTATTTGGAAGCAGAATTCATCATTTCATTTGTTGAGTTAAATCATTTTATTTCATACTACGTACTTTCATTTAATAATATATCGTTTGGAACCAGATTTCATTAATCCGTTTTGTTCTTTAAATCATTTTATTTAATACCAGATGATTTGGAATTTAAATTCATGATTTCATTTGTTGAGTTAAATCATTTCATGTTAGACTACATCATTTTATCTAATACCACGTCATTTGGAAGCATATATCATCATTCCGTTTTGTTCTTTAAATCATTTTATTTAATACCAGATCATTTCATTTAACGCCACATCATTTGAAATCTGAATTCATTATTTCATTTTTGGGGTTCAATCATTTCATTTCATGCTACATCATTTCATATCACACAACATCATTTGGAATCTGAATTGATCATTCCGTTTGTTTGGTTAAATCATTTTATTTCACACTTGATCATTTCATTTAATACCACGTCATTTGAAACTTACAAGCATCATTCGGTTTTGTTCGTTAAATCATTTCATGTGACACCACATCATTTGGAATCTGGATTGATCATTTCATTTGCTAGGTTAAATCATTTGATTTCATACCAGATCATTTGATTAATGTACACCGAATCGTATTGTGTCTACCTTCTCATCTAAAAATTAAAAAAGTTATCCCCTTCCCCGATTTTTCTTCTTTAAAACTTCGTGTTCGTGTCTCAAATTGATCAATAATAAATACAAATGCAATTTACTAGTACTATATCTTTCGACTAATTTCCACTCAAGTAATAAATAAAATAAATTAAAAAAATCTCTCCATCGCATCGCTTCATCGTTCCCTCGCCCCTCGCCCCTCCAAATACTACACGATGAGAGATGGAGCGATGCGATGGAGAGATTTGTCATTTATTTATTGAGTGGAGATTATAGTCCTGAAATAAGTATGACCTATAAAATATATAAATGACCAAAAACAAATGTAGGAAATATTTTATTGTCATACAAAAGTTGTCTCTTGTCTGATCTCTCTCTCTCTCTCTCTCTCTCTCTCTCTCTCTCTCTCTCTCTCTCACACACACACACACACACACACACACACAGACACATACACACCCCCTACATAATTAACGATTCGTTATTATATTTATTCGGTATAATCTGAAAGTACATCACTTTCTCCAATTGGTCATTTATAGTACTTTTTAGTCCGTTCTGATTTTTTCTGTTTCCGCTGGCCTGTCTTTTTTCAAACATTTTCCGAAACCTTGAGACACTTAAATTCTATGCTGCTGGCACTGATATATCTGGATTTTGTTGCTGATGGTGGTTTTGCCAGGATAAATTTGTGTATATGCCTGTCTTTCTCCATTTGTGATATATCATGCCATACCAGTTGTGGAATAACATGATGTTCCATTGAAGATGCTAAACGCCAGTCTCCTTTGCTATAAATAGTACATCTAATAAACAGAATTTGGTTTTTAAAAATAGTTCCGATCACTTCAATAAGTTCAGGAAACTTGTTTCTGTTCCAATTAACTACCGCTTTTAGCATATGGTTTATGGACTCGCTGTTAACGTTAAAACACTGAAAACGTTAAGTGTTGATTTTGCCCTACACAAATCTTTGCCAATTTGATTTGAAAACTGGCAATTGTTGTAAAAAGGGTTCCAAATTCTGACATCTGGAATCAAATTCCGTATAATTTGAGGTAAATATTATTCCATCTTTTTTTCCAAAAATGATTTGGAGTATTCGGTTACGGGCCAGTACACATGCCCCATTTTCTTGAAGATGTCGTTCGACATTGTCATTAAGGAGTTTGGTACATATGAAAAAAATTGCATGCGGAAATTTGGCTTTCAGGGAGTTCGTCATGCTCTTTTACTTCATCACTTCCAATGCTTTATCGTGCATGGTCCAAACATAACCGGAATATCGTTAGTTCTACTACTTATCACACATCGGTTTTTGTAGTAAATGACTGTGACATAGAAAGGTCCCAAGTTGAAATATATTCATCCTTGGCCATTCATGATATGGAGAAAATGGATAGACCTACTGTCAGTAATAATGACAGAAATCAAAAATTTCCCACTAAACATCTCCAATGAAGATATAGAAAGCATTAATGGAGCCATTGCATCCATTACAGCAATGAACAGTAATGGGGTAACAGTCGAGGATATGAAAAACATCAAGGATGATCCAAATGTATTTTGTGATTTGTTGCCATATATTGATGTCAGTGATATAGATGATGAGGATGTACAACCAATTAATGAAGACAAAATGAAAGAAAACAGAAAAAGAGGAAGATGAGGATGAAGATTATTAAAATATTAGGTCAAAAGTTGATGCCAATCAAGATAATCTCCAAGATGTTCAAGCACTCTTTGAAGAAATACAGATACTATTTATGTCGAACAAAGATGAAACTAGTCTGCGGTACTGATAGAAGCATACGAGAGTATCAAGATCTATAACAAGAAACACCGCAACTATTATGCCGTCATCCTGCACATATCAGTCGTAGAGATGATGATATAGTAACATTAAAAGTGGTTCCCGATGATATTTTTGGAGAAGGGTGAACTGCATGAAACAAATGAAACAGTTATGTTTGCACCTGACTATAAGATAGCAAGAAATATATTCAAGCTTATAGGTGTGAACAAAAGTATGCAACGTTTCTTTCAGATTTTCCAGTACTGCACTTGAGAAAATCCAGAATCATGAATTTAATATCAGCTTATGAAACATCAGGCCTCATTCATATACTGAACTATATGAGAGATGATGATATTGAAAAAGACTGCAGTAAATTCGTAACTATCAAGAACACTGAGATAGCCACGCGAAATGTTTGGCGATTGTCAGCAGCTTTGCATATCTCGGTTATCGTGACGTTCATCAACTCGCTACCAACTTCGCATGCATGAAATATAATTTGTGTGATCAGCAGTTATTCGTCAACCAGCTTGAAAAAAGCGAGGAGATGATATTGCAGCCAAAATAACAAAACTTCGGGGATTCCATAGGCAAAATATTAGGGAGAAAAACACCTTCCAGGGTATAATTATTGTGGATCTGGAACCAGACTCGATATCCGAATCGATGATCAAGACCAGCCCTGACCCGTCGAATATCCAATAAATGCTATTGATAAGGCGTATCATGCTCATGATGTTGCTTATAAAATCAGCAATCTGCAACACAGACATATCGCAGACGTGAAATTGATTCATGCGTTAAATTCTATCACTGATAAATCATTCAAAGCAAAATTAGCTTCATGGTTGATAAAATAGTAAATTAATGATGGGTACTGGTAATTAATAACAGCATGGAATCTATTTATTATTCCCCAAGAGGATACTGAAGGGGTAAATCAGCAATCGATAAACTCGCTAATGCCGCAAAAGTGAAAAATGCCACCGCGGCGGATTGGTTATCTAAACAGGCGAATGACAGATTTATCTACCACCGCCTAAACAAATTAACTTTGCACATTTAATGTAAGCGTCCCTAATGAAGTTTATCAGGCTGATATATTATTTCTGCCGGATAACACTGTTAATAAACAAACATACAAGTATGCGCTAACCGTAGTTGATGTTGCGAGTAGATACAAACAAGCTGAACAATTAAAGACAAAGTCATCAACTGAAGTAGCTTCTGCGTTTGTAAGGATTTATCGACGAGGTCCTCTGCAGTGGCCAAATCTATTACAAGTTGATCCTGGCAAGGAATTTCAGGGTGCAGTGTTATCAACAATGAAGCATCATAATGTCACCACTTATTCAAGTTGTATTAAATGCCGAAGATGGTTCCAAGAGAGAATTTGCAAAACGATTAAGTATACGCGTAGAAGATATTTTAACATTACAATTTCCTTGGTATAATGCAATGCAATTTACGAAAATCAGTCAGTGATGTCAACGATGAGTATTTTGCGTTGATACTCACCGCTTGAAATAAAATAACACAACCACAAACAACCATCCTCAAACATAATAATGACCCAGATGGGGCAGGTAGGCATATTGCTCCTCAAAATGCGATTATATCCTCGGTGGTTGCTGTAAATCTAATATGTGACGCTATCGATGGAAGTTACCAAATAAATCTCTTGATCAAATCAAGCCCAGCAGGTATATTTTATATTCCTTTGCACCAACGGCTCCACCCGGATTTTTAATAATTGAGGAGCCAACAAATCCAGTGTATATGCGATGTCATAATGATTCATTAGCGAGAATTAATTTTATACTCACTGACCAGTCCAATAATTTGATTGACTTAAGGAATGAGACTTTACAAATTAGTCTGTATGTGAAATCCTAAAAGACTTTCATCGTAAATGATTTTCACCTTAAGACATTTACCAAAACTTTTATTTTATCTGAAACAGTTCCGGTCTCCGTAAAGGCCCTATTTTTGTTTGAAAACTTGATCTATCTCTCTCTCTCTCTCTCTCTCTCTCTCTCTCTCTCTCTCTCTCTCTCTCTCTCTCCGTAGAGACTTTATCTTTATTTGAAAACTTGTCTATTCACCATTCTCTCTCTATCTAGTCTCGTCTGCCTGAAATAGTTTCGGTCTGTCCACCCTTCTTGCTGCTACTTAGCAGATAAATATGGAGACAATTTGTATTGGACAGTTTGGGTCAAACGTCATATATCAAATGGCAAATTTACTCTTGTTACAAGGATCTTTAAGCTCTATTTACATTTTTGTCAACATCAGTACTCGTTTGTCTCGGTAGAAAACTTGAATAAACACATTGGTACTCTCCTATGACACCACCACTCCCTCTATATCTGTCTCTGTCTCGGCTGATTCATGGTATCATGGAAAGAATATGCACATGCGTAAAGTCTGACTCAGCACAGGCTATAGTAAATAAAACAGAAAACGTCACTTTAGGCATTTATCAGACATCAGCAGGAGCTGAGTATATTCTAAATTTGGAAAAATAATTATCGATGTGGAAAAGACATTTACTTTTATAAATTCCAAAATCATTTTCCTTGGTGAGTTTTGCAGAACATTTTATTTCTCCTATCACTGGTTCAACACAAAATGTTTGCCTTGTCTCAAGTGTATTGTAACACAAATCAGGGCCAGATCAGGTGAAGGGTCGAGAGGTTGGGGTGGGTTCCAAAATTTCAAAAGGGCCTTGCCTTTCCGTGAAAGGGCACCAAAGCAAAAGTCTCTGTGTCTATTGACTAAAAGTGTGCATAATACAAAATGAGAATAAAATGGTGGCCAAATTTCAAGTGACGTGAATACATGTGTGTGTGTGTGTGGGGGGGGGGTAGCTTTGGGTGGCCCTACAAACAGTTATATACAATAAATATTACATATACTAGAAAGTGATACTGCAAGACATATAATGTATGATCTCGTTCTATGGCTAACATAAAATTCATTTTTAATTCTTGTTTATGTTTATGTAAACTTTATGTATACTTTGACAATTCTTTTAATTTACATATCATCATAAGGAAAATAAATAGCAAGTTCGTTTATTTGTACCTTTTAAAGGTTCAGTTTAGTCTGCAATAGATGTGGAACATGTTCTGTACAACAGTTTTGTTTGTTTGTTTTTTATGGTTTAACGCCATTTTTCAGCACAATATAGGCTATACATGGCGGCCAGTATTAATGGTGGAGGAAGAAACCGGACAACCCCCGGAAATAACCACCGACCCACGAGAAGCTACTGGCAAGCTTTCTCACATAACTACATTTGCCGAATCTTAGACTCGAACACACGCAGACAGAGGTGAGATGGCAGTGGTCCGTAACGGACAGCGCTTTAGACCACTCGGCCACTCGGGGCCCCTTCTGTACAACATTGTTGCAGATCAAGAGTCATATGTAAAAAATGGTGGCATAGCAAATTATTTTTTTCATAAGTTCATGTGTTTACCATCTTAGAAGTTATAAAATTATTATGTGATTTTGTTGTTGTTGCTTTTACAATGCAGATTTATTGAAATTTCACAAGCAGGCGCATCAATCTTTGAGACCGACAAATTACAATATGGGATGTAACAACATTTATATGGACTATTTATAAAACCATTTAATATGTTCATATATGGCTGGGGCGAAAATGAAGTAATAAACCTGTTTAGTAGACTGCAATGCATATGAAATGACACTCATTATATTGTCACAAACACCTGAAACAATTGCATATTTGATTGTTATGTGGACTAATAACCGGGTGTATGCAGTAGTTTGCATCAGCCAGGGAGAACTCATTAGGCTCACACAGTCATGGGCTTTGGATGATGATAGTAGAGGTCCTTTCAGCTAGGTTGTCATATTACCATGGATAGAAACTATCCAAATTTTTGGGGCCTGTCCTATGAGCAATTAAGATTATCTACCTTGCATTTAGATGCTTGTAATTAACAGTAATGTTTTGTTCAGATTGTCATTAAGTATATTAGTGATGAATAATACAAAAACTGAAACTCACACAATTTCCAAAGAAAAACATGCTGGGAATTCTCAGTATTCTTTATGCAATGAAAAACAAATCGAGGCTGGTTTTAGCTGGTTGATGGTGAAGAAATATGAATTTTAAATTGTGTAGCTGAAAACTTGCAGCTTGACCATCTTATTCGGCAGGTTCTTTCATTGGTTTCTCTTTCGTAAGCATCGACAAGAAGCACTTGCCGCTTGCTGCATTTGTTTGTCAATTCGTTTTGTTTCATCTTATGATATCGCCGACAATGTACCTGTTATGCGTGAGAAGAGAGAAAAGCAACAACAACAACTAAATAAGGTAAAAATTCAACAACAGAAAGAAGAAAAGCAAAACAATACAACTAACATTGACAGCAGAAAGAAATTTTACTTTTAAAGAAAAAGAAGGAATGAAGGGAAGAAAAAGATTCAAAAGACAAGAAGAGTATGAGATGATGGAAATATCACTTGCTGGCTTACGACGAATGCCTAGATGAATATAATATATAAAGTCGGTAATTTTTGCTCATTATTGCTTGCGACTTTACTAATCTTTACACCCTTCCTATGTGCTTCTACCCTTGCATTTTTGCGATGGTGCCACTATTTTCGAAACTAACACTATATATTTGAAGTATAAAATCAAAACTTCACGACAGTATGTATGTATGTATATATATATATATATATATATATATATATATATATATATATATATATATATATATATATATATATATATATATATATCTTATTAGGTACGTCTTCATTTATATTTGTCCGTACACCTAATACCTATATACAAGAACGTATTCATAAAGTCAACTAACTCACATTAATCTTAAACCTTTACCGAATTTGGTAAGCAAGATATACGTTGTTTTTTATTAGGAAAAAATCGGTTTTTGAAAAAAAAACTTGTTTAAATTCGAAAGGAGGGAAGAGTATCGTTGTAAGATATAAATGAGATGGTTTACACAATGCGATTTGTATGGATTTCAGCTGATTTTGGTGGATTTGGTTGTGGATTTGAGTGGATTTGGGTGGATTTGGGTGTTTTGTAACACCGCTTAAAATGTGCATGCGCTACAGAAAGAAAAAGAAAAATACAAAATGGAAAAGAATACTAATAGCTGACATCGCTCACTTGCTTCACATGACAGACTTCACTATTTCACAAATCAGGCTTGTAGTCAGGGCCGTATTATCCATAAGGCTGACGAGGCTGAAGCTTAGGGGTCCACCAAGAGCAGGGCCCATGCAACCTTTAGCCATGCCATGGCAATGCTGCGTAATCGAAAATTCCACATTAAAAAAATTCCTACTCCATGCCACATCAATCAGACTGCTGCTAAATTCCACCTTTTTAAATCACTTTTGGTAAGTTTATATTAATTAAAAGAGCGAGAAATTCGCGGGTGGATGTCGAGGGGCCCAAAGTAGCTCGAAGCCTAGGGGCCCTACCATTGGTTAATACGGCACTGCTTGTAGTCGAAAACATAATATCTCTTAAACCGTATATTATGCTGATTTTGCCTATTTTCTTAAATCATAATTTAAAAACAAATACAAAAGTTTTCTCTTTTTAATTCATCGTAACTTGCAGTCGCTTGGAGGGGGAAGGTACGTCATTTCAACTTTTTTCAAGGGGGGGGGGGGGTGTGTGTGTGGCAAAACAGCAAAACATGACGGGCTTGCTAATTTTCATATATTGGCTACACAGTTTTTACAGCATATGCAAATTCGAGGGAGGGGGGTGTTAAATTACGTCGCGAGGGGGCACAATGTGTCAGTCTAGACACAAATCTGTCTCACGCGTCAATCTAACAAAAAAAAACGTATACAAATGTCTATGAATGATAATATAGAATAGTATGAGAGTGATGCCGCAAAGCCACTCGATCATCAGCAAGAATATTGATTACAAAGTTGATACAAAGTCACAAAAAAGTCTAACACATTACAATGCGTCAGAATGAACGTTAAAATATCACATCGGGCTTTGAACGAACGTGTGTGTTGTTGATTAAACTCACAAAAGAAATAGCTGAAAGTTCCGAGTGTATTAAAATGACTACTAAGGCCACCATGGAGCCGATGGTGGCGCTCATGGGAAGAGAAGAGGAATATTGTTCAGTTTCCAAGAGAGCCAAACTTACCAAGGATATCAAGAAAGTCACAACAGCAACTGTAGAGACTATGGTGAGTTTGCTAGAAGCAAATGAGTGTATGTAAGAAGACGTTGAAGAAACTGTTGGTGAACTTGAGAAGACGTTAGAGAGACACGTGCCAGAATACCAGACGTGCAACCCGAATACAAGTCAGAGTTAAAAACTCCGTCCCAATTCTTAAACGAAGACGCTTGCCAGGAATTCTGTATAGATCCTATAAATTTCGCTCATAATAGAATCGACATCCGAACTGGAGAGACTATATAATAAAACAACAAAGACAAATCCTAAACATATGGATGGTGAATAGACTAAACTGGTATTCAAGAAATTTAGTGGAAATAATCGAGCTACCGGTATTCAGTGGGTACATTTCAATCAAATACTGAATCCATATAGGTGTTAAGAATTTTACAAAAGTGAAGCGTCATAGAGAGATACTTTTTAAAAGCACAGTACCTCAGTCAGTGATGCAAGAATAACCACAGCTTAAATTAGCACGTCAACATACAACAAAACAAAGTCCTGGGGCGCTAATATCTCGCCCAGCCCAATCATTGAATACACCAGAAGAAATCCAGCGTAAATTTCGGGAATTCAGGAGCATGCTACGACAACAACCTAAAAAGGAATGTAGAGCAAATTAAGAAACGATGGAGTGGCATAGACAACAAATAAAGAGGTTTTCTCAGGATGATAATAATAAGGATGAAGTGGCAGGAGAAACGGTCTAACCAGATCTACGAAAGAGACGTTATACAAGAACAACACAAAGAAATATCTTCAGCACCCTGACAACATGAAGAAGAGCAACATATATGGTATCAACAACATGTAGTAAGCATACCGAATCCGTAATCACTGGCAGAAGAACAAGCTATAATGGATAGGTACAGAAAAAAGTATTTTAAAAACTATTATGACAGAATTTTTGAGTAAAGGTATTAAGATTGAATTTTTTGCTAAATTGTATTAAAACTAATTTGTTATTAAAGTATATTGAAAGTAATTCTTCATTAGAATATATTGATATTAGAGCATATATATTTCTGTACTACTGTATACTATATTAATAAAGATCGCGCTTTACGAGCAAATGCAAAACCCCGTAAAATACATTTCTCTTGTATACAAAGGTCAGCAATTTATATTTAGTGGAAAGCTGCTAAACAGGGAAATTCCTAAATCCCTAATGGAAGAGTAAGTTAGATAATTCATGCGTTTCCATTGGGAAAGGATGAGAGTCCTGTGTTCTGATTCAATTTGAGCGAACCCTCGCACTGCGAATAATTTGAGAGCAGCTTAATTAATTCGTTCATCGAGAGTCAAAATACCTCTGTCTTTCCTTAGAAGAAAAACTCATCTGTGTTTGTAAATTTCTTTTAAGGAATATGTACTTTTTTATTGAAAGACAAGAAGAATTCGCTAACAACTTAAAGTTTAGATTTAATTGGTGCGGACGGATTCTTTAAGTAATAAAGTATAATGTTTTAGTAACCAATTCAAAATTAGTATAAATTCAATTTGGCAAAAAGCGTTTTTTCAAAATGATTGTTGCAGTACGGTAATCGCAACTATCGAGTTCTATACTCTTTGTCTATCGTCAAGTTAACTGAGGTTTAATGTGGTTGTAGATGGGTCGGCATCAAACTGATACAGGTCTGTAAATTTCCCAACAAGACTGTAAAGGTTGCTGCTTATTCCATTGTGGGGTCGGGTACTCATAGTTAATTTAAATTAATACAGAAGACCCACCCTGGTTTGATTTTGTCAGAAATTGAAGTAGTGATAGAGAGATGTAAAGCTCTGAGACCCCACCCCCGCCCCCTTCAGTCAGCGATGCCGACAGTTAAGTTAATAAATACACAAATTGTGAAATTCAAATAACAACAATTCAATATATTTCATACAGTCATCTCTCAAATATAATTCAACTAAACCCTATCATTCGACTAAGCGACGGCTGTTTCGTCCTTCACTTTTCATTTTGTCTCCCTCCGTTCTTCCTTCTCTCTTTTGTCTCCCAGAGACTCGGACTACTATATTGGGTAATTCTCTCTGGTCCCCACAAGATTCTAAAGTATACATACAAGGACATTAGTATAGCATATTCCCCTTGATATGTAAACTCACACTAACATTGGTATCATCAGGTATGCCATTACCGTTTTTTGGCCTCGCTTTCGTGAAATCGAAATACATTGTTCCTGTATATATATATATATATATATATATATATATATATATATATATATATATATATTCTCAATCTTATTAGACAAACAATATTATATAATCAGACGCATTTCTGTACAATGCACTTCTACAAATGTACATAGATATGAACATATCGATGTTTTGATATATCAGTGCACATGATACTCCAACAATTATACACAAATATGCAAATTCCCATATTAATGTTGGACACCGCAACCATGATACAAAGTTTATAATTCAATTTAACATTTGCAAATCTATAATATCAAATTAATAAATGCACGAGGTTACTACGACTTAACCCAATAATGAATTACAATGTTGATTAGGGTGGCCCTTAAACATAGAAAAAACTTTTTTTTTTATTTCTCTAGCATCTGAACCCTCAGAGTGGTTCCATTTATTGTAAAAACAGATGAGAAAAAATATTATGAAAAAATATTAATATATACTATTAAATGAATCAATGCACGAGGTTACTACGACTTAACCCAATAATGAATTACAATGTTGATACTAGACATCACATTGCATATATCTCAAAATATGCATGTATATCAAACACTATGAATGAGTCAAACTACAAATGGTAATTCTACGTACTAAAGTGTATAAATACTGCAATAATTAGAGTACACTTACTTTAAAGTAATATTTTACAACAATCTAGCAAATAGTCTAACCTGTTTTGAAGCTCCTGTTTATTCCCAGAATATAAAAATCCCGCCAATAACGAACGGCATCGGAGTTGCTTATTTACCTTACAAGTTACATTCCGCAAAATAATTGTAGCACTACTAACATTTTGGTTCTCAAGATAATATATTTAAACTTGAGATTATAATGTTTGGCACGCCTAGCTCAATTCCAATTATATGTTGGTTCATAATGATCAGACACCGCCCCTCCCAACCCTTTGTAAAGGATGATTATGACCCCCTTTGATGCTCTTTGTTGGAAAGTGATGATAGTTGAATTAGGGTCATCATTGCAAATGTAGAAAATTGGTAGTATTCATAATTAAAACTTTTACGTCATTTACATAATATCACGAAGTGAAGGCCGGCCGTACTGAATATTAATTTGTGAAAATAAAACAAGCAACCAAAAACAATTGTGCAGTCACACTGAAACTTTCTCCAGCAAAATTAATTGGATGTGTCACCGTGTGGTTGATCCAGTGAAATACAGTCCAATACAATAACACTTCAGGAACATTAAAATTATACAAGTCACATACATGCAAAAGACTAGTGCAATATTTCAATTGCTTGCAGAGATTCCAGCATTACCAGCAGCAGTGTCTCCAGCGGTTGTAAGAGTTGCAGCGTTATGGGGCCATTTGCATCATGAATGGTTTAAAAATAGCGTGTGTGGCCATATAAAATTGGAGGCCCTCGATTATCAGGTGCCGTCATCTAATACCTTCATTTGACTATGCCAATACAAACACGTTGGGATGGTGTCATATATGGTCATCTTCTTATTGCACTGGAGCACAGGTATTGATTTCATATTAAAGTACGCGTATTACTATTAACATTTACAGACGTTACTCAGCTTGACAACACGGTACTGATGTGTTATCAGAGCCGATTTGCCACCAAATCAGATTTGTCGAGTTTACTAATCGTGTTGTTAGTGGTGTCGATCCGTTTAAGCTTGAGATTTTTGAAGACCAAACTGGTAAACTATGAACGTCAAACGTACACTTTAAAGATATTTTTGTCAAGATAAAACGTCACTCTGTCGTAAAACAATCGGGCTTACCTCACTGACAATGGAGGAATTAGAGACAGCGTTGTGTTCTTTGCTCATATCGAAGCATATATTGATGCTGAGGTTACGAGACAATACGTGGATCATCAAATCGGTAAGTGTCCGCCCCACCACATGCAGTATTGTTTTAGATTTTTACAAAATTAATATTATTCAAAGAAGGAGAAAAATTGAAACGTGAATCTTCGCAAACGGCCCTTTTATATTAACATCTCTTTGCAAAGGGTTTTGATGGAACAAAATGTCACAGCTTAAAGGTATGCAATCATACTTGTTTATCATAACTGGAACATAATGTACGTGGGATCGAATAGGAATTTTCAGAAGTAATTAGCGGCATTTTGATTGCTGATATTTAAAGCCAATATCATTTGTTTCCAGGTCAAATAACGAAGTTTATACATTTTTACACAATTGCATTGTCAGCATCCCATGTCGCCCGAGATGAAATTCAGTTGGAATTAGTCGGTGTTTATCATGACGGGTACTTAATTGTCTGTAGTTTTTCTGTTTAAGATAAGATTTCTGTCATTTTATATAAGTAATGGAATCTGACTGTGGTGATGTGGTTGATAAATTTACCGACTAGATGTTGGATCATCAGGCAGCGGATGTCAACACTTGTAACAATTTGCTCCATTTCTCGAGGAATATCTATATAAAAGTGGTGTTACCAAACTCTCATATGAACCATCATATATTTTTGTTAAGGGTCAAATCGAAATTGCCATTGGGTTCACCCTGATTTACCTAAGCCAGCTCGAGGACAGTTATGAATCATCGCACATTCACATAAACACGTCGAAGCGTTAACTTCAGCGGAAGATGCAAAGCACACCGAAATTGTTTCTACAATGGCGAAGTGGCATTCATCTATGTATCCACTCCAGTTATATTGACAATCAAATATTTAAACCAACACTGACTCAGATAAGAAAAGAAAGGTCTTGGCTGTCATTCATCAAGGAAACATTTGTCGGTTAATAGTTATTGGGCTAAGACGATCATAATGTTATATGTGAAAGGTTCTGGCGTAATAGTTGTTTTGTGTGAAAGGATGCCCAGAATGCACAATCGCCAGAGATTTAAGCATTCCCTAGGTAAAACTATTTTATAATTAAATGACAATTTAGCCAGTAAAAAGTATTATCTGGTTAGAGGTGCGTATGCATATTGCTCTTGCGCGTGTTGATGAGACTGGACATGTTCAGCCGGTCGGACAATTCAAATACGCGATTGCACTATTCATTTTTTTTAAAACTACGACAGACCTGCAGTCATACCGACCTTTTAAAAAAAACTCGAAGCAGAGCAATAGTTGCAAGATTGAATTATCAATAATATCGCGCTGATTCTGAAATACAAATGCATGAGTTTGATCTTTTCCTATGACCCTTGCCATGTCATTTTTGATATACATGTCCAAATGTCAAACATGGGGTGGCAAGGGTCAGATGAAACTCTGATTCTGATTGTAGATACTATATTTGCAGTTTTGCTGCAGCAGCAACTGTTGGTCATGGTGTGACAGTTATCACGACCACGTCAACCATTGTAGGTGCACCATTAAATATTATTGTCAGAACTATATCGATAGTAACCGTTGTCTCTAGTGCTTCTAGTAAATTAATTTCAATTCGACTGCATTCACAAATATACACCCATTCCGAATTGCTTGCCGCCATAAAAAAACAGACTCTATATAATGACTAAATTATAGTCAGCAGCAAATGAAGATTAAACTATGGTTAGAGCGTCCACCTCTGATGCGGGAGGTGGTGGAATCCATCCCCGACTTAGTCATTCCGAAGACTTATAAATATGGTATTAACATGCCTGTATAACATGATGCCCCAGTGTTAGGCATTACTATAAACTGCCACCTTGCAGACCTCATAGAGATATGACTGAAAAATTGTTAAAGCTACGTTAAAAATACACATCACACACAGACACACATAAAACTGGTTTAAAAGTTTATTTACAAACGCCGAGCTGAAAGGGGGTCCCATGCGTAAATCCAATGCTCACGCGTTTGCTAAGTAAATTGATGCAGTGGCAGAGACTTGAAAATTGATAAATTAAATAAAAACATAATGAATTGATAGCAAAGAAATTATTTCCAAATTCGTACGGTACCACCAGATTAATAAAACAAATGAAGGTTTTTGAACGTTTGCTAACTATTCGCATGTTTTACACCTTGCTTAAAGAAACAGGTTTGTTTGATTAGGATTTTAACGTAGCTTTTAACAATTAAGGATGCTACATTCTAATCGCGAATGCGGCAGGTTTTCTGTATTATTAGGGTTGTAATTCCTGTACGTTATATATAATGTTACGACGTGCTACTACAAACCAACCATTTAATTATCGCTGGGAGGGTGGGCACTTTGTCGTTACCTAAGATAATTTATTTGTCATGATATTTGAGCAAATAAATTACTTTTCATAAACAACCATATGTATATATATATATATATATATATATATATATATATATATATATTAGAAATATAAGTGTCATGCCATGACCAGTGAGTGTTAAGAAATCAGACCGTTAACCTGTCTGAAAGTCCGCTTCTATCAAAGCATACATGTATATTCTTTATCTATGAAAGATGGATTTAATTCTTCCTCAGAGAATACATGGTGTGAAAATAATGACACAGAGAGTGTATAATTATATTTATTTAATCATGAGAAATTTGCAAAACAAAATATATTACCAAATTGATATATTAGTCTCCAATTGCAACAAATTACTGGGATCCTTCTCACTAGTTCATTAAAGGAATAATGAAATCATGGATCATGAAAATTGTACAAAATCAGAAAACAGCTAATATGTAAAACAAATATTTAGTGATTTGCTAAATAATAATTTTGTTATTAATATCAAACATATCAGAATATAATCACGATCTGTAAGCAACAACTCATATTTTAAAAAAATTATCAAAGAGAGTTTGTGATCGCTTTCCTAGTTTTCATCAATACACTGGCCCAAGAAACCATCCAATAGCAATAATTAATTCCTGAAACCAGATTTCGCTGTGTGGAAGTCACATACATGGGATATCGGTCAGTATGACTATTAGAAGAATAATTCATGCTTCATTAACTTTTAATGATTAAGCACTGTTGCTGTTTCAACTTCATTAGTCAAAAACAGCATTCTGTGAAGGGTAGGGTAATCACAGAAACATGGATGAAGTTATGAGCAAACTGTCAAGCATTGTTAGATTCGATAATTTCTTGAAAATAGGCTTAAAATCCCAAAAATCTTCCTAATTTCTTCACTTATTCCAGCTATTTATAGATTAAATAACTAAATTACAAGTAATTATATAAAACTCTTTTCCTCACATTTGTTTGTACTTTACAATAATTGAATTAATTGTAAGAATGAGTTACGGTAATAATCTGATCTACATTCAGTTTGTCTGCAGATATATATATATATATATATATATATATATATATATATATATATATATATATATATATATATGCTGTATTTGAATTTTGTCAATTAGTATTTATTTAAAAGTTCTCGATGCTAGTTTTCATTATAACAGCTGTAATTGAATGAGAGTTAAGATTGTTTATATGAAAAAGTATGCACCATGTCAAATTTAATCATCGACATGAGTCAAGAAAATTTGTAAGTCTCTTTGTAAATAATTTTTCCTGATAATGGATGTTCCTTGTCCTCCCACGCCAACATAACTGTTTAAATATACTCGTTATTTTACATAAATGTGTTCTAAAATTATGGGAACATGCCTTAAAATGTTATTATTGGTTCTTGATTTGCTGCTGTCTTTAGTGCCAATCACATAAACAGCTGAGATGATATGAATATATTTCAGTTTTCTTTTTGGAAAAGATAACTGCATATATCTGAAGCTTGCAGATATAGATGAGGTGGTCTGAATAGATTAACTGATTTCTTCTGAAAGTAAATATTTATGAAGAAAAGTTTTCTCTCAGAGAACTATACCTTAGAATTTCATCTCACAACAGCATATTTATTCTAGTCTACTATTCTAAAGAGAAACATTTCTTAATTGACAAAAAGCTGACTCACTACCTTTAAAAATATGCATTATGATCACAGTTTTGAAGAAATAAACTTGTCTGATATGCAAAAGTACAAAAATTATTTAATAAATGGAATTATGTGAAAACATACTTTTATGGGGAAATATAGAAGAGACTATGAAAGTTGAATAGCTGATATCCATGAATAATGTTGCAATTTTCAATGTGATCATTAAATTAAATGCTGACTTGTGAAAATAACCCATCCATCCCTATTTTTCTCATGTTTGTATCATGGTTCAAATATTGTATGAAGGTATATCTATTACATGCATGTATTATCTATCTTTATGTCAATAAAAAATACATATAAAAATATAACATATAATCTGGTCAGATGGTGAAGTTTTATTTGGTCAGTTTCGAAAATAAGTTTTAAAGAATGATAATAGTTTTGGTTTTTGATACTGGTATAATTTTTCTCATTTTGGCTTAGGTTTGACATATTTTGTTGTAAAGATACCAGAACACAAACCCTGTGGTGTGAGACTTGGTATGGAGCCTGAAGCAATCGTTCAATTCCATGGTCTTTTTAGAGAATAACATTTACAACGTTTGGCAGAGTGTTTAAGATATTTATAAAACATAATGACAAAACAAGCCAAATCAGCAATATCTATACTGCTTGTCAGACAAATAATCCCAATGTCTATATATAGACCTAGTCATCCTTGAAATTAAACTAAACTGGCAAGTTGGCAAAATCTGTATTGATGTCCAATAAAGAATCAATCCATAATCTAGATCAAATGACTTCTGAATTTAGTGACTTCTGAATTTAGTGACTTCTAAATTTAGTGACTTCTAAGTTTAATGACTTCTGAATTTAGTGACTTCTGAATTTAGTGACTTCTGAACTTTACTTAAGTGTTTATTTGCTAATTCAATGGATTAATCAAGTTGTTAAAAACTGAGAACTACAAAGACTCATGTTTAGTTGTTTAGAGCATGTAGTACAGTCTTGACATGACACATCAAACACACAAACAGTTATGCTAACATGTGATAACACAAAACCACAAAAAAACCCAAAACAAATCCTGACAAACTTGCAAACAATATAACAAGACAAAACATACAAACACATTTTTGGGATACAGAAGTCCATGCAAGAGTGAATCCTTTAATTCTATCAGTGGAAATTAATCAAAAACGTTTCTATGTAAGACATATTGCAAATATTAACTGGAAGGCTGACATCTTTATAAGTTATCAATTCTTTTCACATCAAAGAAATACTTAAAAAATAGTATAAAATAGTAAAATAAATGGTCTTTGAATTTATGAAAGTATATTAGTGTTTTGTTTGTTTATTTACGAATGTGTAAACAAATATTCCTGAATAATGAAAAAGTTTAATTTCAAACAAATTTCTCTGCCAACAAGAACACACCTGGTGTAGCAATAACCTCACTGTACTTTCAAATTTAAAATTAGAGTAAAATAATTTTGCTAAATTAAATGAACAATTGCCGAGTCACTTGACAATCACCCACTTAATACATGCTCACATATAGTAATTACTTTCCTCTTTCCTGAAATGTGAAAGAAACCTCTCCGAAAATACTAAATACAAGACGGTAATTTGATGAATTCTTAAAATATGTGGCTTAGACTTAGTTTTATGACTTTGCAGTAAAAGTATTTTTGTGGTGAAACAAAATTTGTCATTTATGCTGTTTAAGCCATATGCAGTTATTTCCTTGCATCTCCTTAATTGCAATAAATACTTCTATATATAGTAAATGACACTGTTTTTATTCAGATTAAGTTTCCTGTCTTCAGATTTAATTATCACTCAATGTTTTGTGCAAATATAAATTTATACAAACATTACTTAATAAAAACAGTGAATTTAATGATAGAGAAAATTAATCAAAGATATTGAGCTGAAAATACTCTCGAGTTGATGAAATACTGTTAAAGACAGTCATGGTGAATTGAATGAAAAACTAACAATACACAAGGTACTCAATTATTAAACATCAGGTCACCTTCATCTAGTACCATCCACATATCAATGCTACTTTATAGATGAAACCGGATCCATTTTTTGAAGGTGTTAATAAATGAGTAACTGAAAACACACAAGTCACACAAACATGCAAAAATGTCATAGCATGGATGAGTTACTCTGCTATGACATAATTCAAAATCAAATTACTGTGGAAACAATAAATGAATGACAGAAAGTAAAAGAAATTCAAGAAAACAAGTGTGTGAAAATACAAATACCAGTCAGTATGAAAATCAGGTCACAATCACCTGGCATTCACATGACCTTAGTACTCTTCCTAAAATGCATTCACATGCAACATACCAATTTTTCATAAGTGTATAGTAAATTGGGTCCAAGATATTTGAGGCATTACAAAAACTTGAAAATCAGGTCACAGTAGCATACTTTAAGCAAGGCCGAGATGCAGCAATATACAAATATTGATGAGTGAAGAAATAGGATATAAGATAAATGAATAAATAAATGAACACATACATGTAGAAATTAACACACACCAGGCAAAATGCTAAATAATTATTCTGTCAATGTCCTTCACGAGGAAAAAATAAAGCCTGAAACTTGTGATTACATTAATGCTAATATCAGTAAATTAATCTTGCCTTCAATAAATGACCATTGTTTAAATCCCAACAAAATTTATTTGGGAGAAATAGGACTTGTAAGTTGATCTTAAGAAAGATAACATGACCAGCTTTTGTTTTATATGACTTTTGATACATCAGACTGATCAAATATTTTGCCAAAATTCTACTTTTGTCTAAGATAAATGTGTATAGATTAGACTGATCCAAGATTTTGCTGAAATTCTACTTTTGTCTTGTATGAATTTGTATAGATTAGACTGATCCAAGATTTTGTCATAATTCTACTTTTGTCTTATATGATTTTGTATAGATCAGATTGATCCAAGATTTTGCCAAAATTCTACTTTTCTCCATAGAGATAATAGTATTCATTTAAAAGATATTTAATACTTTATGGTATGATGCCTTAATTTATTATTAATGTTTTCAGTCCCTACAGAAATATTGGAAAGAAATTTATGCAGAATATGCAAGATTTTGACAGAATTATAATATTTTCCAATATAATTTGGATCATTAAAATGCTCTGTACTCTGGGTTATTTATCTGTATTTCCATAACTATGAAGGAAAATCAATTTAATATGGAAAATTCCATGTCATCTCATATGGTCATCTTGCAGGTCAAAGAAAACTGAAGCTACTTTGAATAAATACAAAATCAGAACAGACACTTCACTAGATACCCCAACTTTCTTGAGTCTTCCATAAATTTTGTTATAAATATATAACTTTATGATTAAACTGAATTTAAGAAAATATTTACCACTAAACTTACTGCAGAGTGTGAACAGATGTACAGACATACAAACATGTATGACACGTTCAGCTTCTGTCGCAACAGATAAACAATAATTAATGAAAACATGTCAGAATTTAAGTAAATACCATCTGTACATATTTATAATGACAAACATGAAAATGAAAACAACAAAGTAAATATTGTGACATGATTAATATACAAATATATATCTCAATATATTTAGATCTCACTCATTATCAGACAAATCTGATTAATATACAAATATGCATCTCAATATATTTAGATCTCATTATCAGACAAATCTGATTAATATACAAATATACATCTCAATATATTTAGATCTCACTCATTATCAGACCAATCTGAGATCTTGATGATACCATCCAAGTGTGATCTACATCTTCCAAGAAATCTGACCTCCAGGGTAATAACAATGTCACCCAATGAGATGCAAGATTACCTAATTATGGCTCTTGCTTCTCATCGAACTTGATGATATTAGCAAACATTTCATGTCTGATCCAAGTCAGATGAAAACTATCACTCCTGCCATAAGAAGTAACAAGCTAGGCCAAAGCTTACTTACTGAGAAACCACAGCAAGCTATGATCATTCTTGGGATTTAACTATGGAGTTTATATGGATATAAATATTGTGGTGATTATATATATATATATATATATATATATATATATATATATATATATATATATGTATGTATTTTGTATGATGTCCATTTACTTATTACATACATTACAACTTATTACTCACTCAGACAAAAGCTGAATCAGCTAAATGGGACAAGTAATTGATACAGTGGAAAAAAATAGCATAAGGGATGAATCTCTTTTTCTTGACAGGACATCTAGATCCCAAGATGCACAAATAAATATGTAATTATCCATTTCATAGTTATCTGTTTTGAACTTATCCAATAAAAAATATGTAAGCTATGTGTAACAACATATCATACTGCTAAGAGCAATTATGTCTGATGCACACAAATTTAATAATAAAAGTGATATAGTTATTTGGTATCCTGCTCAATGGCAAGTCCTTAAATGTTTGTATACACTTTGTCCTTCAAAATGGTAAGAAATACTACTATTTGCATTCTAAAGAGTATGAAAATAACAAGTTAAAACAAGATATCGTTTATTAAAATGAGATGGATATTACTTATAACAAAATGTATATTCATACAAATTATCCATTTTGTTAGAGGTAAATCTCTTATTATTTACACTTAATTTATACAAATCCATACAAGATCGACTGTTCTCAATGGAGATCTTGGATGTGTCAGCAACCAGTAAAATATAAAAGATATAAAAGGACATTGAGAAGTATACATTATTTTTACAATTACTAAAATATATATATATATATATATATATATATATATATATATATATTTATTTATATACACACTCACCATTATTGCTATGTTTTTTATAATGAATTGGTGTTAAGTTTCCCAAATGATACCTAACCATATTTCACAAAGCCTATCAATAGATTAAGGATAGAATGTGTTATAGGACATATTTAACCGGTCTTGTTATTTGTCCTTCACAGAATATGACCTACTTTATTTTTAATGATTACAGGCACTATGAGTCAGATGACATTTCTGGACCAAGTTAAGAAATTTTATATTAATATTATTTTATAAAATCATGATTCTGATAATGTTCTGACACCCAACCATCCATATTTAAAAACAGACCCAACAATAATGAAAATGGAAACATCAGATGGTGGAAGCATAATAATTTATGGATAAACATGATCCAGTTGAACTGTTCAGAGTTTGTGGTTCCATATTTGTTCAATATTTTGCACACAATCAACAAAAATTGTATTTATTCTTAAATAAGACATACATTATTTTATGTTAATATATACAGGTAAATACATAATTAAAAAAATATTCACATAGTTTACAAAACATATTCTTCTGTCAAAATGACATGTAAGCTAATGTAATAAAGTTCTATACTTCTGTAAGTCTGACAATTATTTTATTTTGAATCATAATTTTTTAAAAAATCTTTATTCTTAATAAACACAAAATTCTTTAATAAAACTGACATTGTTTATTAAAATTTGGGTTGTCCTTTAGATACACCTGACATTAAATAGGCTGACAGCTCAAATATTAGTCTAAATTACATACAAATTTATGATAACACAATACAAGTTGGACTGTTGTAATGTTTGTATCTTTCATACCTATTGTGTTTGTATTTAATCAGTCCACACAGATCACAATAAATGTTTATTTTGTCCGTTTTAAATGGAGAACTTTGCATTCTTATCATGATTTTACATATAGTGTGCTTAGAAGTCGCTGAAAATTATGACTGACATTCTTAACTAATGATTATTTGCACACATAAGAAATAATTAGAAAAAAGTATTTGAAAATTATTTTCAATAATCACACACAGGATTGTCTATAGTTAAGCAAGAATTACAACAACCATTTAAACACATCTACAATAGATATTCTTATCAACACATATATTTACATGCTATTCTATAAAGCTCTGTACTTCCTGTACAGAACAAAATACTTATAAAACATTAAATATAGAATCATCCATACAGGTATGTAAAATGTGATAAATAAATCTCACAAACTATACAGTTTGAATGAATCTAGCATATTTTAAAAATCCAATACAATCTGGTTTAAGATAACACTCCTATAGTGACCTGCAAACAAATGGTCTCTTTAGACAGGTGTCCTCTTAATACAAACTATGACATTACTTTAATATTCTGATCCTAAATGAATGACAGTCCCTTTAAACAAATGTCATTTAGGTCAGATTATACTGTATGCCATATTTGCTAAATATTTTCTATAAAATGATCTGATGAAATCCACTAATAACTTTTTTCTGATAATCGTTATAGCAAATTGCAGCAAAATGAATTTGTTTTGACTATTATGTACATGTTCTACTGGTAACAAGACACAGAATGTAAGTTTTAGAAATAACTAATTACTGACTACAAGTGATTTCAATTGAATTTCCAGAGCAAGGGTTCATTTCTACACATTTATATAAACTTCATATTTTGTTATTCAAGGCATAATTACCTAACCCCTGAAAAGATCTAACCAAGGAAAGTATTTTTTAAAAGGTGATTACATTCTAAAAGAAAACGTAAAAACAATATGTAGCTTAAATTCGTACTAATACAGAGATGTTAGAAAAAAAGAAATATAAGGTATTAAATAAAATGTACATCATGAAAACTGCCAATAGCAATATGGCCAGATTACAAACCACGAATACTAAAAATTGAATGTATGTAACGGAAAAAATATTTGTCAATATTTGGTTCATTATAGCCCCAAAGTTTCTGAAACAGTGTCTGTAATAATGACCAAAATGCAAACTTAACCTGAATGAATGGATGACAGACAACTGGACCCATCATAATTAATCCGTATGCTGGGATTGCTGTGCAATCTGGCTGATAAACATAATCTATAGATTTGATATGTAAACAAAAGACATTACATGCTGCTAAATATGTCATAAATAAATCAATGTCTGCTCGATGAGGCTATTTGTCTCTTGCTACATAACTTTCTTTCTCCAGATGAAAACTATCTTCAAACCATGGAGACATCAAGTTGTGTCAATACCTACCAAAGAAATAAAATACAGGTCATATTAATCCATCAATTACCATAGCATTCAAATTCCTTTCTATGGCACAATCATTTCCTATATAAAAAGTCAAGAATTATTATATATTGAAACTAAGATGATATACAACAAATCATGAAAAATTAGCATCACATTTATCTAATATTAATTTTTGAGAATTCCTAATAGGTCAGCATACAGTTTTGGGGGTATTTATTCAATCCTTAATGTATTTAAAACCCAACCAATGTGTGCAACTATGTAACAGAGATGAAATAATATGTATTCACTTTATTTAGATCAATCCGGTGTCCTAGTGGTTTGACAGTATGTCTTAGATGTGGGAGGTTGCAGGTTTGAAACCCTGGCTGAGTCATATCATAGATTTATAGAAATGGTACAAACAGCTGCCTCTATAGGCACTCAGCATTAGGAAGTTAATGTTAGGATTGGTCAGTTTGGTGTCAGGATAATGTGGCTGGGTGGGACGTGGTGCTACATATCTGCTGCTTGATGTCCCAGTGCTAGACATCTATTACATCTATTCACTTGTCTCTATTACATCTATTCACTTGTCTCTATTACATCTATTCACTTATCACTATTACATCTGTTCACTTGTCTCCATTACATCTTTTTGCTTTTCTATATTACATCTATTCACTTGTCTCTATTACATCTGTTCACTTGTCTCTATTACATATATTCACTTGTCTCTATTACATCTATTCACTTGTCTATTACATATATTCACCTGTCTCTATTACATCTATTCAGTAGTTTCTATTACATATCTTCACTAGTCTCTATTACATATCTTCACTTGTCTCTATTACATCTATTCACTTGTCTATTACATATATTCACCTGTCTCTATTACATCTATTCACTAGTCTCTATTACATATCTTCACTAGTCTATATTACATCAATTCACTTGCCTATATTACATCTGTTCACTTGTCTATATTACATCTGTTCACTTGTCTCTATTACATCTATTCACCTGTCTCTATTACATCTATTCACTTGTCTCTATTACATCTATTCACTTGTCTCTATTACATTTATTCACTTGTCTATATTACATCTATTCACTTGTCTATATTACATCTATTCACTTGTCTATATTACATCTATTCACTTGTCTCTATTACATTTATTCACTTGTCTCTATTACATCTATTCACTAGTCTATATTACATCTATTCACTAGTCTATATTACATCTATTCACTTGTCTCTATTACATTTATTCACTTGTCTCTATTACATCTATTCACTAGTCACTATTACATATATTCACTTGTCTCTATTACATCTATTCACTTGTCTCTATTACATTTATTCACTTGTCTCTATTACATCTATTCACTAGTCACTATTACATATATTCACTTGTCTCTATTACATCTATTCACTTGTCTTTATTACATATATTCACTTGTCTCTATTACGTCTATTCACTTGTCTCTATTACATATCTTCACTTGTCTCTATTACATATCTTCACTTGTCTCTATTACATCTATTCACTTGTCTCTATTACATCTATTCACTTGTCTCTATTACATCTATTCACTTGTCTCTATTACATATCTTCACTTGTCTCTATTACATCTATTCACTTGTCTATTACATATATTCACCTGTCTCTATTACATCTATTCAGTAGTTTCTATTACATATCTTCACTAGTCTCTATTACATATCTTCACTTGTCTCTATTACATCTATTCACTTGTCTATTACATATATTCACCTGTCTCTATTACATCTATTCACTAGTCTCTATTACATATCTTCACTAGTCTATATTACATCTATTCACTTGCCTATATTACATCTGTTCACTTGTCTATATTACATCTGTTCACTTGTCTCTGTTACATCTATTCACCTGTCTCTATTACATCTATTCACTTGTCTATATTACATATCTTCACTTGTCTCTATTACATCTATTCACTAGTCTATATTACATCTATTCACTTGTCTATATTACATCTATTCACTTGTCTCTATTACATTTATTCACTTGTCTCTATTACATCTATTCACTAGTCTATATTACATCTATTCACTAGTCTATATTACATCTATTCACTAGTCTATATTACATCTATTCACTTGTCTCTATTACATTTATTCACTTGTCTCTATTACATCTATTAACTAGTCACTATTACATATATTCACTTGTCTCTATTACATCTATTCACTTGTCTTTATTACATATATTCACTTGTCTCTATTACGTCTATTCACTTGTCTCTATTACATATCTTCACTTGTCTCTATTACATCTATTCACTTGTCTCTATTACATCTATTCACTTGTCTCTATTACATCTATTCACTTGCCTCTATTACATATCTTCACTTGTCTCTATTACATCTATTCACTTGTCTATTACATATATTCACCTGTCTCTATTACATCTATTCAGTAGTTTCTATCACATATCTTCACTAGTCTCTATTACATATCTTCACTTGTCTCTATTACATCTATTCACTTGTCTATTACATATATTCACCTGTCTCTATTACATCTATTCACTAGTCTCTATTACATATCTTCACTAGTCTATATTACATCTATTCACTTGCCTATGTTACATCTGTTCACTTGTCTATATTACATCTGTTCACTTGTCTCTATTACATCTATTCACTTGTCTCTATTACATCTATTCACTTGTCTCTATTACATATCTTCACTTGTCTCTATTACATCTATTCACTTGTCTATTACATATATTCACCTGTCTCTATTACATCTATTCAGTAGTTTCTATCACATATCTTCACTAGTCTCTATTACATATCTTCACTTGTCTCTATTACATCTATTCACTTGTCTATTACATATATTCACCTGTCTCTATTACATCTATTCACTAGTCTCTATTACATATCTTCACTAGTCTATATTACATCTATTCACTTGCCTATGTTACATCTGTTCACTTGTCTATATTACATCTGTTCACTTGTCTCTATTACATCTATTCACTTGTCTATATTACATCTGTTCACTTGTCTCTATTACATCTATTTGCTTGTCTCTATTACATATCTTCACTTGTCTATATTACATATCTTCACTTGTCTCTATTACATCTATTCACTTGTCTCTATTACATCTATTCACTAGTCTATATTACATCTATTCACTAGTCTATATTACATCTATTCACTTGTTTCTATTACATTTATTCACTTGTCTCTATTACATCTATTCACTAGTCTATATTACATCTATTCACTAGTCTATATTACATCTATTCACTTGTCTCTATTACATTTATTCACTTGTCTCTATTACATCTATTCACTAGTCACTATTACATATATTCACTTGTCTCTATTACATCTATTCACTTGTCTTTATTACATATATTCACTTGTCTCTATTACATCTATTCACTTGTCTCTATTACATCTGTTCACTTGTCTCTACTACATCTATTCACTTGTCTCTACTACATCTGTTCACTTGTCTCTATTACATCTATTCGCTTGTCTCTATTACATCTGTTCACTTGTCTCTACTACATCTATTCACTTGTCTCTACTACATCTATTCACTTGTCTCTATTACATCTGTTCACTTGTCTATTACATCTATTCACTTGTCTCTATTACATCTGTTCACTTGTCTCTATTACATCTGTTCACTTGTCTCTACTACATCTATTCACTTGTCTCTACTACATCTGTTCACTTGTCTCTATTACATCTATTCACTAGTCTCTATTACATCTATTCACTAGTCTCTATTACATATCTTCACCTGTCTCTATTACATCTATTCACTTGTCTAATACATATATTCACCTGTCTCTATTACATCTATTCACTTGTCTCTATTACATCTGTTCACTTGTCTCTATTACATCTATTCACTTGTCTCTATTACATCTGTTCAATTGTCTCTACTACATCTATTCACTTGTCTCTACTACATCTGTTCACTTGTCTCTATTACATCTATTTACTAGTCTCTATTACATCTATTCACTAGTTTCTATTACATATCTTCACTAGTCTCTATTACATATCTTCACTTGTCTCTATTACATCTATTCACTAGTCTCTATTACATCTTTTCACTAGTTTCTATTACATATCTTCACTAGTCTCTATTACATATCTTCACTAGTCTCTATTACATATCTTCACTTGTCTCTATTACATCTATTCACTTGTCTAATACATATATTCACCTGTCTCTATTACATCTATTCACTTGTCTCTATTACATCTGTTCACTTGTCTCTATTACATATCTTCACTTGTCTCTATTACATCTATTCACTAGTCTCTATTACATCTATTCACTAGTTTCTATTACATCTATTCACTTGTTTCTATTACATATCTTCACTAGTCTCTATTACATATCTTCACTAGTCTCTATTACATATCTTCACTTGTCTCTATTACATCTATTCACTTGTCTCTATTACATCTGTTCACTTGTTTCTATTACATATCTTCACTTGTCTCTATTACATCTATTCACTAGTCTCTATTACATCTATTCACTAGTTTCTATTACATATCTTCACTAGTCTCTATTACATATCTTCACTAGTCTCTATTACATATCTTCACTAGTCTCTATTACATATCTTCACTTGTCTCTATTACATCTATTCACTTGTCTCTATTACATCTGTTCACTTGTCTCTATTACATATCTTCACTTGTCTCTATTACATCTATTCACTAGTCTCTATTACATCTATTCACTAGTTTCTATTACATCTATTCACTAGTCTCTATTACATATCTTCACTAGTCTCTATTACATATCTTCACTTGTCTCTATTACATCTATTCACTTGTCTCTATTACATCTATTCACTTGTCTCTATTACATCTGTTCACTTGTCTCTATTACATATCTTCACTTGTCTCTATTACATCTATTCACTAGTCTCTATTACATCTATTCACTTGTCTCTATTACATCTATTCACTTGTCTCTATTACATCTGTTCACTTGTCTCTATTACATATCTTCACTTGTCTCTATTACATCTATTCACTAGTCTCTATTACATCTATTCACTAGTCTCTATTACATCTATTCACTAGTCTCTATTACATATCTTCACTAGTCTCTATTACATATCTTCACTTGTCTCTATTACATCTATTCACTTGTCTCTATTACATCTGTTCACTTGTCTCTATTACATATCTTCACTTGTCTCTATTACATCTATTCACTAGTCTCTATTACATATATTCACTAGTTTCTATTACATATCTTCACTAGTTTCTATTACATATCTTCACTAGTCTCTATTACATATCTTCACTTGTCTCTATTACATCTATTCACTTGTCTCTATTACATCTGTTCACTTGTCTCTATTACATATCTTCACTTGTCTCTATTACATCTATTCACTAGTCTCTATTACATCTATTCACTAGTTTCTATTACATATATTCACTAGTCTCTATTACATATCTTCACTTGTCTCTATTACATATCTTCACTTGTCTCTATTACATCTATTCACTAGTCTCTATTACATCTATTCACTAGTTTCTATTACATATCTTCACTAGTCTCTATTACATATCTTCACTAGTCTCTATTACATATCTTCACTTGTCTCTATTACATCTATTCACTTGTCTAATACATATATTCACCTGTCTCTATTACATCTATTCACTTGTCTCTATTACATCTGTTCACTTGTCTCTATTACATATCTTCACTTGTCTCTATTACATCTATTCACTAGTCTCTATTACATCTATTCACTAGTTTCTATTACATATCTTCCCTAGTCTCTATTACATATCTTCACTTGTCTCTATTACATATCTTCACTTGTCTCTATTACATCTATTCACTAGTCTCTATTACATCTATTCACTAGTTTCTATTACATATCTTCACTAGTCTCTACTACATATCTTCACTAGTCTCTATTACATATCTTCACTAGTCTCTATTACATATCTTCACTTGTCTCTATTACATCTATTCACTAGTCTCTATTACATCTATTCACTAGTTTCTATTACATATCTTCACTAGTCTCTACTACATATCTTCACTAGTTTCTATTACATATCTTCACTAGTCTCTATTACATATCTTCACTAGTCTCTATTACATATCTTCACTTGTCTCTATTACATATCTTCACTTGTCTCTATTACATCTATTCACTAGTCTCTATTACATCTATTCACTAGTTTCTATTACATATCTTCACTAGTCTCTATTACATATCTTCACTAGTCTCTATTACATATCTTCACCTGTCTCTATTACATCTATTCACTTGTCTCTATTACATCTGTTCACTTGTCTCTATTACATCTGTTCACTTGTCTCTACTACATCTATTCACTTGTCTCTACTACATCTGTTCACTTGTCTCTATTACATCTATTCACTAGTCTCTATTACATCTATTCACTAGTCTCTATTACATCTATTCACTAGTCTCTATTACATATCTTCACTAGTCTCTATTATATACAAGATGGTACTTATGAATGGTGGCTAATATTATCCAATAATGGATAAATAAGTCAAATATAAGCAATGAAGCAATTTTTAGAAAATATTTAATTTAGAAGAAGAAACAAAAAAGTGCAAAAGTTTCAAAATTGTAAGGTCATCAAATTTTTGTGATTTACATTAACTGGAGATTGATGATTCAAACCAAAAAATCTGAGGAACTGATCACAATGTTCTGCTTGTCATTATTTTTTTCATTTGCTTCTGTCATCTTTATTAAATAAATTTTGCATCATTCTTTTCAGTTTCATAAATCCTTAAATTTTGCCAAGTTCAATCAAATCTTTTGACAGACCTTAAAAAGACTCTTAACTCTGTCATTTTGAATAAATATTTATTGAATGGTTTGACCCCTCAATATGTTTTATAGCTGGTAGCAGCAAAGCATAAGTTAAAGTTTATGGATTTCTGCACAAGGTTTTTATTTTTTCTGTTTTGAAATTATTCCTGACGATGTCGCCATTTGCACTATGGTATATCCACTCATAAAAAGTTCATCACTTTGGCAAAAGTAATCTCTTTATTTGTTGATACAGCTGTTGGTTTTGATTGCTATTCCACTTTCTCAATGCTGGCATTGGAGATCAGTCTGTTATATCAACAAATGCAAAATGTATTCTCATAAGTTCATCAAAATTATCAACATATAGCCTGCAGCTGTTTTGATAAATTAAGGAGCAAAATATTCACACTCTACAAATGGTACCTGTTAAATTTCTATCAAACAAATCACATTTGGGTACTGTCCTTTACCTGGAACTAGTTTTGGTAGTAATTTCAGCTGATGAATAATTTGCACCCACTCTAATGATCTGGCTGGAATGTCAGTGTCACATGAAAAACACCCCCATCCCACCCACAACTTTATATCAGTTAAGTACAGACATGCATACTACAGTATTATTATGTGAATAAGAAATTCTTAAATTTAGTATGAATTGTTTGTTTCTGAAACATTATAACACTTTTTCCATGGAAGTACTACATATACATATCATGAATTGAGACGCATCAGTTCCATTCGTAAATATCTTTTAGTTGATGCCACGAAAACACTTGTGTGTTCATTAGTACTTTCAAGACTGGACTATTGTAACTCAATTCTGTCTGGTTCATCACAATATTTACTCCAGAAACTTCAAAAAGTTCAAAACACAGCTGCACGGATCATCTTTAGAGTACCTCGATCAGAGCACACCTCACCACTGCTCTATACCCTACACTGGCTATCAATTCAATACAGAATCAAACACAAAATTTGTTCTCTGTACTATATTTCAATGACAGACTCCAGTCCAACATACCTATCCAGCCTCACCCATGTGTATACACCAGCTAGATCCTTGCGCTCTTCTACTGATAATTGTATACTCATGGTTCCCAAGGTGAAAACAAAGTGGTATGGACAACGTTTGTTTGCATACCAGGGCCCGGCGACGTGGAACGAATTGCCCATTGAAATTAGACACAAAGACACAGTGGTCCCTTTTAAGAGCGCTCCCAAGACTCACCTGTTTCGACTTCAGGGACAAACTTAGCGACCTAATCGTGTTTTGTATCTTATATATTTTCAGCATGTTTTTATATTTTCCAATTTCATTGTTTTAGTCATTTAGAGCTTTGAAAGATTAGACGCTATACAAGGTCCTCATTATTATTATTATTATTATTATTATTACATCTGGAGCAACCGATTAACATGGGTGCATTTTGTTACTTTACTATATAAACTTCAAGATTTGTTAACCAATATATACTTTCTGAGTCTGAACACAAACAGAAAAGATGATGGTGGACCTGTATTTCATCTCAGCAATATATCAACATTACAGTAATTGTGTCCATCATTAATATTGTCCATAACAATATGTGTCCAAATTCCAACTCCCCATGTTTTCTTAATTTAAACTTGATAAAGGAAATGGTTGATTCTATTTATTTCCATTGATCACATCCCATTTAACCTTACACAATAGCTCGACCTTTTTCATACGAAAGTTTATTTTTAGTAAGACTACATATCAAGCAAGCAACATGTATCAATAGTCTTTTACTTGACAAATGTGATAAATTCTGGGTCTGAAGTCTCTACATTTATTAGTTTTGGAAATATTCACCATAATATAACACATCTATATAATTCTTTCCAATTGTATTGTGGACTCACTTTAATGCACATATGGGATGCTCACCAGTTATTATGGACTTATAATAATGTGAAGTATATAAGGTGAAGCTGTTTGCATTTTAAGCATGTACAGTGGAGAGATTGTTGGCATTCCTTTATACTACTTTGATTATTTAATTATAATAATATTATTAATAATAATAATAACGAGGACTTTGTATAGTGCTAATCTTTAGATGCTCATAGCGCTTTATAACATCTATTAGGATACGACTACAAAAAAAACCCAACCAAAATGAAATTAGAAAACAAAAAAAATCTGAAAATATTTAAGGTAGTAAACGTTATTAGATCTTTAAATTTGTTCTTTCAGTCAAAAAAGGTGAGTTTTAAGAGCAGTCTTGAAAATAATCTCTGTATCTTTGTGTCTAATTTCAATGGACAATTCATTATACATTGCTGGGTCCTAGTATGCAAAAGAAATTTGTACATATGACTTTGTTTTCATAGTGGGAATAATGAGTATACGAATGTCAGAAGAGGAGCATAATAATCTCGCTGGTGTGTAGACACGGGTGAGGCCGGATAGGTATGCTGGACTGGAGTCAGTCAGTGAAACGTAGCATAGAGAACACATTTTGTGTATGACTCTGGATCCAATGGATAGCCAGTTTAGGGTACAGAGTAGCGGGAGGTGTGCTCTGATAGTGGTACTCTAAAGAGGATCTGAGCAGCTGAATGGGAAATTAGAAACTGGGCGGTAGATCTTAAAATCATTATGGTTGAGTGTTGGTTTCTTCAGCAGAGGCTTTATAATGGCAATTTTGAAAAATGATGTCATGCATTAGTTTGGTTCTATTTATCATACTGAGCTTTCTCTTAGTAGCAAAGATGGAGGGTTAGAGACTGATAGGTCCAGTTGGCATATAATGCACTGGTGATCTCATGCAAGTTCGTGGGATTGCTGGATTGCTCAGGTCTATAAAGAATCCAGTCTAATATATTAACTTGTTTACAATTTCTTTATCAGACTATAGATAAAAAAGTTGTCACCTAAGCTTAATTCAAAGAGGTGGCAGTTCGTTGTTGTTTGGGGGTTTAATGCCATCTTTGATGGCCAGTATAGCTGGTAGAGATAAAACTGGGAAATCCTGGTAAGAACCCTCACAGAGATGGCAGTGACTGTTAAAGATGAGTGCTTAGGACAACTAAGTCACTCTAGTTTAGTTTCTTTGTCAGACAAATCAAAAGAGGTGCCATTGACCAAACTTGTTTGGTAAGCATGCAGTTCCATTTGTTCAACAATCAATAAACATAAAACACAAGATACAAGAAGTGTCTCTCCTGGACTTATGAAAAACCTTTTCAGTGAATGATTGCCTAAATGAGGGAGCAGTAACAGATATTAGTTCGCCCCCTGAAGCCAAATGATTTGTATCAAGGTGTGTCAGCATAAGTATGCAAAGCCTAGGCCTGAATTAACACAAAATTATATTAGCTACAGCAACTAACTTTCATTATCATCCTTTTAGACACATTTGGGGATAGGATCAAACGAAACTACATAATCTGACCTTTTAGGACATGCATGCAAACTAGATATTACATATTTTTGAGGCAGTAAATAAGCTTGTCATCAACTATTAATTTTTGAAAGTAGTAAAATTGAAAAAATTGTATTGATGGGTGAAATTATCTGGCTTTGTTTTTTCAAAGAAATAAAGCAGCACCAAAATCCAGAACTTAAAGTGACACATTTTCCAGAAAATTAAATTTTCTGATCTATCAATGATTTCTCTCGTCACAACTTATGATACCTCCTTTGAATGTTTAATATTAAGTTTCACAAATATATATCTGCCACACGAGTTTTAGGAAAAATTGTCCAGTAAAAGTAATATATATATATATATATATATATATATATATATATATATATATATATGTATCTGTATATATATATATATATATATATATATATATATATATATATATATATATATATATATATATATATACACACACACACGATTAATCTTGTCCACAGAAAATACACAAGCACATGATTTTGTCCATTGGAAACATCTGTCCTTTCCACAAAGCTTTAAATGACCAAGGTCATAAAATTAAGAAAAATGGAATATCTGTCAAGACTGATGTATTTCATTAAATCCTAATTAAAACTGAACTGTTTTGTTCAGCGATAAAAACCAAGTGTGCTATATACTTTTATTAAAACTGAAATGACATTAGCCATTATATAGAGTTTATAGTTTAAGATGTTCATTACATGTAGTTATATAGGGTGCCAAGATTTGTAAAGGAATAAATTATACCTGGTTTTTCTTCTTGTTTGTGAAAGAAAAAGAAAATCAAAGAATTGAAAATTACCATTAATAAGGTGTAGATTTTCCAGGAAATGGGCAACTACACATATCTGTCTTGGTTCCAATTTACTATATACAGGTACTTACTTCCTGGGTCAATGAAACATACTATTTTGACAAGATATGTGGCCCAATATGGCAGTGTTTTGGGGTAAACTATTTATTCCATATGCACAGCTAATACCTGTACACTAAAAGGTCTCTGACACAATTACTTGAAAAAAGTAAGAACATTTTTTGTATACATGGAAGACAAAAACCTTCAGCCAATCAGGTATTTTTTTGTTTTAAATTAAAGGTTTAAAAGTTTAATTATATTGCTCAGAAAGTGATTTACAAGTATATCCCAGTGAATTAGCATGCCTGAATAAATATGCAATTTTCTTTAAGATCTTGGTGTGAACCTGGTCCAGGTGATAAGATTATTTTACCAACTGATTATAAAAGAAAATCGTGTTGAATTTTGAAAACACTTATTATGGCTGATAGAAAATTTGTCTGCTCTTTTCCATCATAATGCGAGTCCAGATACTGAGTCTAATCAGGATAATCAGACCGCACTTATTTGGCAAAAGATGAATTCATTATTGTATAATACTATTCTCTCCTTGGTTAATATAATATTTCTGTAACCTCACAAAAGACCTTGTTTAGAGTCTTCATTAACATCCATATCCAACCATTAGCATGAAGAGAGAGAGAGAGAGAGAGAGAGAGAGAGAGAGAGGAGAAAAAAAGAAGCAAAAACAAGATTTTCACGATGGCTGCTATGGATACTATAGTTAAAATGTAAAATTGGCACCATTTTCAATTAGGAACAAGCAGTCATCATGGAAAATTATTTACTGATTAATCAATGTTGATACATGTACAATCATATGTTTGGAAGTAGAGGTAATAACAAGATTACAATATGACAACTGTTACAGCCTTATTAAATGTCTAAGCAGAACCATTGTTGAAATAGTTTTCTGTTGAGAAGAGTGATATCAAGATATTCAAGATGGCCACTGTCGTGTCCATACTGAATGTCAGATCAGCACCATTTTCACAACTGACAATCAAGATAGAAGTATTTCAGTTATGTCAACATGTTGATATGACCATCCATTTAAGAAGAGCTACCATAACATGGTATTCAGTCTGGCCACTGTGGCGGTAATACTGGATGTCAGGTTGGAGCCATTTTTGTTCTTCAAGACCAACTAGACATCATAAGAAATCTTCAGGTCAAACCTCATGCTGACATGACTTTCCATTCAGGAGATTTACAGACATAATGATCAACAAGAAATCTTTTAGTGATTTGATTCAGGAGGAGTAGCTGTAACAAGATTTTCAAGATGACCACATTGGATGTCCAAGTGGAACATGACTGTCGAGACATTATAAGTCTTCAGGTGAAAACCAAATGTTGATATGAGGATTACCAATAATGATTTTCAAGATTGCTGCTGTGGTGGTCATATTAAACACTAGTATTTTATTTCTGATGTTACATACCACAGTATGTTTCCACTCAACCTATACTTTGGCAGTTTCTTTAAGTAAGGAATGTATGGAACTTCCTGAGTAACTTTAGTACAGATTTGATGATATTGCATGCATGTTTTCAATTATCATGACAAAAGGATTTTAAAAAATACCTAAAATTAAATTAAAATAACAAAACAATGCATTTGTCATACTAATTTCAAATGTTGCAAACTTAATTTAGATTGTTGAACCTTTAATCACATGTTTGACATATATATCATATGCAAACATGTCTGACTGGGATATTAAATACATTTTGGCCAAATCAAACTGTTAGAACATGTATGGATAAAAAAAAAAAAAAAAAACATGATTTTTCAGCTATTTACTATGTTAATTTATTAAGTTAATGAGCAGCAGAGGGGGCGAGCAGACCAACTTTGTAGGCGTCATGAAGGTTTCTATTAAGGATTTATGAGTTGGAGGCGTCTATTTGGCAAACCAAGGCTTCCTCAAAATCTGCTGCTATGTGGTTAACAATTCTTGAAATCTAAGACTTTACAAACAGACTAATTTGTAAAACCTCATCTCGTAGATCAATGAGATTATTGGACTGGTCAGTGAGTCTAAACTTAATTCTCGTTAACGAATTATTATGACATCGCATATAGACTGGATTAGTTGGATCCTCAATTATTAGAAAAACTGGAGGAGCTGTTGGTGCAAATGAATATAAAACATATCCTTGCTGAGCTGATTCGATCGCTCAAGATTTATTTGATAGCTTCCTTCGATAACATCACATACTAAATTCAATGCTATCACCGAGGATATATTTACGTTGAACGGAGCAATATGCCGCCCACCTCCATCTGGATCATTATTATATGTGTTACGGCTATTGGATTTAAATTATTTATTTTTTAATTGTTAAATCCAAATTTATCATTTAGGGTTTAATATCCATTAATTGGGAAATTATTCTAGAAAGTTTAAGCTGACTTAGATTCTCTAATTGTAAACAAGTTTTGACCTTGGCTTGTTTGACCTAAATCCTGACCTTGCTTTAGACATTGTCAACAAGCCTCTAAAACTATTGGTCAATTTCAAGGACATTTTTATTTTTTATTCTTGAGGGTGGGAAGTGAATGATTTCCTTCTAGAATATTCCATTATTACGTGACTTGGAGAAGGTAGCTTCTTTCTGTGACCTTCCAGAATCACGATTCCTCTTGTTTACGAGGGAATTACATATATATATATATAGCTGTGTTTTGGAGGCTAAATTTAGTAGAATTTTGGGCTTAAAGATATTAGTTGTGTGTATTTCATGTTTGAGTGTTAAATTTTATTATTTTATTCTGGACTTTGTGTCAATTCGTTGGAAAAGAAGAATTATTCTATTTATCTGGAAAAGGACATATGTTTATGATTTTCATTTGGATGATAACAAAAAAAGAACAACGAGACAAGAACTGCATCACGTGACATTGTCAGCCATTTTGGATTACATTGTCAAGATTCGAACCTGGAACTATTAGAACATTTATTTATCAGGACTCTTACAATTCCATTAGTGGATTATTTTTGTGAATTCTATATTGGATTAATGTTGGATTTGATTCTCTAAAACTGTAAGTTTATTTATTTTATGAAAATAATTGTACTTAATAAAATCATTGTTAAAGTTTTACAAGCTTGTTAGTTTTCACTCTTTCTGTGTTGCTGCTTATTCGAGCCTAAGCATGTAACATATGCCAGGATAGTTGTTTATGGTTTCCATGTGGCGAGTATTCATGGGAAATACTCATCAAGGTGATCATTAACAGATTCTTTTAGTTCTTTTGCATTATATCCAGGAAATGTGATGTCTGGTAATCAGCTTCTGTGATATTATAACCGGTTAGGAATTTTTGTTTATCCCCATTTTTGTAATTAATTATCACCTGAATTACTCATTTGTTGATATATTCAATGTCAGATACAAGTTGATTTATTATCTTAATACATTTTATGATCTCGGTACGTGGCTTTGTTATATCAGTGAGATACTCCTGAAAACTCCGCTGTAGTTGTTTTAGTTGTGTTCTATGCATTTGATTAATCTCACTAAAGTAACCAATGACATAATTTACCGTAAATGCAATGGTAACGAATGAATCAAGGGTTTTCTCAAAAATAAAATCCCATTGCATGGTATTATTATCGGTAAATATAAATCTATCGGTTAATTTTGCATTTTTTATATTATATAAATCATCTCGATATGATGGGTTGATTTCATAATATGACATTTCATCTGTGGTAAAATCAGATTTTTTGGGTTGGGGTATTTGATAAGATATCTGAGGTGGATTTTCAGGCCATCCTAGTATTGTCCTTATAGAATTCTGATAGATATCTATGACATAACTGGGTGAATTTATCTAGATGGCGGATGATAACGTCGGCTCGTGAACCGTTATAGCGATTTTCGATTCTGCTCCAGTAATAGATTTTATTCCACGCTGAAACTGATCATTGATTTGTTCGATTTGATAACACCCAGTTGGTATCGAAACAACGTTCCAGTCTGGGGTTCCATCGGGTTTATTCTTATTTGCAAACACCAAGGAATTATTCGGTTGTTGACCACCAACTACCGACCTAATATTAGGCCAGCTATGATACACTCGTAGTTTTGCTAACGCTATCTCCTTCACGGGGACTGGGATAGGGAAGTTCACACTGAATTCGGGATTCGTTGATGTTATTGAGATCATACTGTTTTTCGGGTTTGTGTTCTCAACCGTCCGGGCTGTGTTCTCCGCTATTTGTTGAAGTAGTTCTTGTGGTGTTGTCATTATACTCATGTTGTCGCTCTAATTTTGATATCGTGGAATCATAAACACGTACCATAGCTGAGAATTCACTATCTGATATTAATGTATCATCGAGTGACGAAGATATCATCGCAGATAATTGGGAGGACGCGGTTGACACAATATGAAATCTAACTCTGTAATCTTGCAGTTTACGCTGACTGCATGATATTTTTTTTGTTATTATTGAAATAATTCCTGCGATTGTTGTAGCCGCTGATATACAAATTGGAACAGCTATCGGGGCAATCATTATCACTGAGGAGAGTATTATACCAGCTCCGGTGATTACACCACTCACCAAGTACACAGTAACATCAACTGCAGTAATTCTTTGTCGGTATTTTTTTATTTTCATCTGGTACTCCTCAGTGAGCGTTTTGAGCTTAGTTTGAAATTTTCTGACCTGATCATAACGGTATTGAGATACCGAAGGTATCGTCGGTGATGAAATCAACAGTGATGACATTTTATTGTAAAATGATTTATGATTTCAATTCAATTTAGTTGTTTACTTAAATCCGCTACGAATTCCACATACCATATTACTAAAACCCTAGCCAAATTATTATCAGTGAATGCAATTGTGAATTGTTCAGTTGTATCCTTGTCGATGATTGTTGATTTTATATTCGTGATCCCAGATGAACTTGACGATGATATATTAAATTGATTTGGTGATACTAGTGTTAATCGATAGATACCCTTGACGGTTGCAGTGATACTTAATATGTTATCTAGTGGAGTCCACGCAAATGATCTGTGTTAAATTGTGTATACTATGTTGTGTGTTTTCGCATGAGGAATTTTTGTTTTTTCAATGATTGTTATCATCTTCGGTAGATCATCCTTGATTGCATTATTGATTATTTTCATTTCATCGAGTTTTGTGATAATACCAGCGAGGTCTATTTTAACATCATGGGGTTTGGCATTTTTTTAACCAAATAATTTATCAATGGAGTCATCAATCCTGTTAAAGTTTTTACGTAGCATACCAAATTGAGATATATGAGCGTTATCATCATGCGATACCTGACCTATATCTGCAAACACACGATATAATCCCTTCTTTCATGATTTTTTATCTGGAAGTTTATAATTTCTGTGTATATACTTTCTTCTGTAAGGAAAACTATCAACGACGTATCCAGCCATTTCATTAAAACTGTTAAATCGTTTATTGTTTATTTCATCTAATTTACCCGGAATAAATTTATCATTGAACGCAACTCGTTTACCCCCTTTTTCTTGTGGTCGGACTTTTTCCTCTTCTTCTTCAAAATCAGCCTCTTCTTCTACAATAGGTGGTTCAGGTGGTGGGTGAGGGTAATCAATATCACCTAATAGCTCGAATTCTTTTTGAGTTTGTTGAGTGGCTACTATATCACCAGGGAGTTTTTGTAAATATTTTTGTGTTTGTTCAGTTTCCTGTGCAATTTTTTCACGCACACCAAGAACAGGCTCTTCTTTCCTTTTCCCTTCCTTGGGGATATCTCCGTATATCGCTCTTTCAGTAGCTGATTTTACATCTTTGGTTGCTGTGGTTATTGGTTTGAATAATAGTTCCGTATCTGCAGCAAATCAGTCTGTAACTCCTGTCTCGCTTGCAATTTCTCTCGAACAGAATCATGGATTGGAATGAATTTCTTGATTGTACCTAACCGTTCGCGTGGTAATCTAGTCGTTAGTGCTTTGTTTACCATTATAAATTAATGTACAATCTAAATGCAGTGATTTTGTCACCAGTAACCATAAACAATATTTAATGAGAAAATCTCTAAATGAATCACTTAGAGAAAATCGACCATTTGACCCGACTGATAAAATCGGGATTTTTCTAGATTTTTAGTCGTTGCTTATTGAATTTTAGTCGTTTTCTGGTTATTTTTTTATCTGAAAATCATAAAATTATTTTTAATGGGAAAAATCTCTAAATGAATCACTTAGAGAAAATCGACCATTTGACCCTATTTTTTTAACTCCTTGATGACTAAAAGTGACTAAAAAAACGCCAAAAAAATGACTAAAATGACCCAAAAAACGACTAAAATGACCAAAAACAATAAAAAAAAAAAATATTTCAGCAGTTAATAAAATAAAATAAAATAAAATCCGTAGAATTGCTCACCCACCCCACAATTTACTTCCGTGTAGTAGAAGTCACCATTGATAAACTCTAGTAATGAAGTCAACAGTAAAAAAAAATACACTATTTTACCTGTCTTTACAAATTCATTCAAGGTGAAAATAAGCGCACCTTATCCATTGTATACAATAGACAGGTATGTGGGTATTGTACATGTTGATCCATAGTGAGAATTTTTACAAGTGATTTATCACTGTTGAGGCTACCAAGGGAGAATTTTCGGTTTGGTGGATAATCATTTTTATATTATTGATCTTTGAATTAACTGCGCATTTGATTTCATATTCATTTCCTAATTCTTTCCTGATTTTTTCGACAACAGTTAATAACGGGACAAACTTATTTACGTCATTTTCATATATGAACGAATCATAAATCGCATGCTGGATCCGTTTAATGAATGCATATGATTTAGGTAGGGTATACCTGTTTCTTCGCATATTATCTTCAATATCTTGAAAATTGGAAAGAATCCTATCACAATATAATTTATCTGACAATTGAATTCCTCAATTTTTCAAATTTGAAATCTCGGTTATAACCTCATTGATATTTTCAGAATTCATGTATATAATATATATATATATTTCTAATATATATACAAAAACAAAAAATTGGGAATTTTTACCCATTTTTTTTTTTTTGTATGAACTCTATTCATGTTAAGGTGTATTCACATCTTAACGCGCCTAGAGATATGCGATTATATAAAATTATATGATGATGAACTCTGTTCGTGTTAAGATGTATTCGCATCTTAACACGCCTAGAGATATATATGAAAACCCCATTTGGAACCTCTCAAGTGTGTTATTTACATCGGAGAGACCCAGAGGTTACATATATAAAACACATCCCATTTGGAACCCTCAGGTGTTATTCACATCTGACCGGGCCCAGATTACCACGAAACATAGTCTCCGAGAGGGGAACTAACTCGTCAAATAACGGGTTAGAACCCCAAGAAGGTATGTTTGGTGTAATGACATCACATTTACATATATACATATATACATTATATACAACTATATACATATTTAATATATAGGACAGCACAAGACAATACAACATATAACAATGGATTATAGGATGACAATGGTATGATGGGATGATGGGGCGGTCCTACACTCAAGTCATGAACCAATCATAAACCTACAAAATCAACCTGATTTGAATGTAAAAGACATTCACACCACGTGACGGTGTGATCTATGATTGGTTTCATGACTTGAGCTTCGCTAAAACCCCAATAATATAATAGATGGTATGGTATATAAGCCGGTTAATACATGAAAGCCAATAAAGTGGTGTGCTATTTGTATTCTTTTGTGTGATTAATAATGATTATTGACAGCATTTAAAGAATACCAAATACCTGAAAAAACATTAAAAAAATAATATAATTGTTTGAAAATGCAGCGTATTTGATTCGTTTCCTCACAAAACAGATAATTGATTATCTCCATTGAGAATCATGGTAGTTAAAACCAACCAATGCAGTAATCGGAAAAACCCATTGAGATACACGTGACTACAACAAAAGAGTTATCGTTGTTTCAAAACTACACACACAAGCCTACACGAGTCATTCCCCTTGTGTTATATATAAATGAACTGAATTGGGTTTTTAAAACGCTTCGAAAAAGCCGACCGATGTATTCCTTCTGCAACAAATCGTACTAAGGCTGCACAAATATCAAAATATCTACTCACTTCATACATCGATTGAAATATCCGTTGCTCATTATTTTCAGTATTAAGTGATTTTACAGGTCTCCTAGCAACTGTTTTAGAAGTACCTGTTCTCCTCCTTTTGATGTTTTAACTCTGAGGGATAGCACGTAAAATATCCAATTTGTTATTTTGAGGATTAGAATCAATATGATCAATAACAAAACCATCTTTGATCAATCCGTTATATGCATCATACACAAAACGATGACAATAATATTTCTTTCCCCAGCACCAAACATCAAATACCCTCGATTACTCACAGCACCAACTGGTTTCTTCAGTCTACAGTTTCTGACAATACCGTCACGGGACGCTTCATAATTGCTGATCACAGGATGCGGTTGAAATTCTTGGTTCATTTATATACTAAATACTATTTGTCTAATTTATTATTTGGTTTAATCATTACTCAGAAATCTATCAATGTAGTCTTGAGGTGTTCTTATGATCTTGTCACTGACACAGTAAGGATCAATGGAATTCTTGACTCATTTATCATAATAGCGCTTTAGTTCCCTGTATTGTTTGCTACCACAATTGAGATACAACTGCGATTTTCCTCTAACACCTACCCCACATCGGAGACAAGGGAGCGGTCGAAAACTCCCATTACGAACGCTTTGTAAATGATATCCACAGAATTCACTTCTGCATGGTTTGATTCATTATATAATAAATTCTTTATTTAAATACTTGTTTTAATTATAATATGGAGGAGTTCGAGAGATTATCAAAAATTACGCCTTGGCAAAATGTTAAATTCAATCTTGATAGAGTCTCCACTGATGTACCAAAGGGTCTAATAAGTGACAGAACCATGATAGGTAGAATCCATGATGGTGTTAATGAATTCAAGCGTGATGGAACATCTCACTATTGGTCAACATTTCGAATTGATGGTAGTGTTGATGCTACCATGAATGATGAAAGAGCAGCAGTGTTAATCACGAATCTTGACCAGAAACAGTACTTTTTTGGAGTGAAATTCATTATCCGCTCAGAAATGGGATTATTCGAGACAAATTTGAACCCATCTTGAAAGATAAAGGAACTGTCACTGTGAGTCATGATTCCAAACCAGGAATTCTGACTGGAATTGACAAACTGTACTACGAGAGATCATATCCTGTAACCGCGGTTGTTTATGGGATATATTCGTTAAATGATAAACCGAGTATTGAAAAATTAAAACCAATGAAACTATCATCGTTGAATTGTGTAGCAGAACGAATAATAGAGCATTTTACAAATGCGTTGCATGGAAACAACCTGACGGATCTAAGATGCAAAAAATAAATGAATGGGGACTAACAGTAAAAGAAAATGGAGCAACGATTCAAGATATAATCAAATTAGAAACATCATTAAGATTCCCAATAACCATAATGACGATAACAGGAGAGGTATAACATGAATCAAAAGGAGCTCCAATCAAAATTATTGACCATAATGAACATGTGTGGACACTTGCGGTAACAATATTTCTACGAGATAGAACCATAAAATATCTACCAGTGGAGTTCGCGGAGAAGAATTCTCTGAGGAGAAATTATTTTATTTTATTTATCAGTTAAGTAAAAACGATCCTGTGTCAGTGTGGTTACTTAATAGTTTTGAATACGAAGAGGGCAAAGTTGAACAATTTGTAAGACCCAATGGCAAATTATACCGCACTGAAGCCCTCCACAACGAGATGAAAAAACTAGCTAGTGGTTTTTCAACAGAACACGACGAACAATTACTAACAAATTGTTTTACAATTCCGTTCAGTTGCAGCTCATTTTGCAAGAAATAATATCAAATCAAGCTGCGTGGATTACAACCATGGTGGATTATGGAATACAAAATATGACCCTAAAAGTACCATTTCGGTTGATATAGTTACAAGTTATCCAGGGAGTTTTCTCGGGTACGGAGAATGCTCTAAGTACTTTAAAAGATTTGGTCATCCCACACATGAAATGACCCATGTTGCGATTAATGGACCACTACCTGATTTTGATTTAACCGCATTCGCTCGTGTGGTATCATTTGAAGTGGCTAAAGGACTTCATCCATGCTGTTATGTTTGGATTGGTAGACATATATCTGAAACACACTGGATGCCAATAGCAGACTTCCCGAAAGCCGTCGGTCCGTCGGACATGACCGACAAATTTTTACCCGGACCGACAGTTTGTTAGTCGGCATCGGACTGACTGTCCGGCAGTTTTCTCACTCTGCACGGCTCAAGTAGTCCTTCTTAAATCTAGTTTGTTAAACAGATTTTCATTCGTTACAAGCTTTTGAGCGATCCAATCGCTACGCCTATTATAAACAGTTATGCGGCTCACCTGTCAGCATGGCATCGTTGAAATATTACGACGAAGCGAAACCAGGGAAAAAAGAAAACTATCTGATGAAGAATTGAAAGAAAAGAAAAAGGAGTATGAAAAACATAGGGTTGAAGGAACCTTTAATGATAAATGGAAAGAAAACAGAGACTGGTTAATATTTGATGAAATAAAGCAAGTTATGCAGTGTGCCATGTGTCTCAGTTTCTACGGCGAGAAAGCGAGGTCTGATGAAAATTTGCGAAACACAAACGCGTTTATCGTTGGATGTACAAATTTTAGAATGTCAACAATAAATGATCATGAACTTTCCAAGTCCCACAAAAAAGCATCAGAGTTTGTTTCAGGCAGACAGAAAACTGCTCAGGAAAAACTAGGGTCAGAAGCCTGCAAAGCACTTAGGCAATTAAAGGCAGCTGAAAGAAATAGATTAGTGCATTTGTTCAGAAATGCACACGCAGTAGCCAAAAATAATCGTCCACTATCAGATTATACATGGCTGTGTGAAATTGACAAAGCTAAACAATTAGACATAGGCAGTACGTATATTAATGACAAAGCAGCTACATATTTCATACATTGTATAGCACAAACAGAGAAGTAAAACACCGTCAATCTTATAGAGTATAATCCATTTTTTGCCTTTATGATGGATGGAAGTACAGATATCTCAGGAGATGAACATTAGACCTTGGACATTGAAGAAGACTGTTTAGACTATCACGATGAACTTGACAATTTTGATAAACTGATCATGTTTACAACAGACTATCAGTGAATTTGACTTAACTTTACTTGATTAACATGACTTGTGTTATTTACACTTAGAAAAAAGAAAACAAAACACGTTACAGAATACCTCAGTTTTGTTATATTTTGTCGGTCTGACAGATTTTCAGGTTTTGTCAGACCGAATGTCTGACACTTTTTTTTAGCTTTCGGGAAGTCTGGCCAATACTATTATTATGGTATATGATTGATTCTAAAATGCTGATATCGCTGATTGTCAGTGAAGCAATTATATCATATCGAGCGCGGACTGAGGTCTGGTTACCACAGCCCGATAGTCTAGATAGTATAATCAGCGAAAATAGAAAACAATTCCCCGATCTCGACGAAGAATATATCGTGAAATGGTCCAAACAGATATTTGAAGTTAGAAATAAACAAGCAAAAGATCTTGGTAGAAAAATAATTGGTAAATTCACTCATGGTGGAAAAAATAAAACAATAAACGATATTCTTCATGGTTGATTATAGATAGCGTTGAATACGATTTTATAATCATGGATGTAACATCTAGGGGTATATATGTAAATCATAAAGACGCTTTCTTGTCCGATGGAACAAAATTCGGTACAATTGTTACTTACAACGATGGATACAATCTTCAGCATACACACCTGAGGACGTCTATGCTGCGTTATGCTTCTATCAATTTATTTTCGATGATAAATAGATTTCCTGACACCGCAGTTAGAGTTGCCACTGATTCATTTTACATACACGTAAAACATAGCGAAGCAGTGGCTGAATTCACTAATTCCGCCGAGAGTTGGGCATCATGGAGAATTAAAAAAGGAAGTACCATGTGATTATTCCAAATCAGCAGATGTTACGACTGAAGATAAATACTTAAAAAATAATCAGATATCAGAACTATCTAATGCACCGTCGATATCTGATCCAATATACAGATATAAAATGATTTCTGGGAAGCATGGAGACCAAACGATTTGATAGTGGCAAGTAAAAAGATAGTCAGAGATACACTTCAGATGAAGTTATTTGATTTGCATAAAGAAAAATTTGCAATGCTTCCAGTACCATTGTGTTATAGGCCTTCGGATACATGAAAACAGAATATCGAAGTTGATATTCCAGGCTTGACCGAAAAGCAAATTCTCATATTAAATGATATTGTGTTGGTTGATATCAGTGTTGTCGAAGATGCTGTGAAGTGTCGTTTAGTAGGGGTGGGGTTCTTCCTATAGACTTTACAGAATTATGAGGAAGTTCCCCTGGTCCGCTTTCAGAATGTTTACTTCTGGACAATATATTATATATGGCTACGAGCCCCCAGTCAGCAATGCCGACAGTAAAATTAAAAGAAATACAAAGATGAAATTTAAACAACAATTTAATAAATGAAAATTTTAAAGATATTAATCAGTCAATGTCACTCTTGACCCAATGGTCCCTAGATCATCATTTGATTTCAGTGTGAGGACTATTTTCCCTTCCTGAGTGTTACTCATCTAAATAAGTCTCCTTTCGTCTTTCTCTCCTTCCGATTCCTCTACTTCCGTTTCCTCTTCTATCTCTACTTCCGTTTCCTCTTCTATCTCTACTTCCGTTTCCTCTTCTACGGTATCTCTTGAGGTCACCCGAAATTCACTCGGTATCTCTCAAATTCACTCGGAATTCTTTCCCCGTCACCCGGAATTCCCCCGGAATTCTCTCAACGTCACCCGGAATTCTCTCAACGTCACCCGAAATTCTCTCAACGTCACCCGAAATTTCTCAACGTCACCCGAAATTCTCTCAACGTCACCCGAAAGCTTCCTGTTGAAAGGTATAATGCATTAGCATATGGTGATGAATATTACCTCACACTAAGTCACTGAATTGAACCATCAGTTTTAGGCGGGACATTTTTGGTCACGCATGCGCACACATCTAAATTCCCATACGCTTCCGCAGCTTACAAAATGGCGCCACAACACAATCTCACAAAGAATTCAAACATCTACATACTGAGCCCTATCAGTATATACATACAAATATTTCAAATATCATTGTATTATAATATTACTACTATTAGTAATATGACTATCTATATATTTATATATATGTCCTACACAAGTGTACCGAATCCACAATATTCACATTCAAATTTCAATAACGGAAATCCGTTAACTCAATGGCAAAATATCATTACGTAAACAAAGTGCTAGTCTACCATAATATACCTACACAAAGAATTATAATATTAATTCTTATAGCGGCTAGCAACAATACAATTCTTCACGAAATAATATGCACACCTATTACTAACAAATGGAGAGCAACATTTTACCTCACAAAATAAGGGGTAATATAATATCATGAAGAAGATGCAACGAATTTACATCATAATCAATTGCAAGCAAAGGTACTAACGAACATCACGAAAGATGCAAAATATTAATATCATAATTAACTATTCATACTACAATACAAGTAAAATGAATATACATACGAGAACCTTCAATTCCGCAGACGTGTCAAGCAGAAATCAAACAAAATCACACTGACCTTTGAAGCTATCTTAAGATTCCCTTGATTTCTAAAATCTGAGTCTGCCACCAATTTCGTCTGGTCGTACGGAGTTCTACTCTCTTCTCAATTCTTGTAGCAACTGACGAATTCTTACTAAACATGAATTATTATCGCAGATTCCAATCAAGTGCCCACCCTCAGCGCATTTCGATTGGAGGGCGATCGACTCTGGTCAGTCGTTCGACTGTCAATCATCCGAATGTCTGTCTGTGTGTCTATCAATTGTTACAGTCTTCTTATTTGCCGCTGTCCTGTCCTTTGATGTGGTTACGTCACCCGTCCACGATGGACACAGTCTCCTCTCCCCTCGAGAGCTAACAAAGACCATCTTACGTAAGGGGATTAGCTAACTTTTAGAACAATTTGAACATCACAGCTGGGTCAGGCAGACATACAATTTATACATGTACAAGGCCAGTCAGAATCACAAGTTATAGTTACTTATACCTACATACAAGGGGTTGGGGTAAAATCGTCACAGATGCATTGCGTGCTGATAAATCCCCATGGAAGCTAGGATACGCAGTGACGATACATTCTTCACAGGGATTGACTACCGGTATATCCAATACAATTGTTTGGATCATAAATGTCCAGAGTACAACTTGTAATAGATTTGGCCAATGCAGAGGACCCCTTCGATAAATCCTTTCAAATGCAGAAGCTACTTCAGTTGATGATTTTGTCTTTAATGGCTCTGCTTGTTTGTATCGAATCGCAACATCAACTACAGTTAGTGCATACGTGTAAACACCATCATGCAGCAGAAATAATATATCAGCCTGATGAACCTCATTAGGGACGCTGACATCAAAATGCGAGAAATTAATTTGTTTAGGCGGTGGTAGATAATTTTGCCATATCGCCTGTTTAGATAACCAATCCGCTGCTGTAGTATTTTTCACCTTTGCGGCGCTAGCGAGTTTACTGATTGCTGCTTTACCCCTCCAGTATCCTTTTGGAGAATAATAAATAGATTCCATGTTGTTATTAATTACCAGCACCCATCATTAATTTACCTTTCATCGCCGATTTTATCAACCATGAAGCCAACTTTTCTTTGACGGATTTATCAGTGATATAATTCAACGCATGAATTAATTTTACATCTGCGATATGTCTGTGTTGCAGACTACTACTTTTATAAACAACATCATGAGCATGACATGCCTATTCAATAGCGTTTATTGGGTTTTCATCGGGTCGGGGTTGGTTTTGATCATCGAGTCTGATATCGAGTCTGGTCCCGGGCTCACAATAACTATACCTTGGAAGGTGTTTTTCTCCTGGATATTTTCCAATGGCATTCCTGGCAGTTTTACTAATTTGGCTGCAATATCACCTCCTCGATTTTTTTTAAAACATCTCCAGATTTCAAAGAAACAAATCTAAATTTCTTTATACCGCATTGTATACACTTACCAGCAAGTGCTGATCTGTTATTTTTAGTTGTAATCGTCATCTGTGACAGTATGCTTTTTACATTTCACACAATATAGATCCATAATTTATATATAACAACATGAATGTAACTGACTTTTCGGCGACTAAAACAAGAGAACCAGTTAAGCATCATGCAGCGCTACCAAATTCTATTCGCATGATTATAATCGGACCATCTGGAAGTGGCAAGACTCAATTGCTACTTAATTTGATAACGAGATGGACGAAATGGGACAAGTTGTATTTAGTAGCCCCGAGTGTAGATGATCAGCGGTGTTATGAGACGTTGAAAGATTTTAACGAGAGAGCAAAATCAGAAATCGATGAGGATATTATTGAATTTATAACTGATATCGAGGATGCACCGAGCATTGATGATATTGATGGAGGTATTAACAATTTAGGCGTATATGATGATGTCATGTTAGACAATCAAAAGAATCCTACAAGGATATTTTCCAGAGGCAGACATAAAAGCACTGATGTGATATATGTCACTCAACGATACACTCAAATACCAAAAGTAATCAGAAATAACTGCAATATTCTTGCTGTATTCAATGGAGTTGATACACATACGCTGTGAAATATTCACCAGACTTGGTGCAGTGGAGATATGGATTATAATCTCTTTTGAAATTTCTTTAGTCGCACTCAGTCAATTGCACATGGATTTGTAACGATAAATTTATATGTTCCTAGATCAAGATATCATGTCGGACTTGATCAAATATTCGGTTAAAAAAGATTGTTAACCCCATAGCAGCAGAGGGGCGCGACAACGACTTTAGCGTCTTTTTTTTTATTTCGAGGAAGCATTACTTTACCAAATTGACACTTCTATAAAGGATTTACGAGGAAGCCAATGTTTGCCAAATTTATGCTTCTAAAAGTTGTCCGATTCGCCCCATCTGCTGCTTGCCACCTCATATGGAAAGCATCCCCTACAAGTTCTCATCTGGTACTGAAGTGGAAAGCTTGCTGTTCACTTTCATAGCAATCTAGTCCATTTCTGGAAATTCCCCTTGTTTATAAAGTGACTATCTTGCCATCTGGCAATCAGATCTTTCCATAAGGACATCATGTGGATAGACTGTCTACCAGAATTATTCATTTTTTCCTGGAGTATGGTGGACTCTTGAGAATGACCTCTGCATGATATTCCTGACTTCCATGCAAAATTAAAGGAGCATGTATACCTTCCCTATGTCTGAGATAGAACTGCTGCTGATTTGTTATCAAATTAACATCTGATGAAGGTGATACAATCCTGCTCTCTTTAAAAAAACTATGGCCATAGATAAGTTTCTTTTCCTTGACTCTCCAGCTATGCCAAGGTTTAGCTATCATGAATGGTGATTCACTGATAAAAAATCTTGACCAATTTCCATGACTTGGAAAAGCTGCAGCTCTTCTTAGTCACTGGTTGAATTATTCCTGTCCCCTCAAAGCAGTGTGTTGGTTTCAAGTGGCAACTATCATCCTCTCTACTCTACTGCCATGATTTTCTACTCCTTTGATATGGGACATAACCCATGGCAAATGAGTTGTCTCCATTCAGCCACCTCTTATGAAGATGGAAGTAACAAGCCTATTCGAAAAACTGAACAGATGCACACAAAAATATTATTTAAATAACGTAGCCATACAGTACTTGGATGATTAATTACTCTTTTTTTCTGAGGTATTAGGAAATATTAAAATTTAGTGTTCTAGCTTACTTGATTAGGATGAGAAGTGGTCATGAATCTCGCTCAGTATCAAAGTCTTATGTTTTTGGAGTCCAAGTAAGCAAAGCAAATAAGATGCAAAGCTCTTGCTCCTCATTATCAATCTTGCCTGAGAAGATGAAAGTCTATATTCCATAGTATGATTAAAATGTGTAAGTAAAACGGGATATGTGACATTCAGAGTGCTAACAAGCTCAAGTAATAAAATGTAAGATTACCTAATTTTCAGAACTGTGAATCTCCCTCATTTTCAAACATGTCCAAGATCTAAATGATAAAAGTCTGTATTTCAAGTTTGTTGTAAATGAATCCAGAAATGATTGGCAATAGATGGCTGTCTACCAGAATTACATCTTAACCTTTTGACCTTACGCTTAAAACCAAACATTTGATAGACATGCAAATAATGGATTTAAAGAAAATAATCAAATCAATAAGAAATATACATACTGAATCAATTTCCAGTGGTTTGAGTGCCATTTGCATCTTCAATGTTTTGATGATGGCTTCTTTGGCTCCTTGGAGATTATCTTCTGTGTTTGAGCTAAGGACAATTGTCATTCCAGATGGCATTACTGGTAAATAACTGGATGTCCAGACGATCTGAGAGCTGTCAAATCCAACAATTCTTCCTGGAATATACATGCAAGTCCTGAATACTTTGTTTATTATCTAATTATGGCATTATGTACATCATGATACTATAATGTAACTTTTTGACAGGTTTATATAAATACTAGAGGTATGGCAAGCATTACATACCTGTAAATAGTGTCCTACACTTAACCCCTACACCATGATGAAGATGAGAATATAGTACTATACCAATTTAAAACAACTGAGGTTAGTTGCATCAAGCATTAAATATAAAGAAATAATGACTTTTGCACTCAACAGCATATAATATGCCCACCCTGTGTGGACAATTCATCCCTGTCTAATTGCACAAGGTGGACTCTTCAGATTATTGACCAACGAGTCTCAATGACCTTGGAAATTGGTTATGGTAAGATTCTCTGTGCTATGTTTCACCGATGGGCTCCAGTCCAACATACCTATCTGACCTGACCCATGTGTACACACAAGTGAGATACTTACGCTCCTCTTCTAACACTTATATTGTAATTATTCCCACTATGAAAACAAAGTTATATGGACAACATTCTTTTGCATACCAGGGCCCAGCAATGTGGAACAAATTGCCCACAGAACTTAGACACAAAGACACTGCCCAAACCAAAATCGCAAGCTTATTTTTAAGGTTGCGGCAAGCTTGCTGCAAGCTTGTTATTTAAGCTTGCCGCAAGCTTAGAATTGAAACTGCGGCAAGCTTGCAGCAAGCTTGCGCAAGCTTATTTTTAAGGTTGTGGCAAGCTTGCCGCAAGCTTATTTGCAAGCTTGCCGCAAGCTTATCTTTAAGGTTGTGGCAAGCTTGCGACAAGCTTATTTTTAAGGTTGTGCATGACAAGCCAATTAGATTTTAAATTATATATATATATATATATATATATATATATATATATATATATATATATATATATGAAACTGACATGGCATGTACTGCCACCATATTTCTAGCCCTTGATGTGTGAAAATGACCATTTATATAAAATATTAAAGTAAAATGTTGATATATGCTACAATGTATGTCGCAGAATTGAAACAGAGTGGATTTTTTATTAAATGAATAACTCAAACAATGTGTGAAAGATGGGAATTCATGAATTTAATTAGTTAATAAAAATATATGATGTAAAAATACAATGATTCTCACATGCTCTCAAAATGCAATTGATCCAATTACTCTATACTAACATTAACAAATTGAAGAAAAAAAAAATATTATATCTATCTGATATACAGATTCAAAACACCTCAGTTAAAAAAAATAGTATACACTATCCGATACTCACATAATTTTATGTACCGCCTAGGATTGAGATTCAAACAATTCAAATAAATTTCAAAAGTTTTGCACTGTAAGTAAAAGATTCACAAATCTCCTGGAATTCAACTAGTCAACTAGATTCAAAATAATCTCATGTAATTAATACAAATGTACCAATTGAAACAGCAATTGGACCAAATACACCATTCCCTCGATAACAAATAGTAGACACATCAATATACTATAATTACCGTTATTTACTATTGCACGACATACAGAGAGAGAGAGAGAGAGAGAGAGAGAGAGAGAGAGAGAGAGAGAGAGAGAGAGAGAGAGAGAGAGATTGTTTTTAAATATCTTCTGCAATTTTGGAACCTGGGAACACATTTTTAATTACTTCCATTAACTTGTAGGCTGTGCTCAATTTACGATCAGCTCATAGAATCACCTCATCACGTTATCTGCTTTTGAAATATGTGCTGATCACCGACTTCCTTTCCCTTCATCGTTGACAAAATACTTGCATTTCCCTTCACTAACGACGCCAATTTCGCATGATTTTCTGATTCCACCTGCCGTGAAAAGTCATTCATTCCACCATGTTGTGCACATGAAAAATTTAAGTTGCAAACAGTGCAGAGTACAAAATGCACTCCTTTAGACGGTGGTTTAAGGCATGGTCACAGAGTATTATGAACTGGTAGAAAATGCTGCTTTCTATGTTTAGACATTCTATTTTCATCATCAGATTCGAGCTGAAATTTTGTAAACGGCGGCATGTTTAAACAACCGGATGTTGAGAGAATGTTACAATCAGTGATGTGGCGCCGACTACAGACCCGGACGCGGACCGAAGAGACGATACAACAAAACTAACCGGAATAAAAAACGCTTAAAAAATTATTTTAAAAAAAATAAAAAATAAATGCAACCTCAAATCGTAATTTAAAACCAATGACCATACTATCGTACGAATGAGCTTTATTCCGTACAAATTCAGTCAAATACGAACTGGTAAACAGGTCTGCAAAGGCAAAATGGTGGGTGGTTTGCAGATTTTTTTTGTTTTTAATACTCATTTATATTAATTTCAGGATAAATTACCGTATATTGAGGAGTTAATCAAAAACATTATTCCATGTGATTTCCGTTCAATCACAGGAGTCTGACGCTGTTTCAAGAATGTCAAAATTACCTACACGTTCAAATACAAAAATTGTCAAATTGAAACAGAAATTGGAATATTCTTTCAAAAACTAAATGCCATAAGTTATCATCACAAAATTACAGAGACTATATTTGATGGTGCATACATTGTTGGTAAGAAGCATTTATAAGTACTTGACTTCAAATATCTTGCTGCATTAAGTCAGTCTGTAAATAACTTTGCAGTCGGTAAATGCTATGTATTTTACCGGATTTTACTAAATGGAATCCTTTATCACAGTGTAAAATATAACACACATTCAAGAAATTCTTGCTCTGTTCTTTTTATATTTAATGGTGTAAAACAATGTGGACAAATTATGTTCTATGTTAAAGTTTATCCACTGTGCTGCTGTTTGATGAATGACTGCAGATGCACTCCTTCATTTTTTGCAATCTAGGAAGCTTGAATTTTACATTTTCCAAGCTTGCAGACTTGGAAAAATTCCTTTTGCAAGCTAGCTTAATTTGTGTAAGTTTGAGATTTTACAATAAGCTTGCAGACTTTGAGAATTTCTTTTTGCAAGCTTGCACAAGCTTGCAAGCTTGCAAGCTTGCGCAAGCTTGCAGACTTGGAAAAATTCCTTTTGCAAGCTTGCGCAAGCTACCTTACTAGCTTGTACAACTTCAACTAGCTTGCTGCAAGCTTGCCGCAAGCTTGCTGCAAGCTTGTGGAAAGCTTGCATTTTGGTTTGGGTGTGATCTCATTCAAGAACACTCTCAAAATTCACCTATTTTGATTGCAAGAACAGACTTAAAGATCTAATAATGTTTCCTTACATTAAATATATAGTTTTTGTTTTCTAATTTCTTGCTGTTTGTTTTTTGCAATCATATTATATTTTTTTAAGGTGTTGTCTAATGTTGTAAAGTGCTTAAACCTAAAGATTCGCAAAGTTAACACTATTGTTGTTTAGGTGTATTGAACTAAGCTAAATGTATAGAAACTTTAGTCTGGTTTACAAAAATATATAAAACACTATAAGCATATCTTCAAAATTCGAGATACCAGTAGCCAGCCTATCTCTGTATATTTTTTAAAATAAACAGTCTTTGGATTAAATAGTATTACAACGTAAGACCTCATCCTTGATATTTATGTTTTGGGCGTGTCAAGCAATAAAACATAAATAACAGGTTAAATGTCTTACATTGTAGGACTATGGATTAAAAAAAGGTCGGTGGACTTATCCCCATTTTTGCAATGTCAGATTGCATATTTTGCCAAAACATCATTGCTGCTGGTCACGTTCAGCAGTTGGTCACTTATAACAGAGTGTTTATATAATAAAATCAATCTGTGCCTTACAATTGTGGTCAGAAATGACAAGAGGTGGCTCATACTGAGGTCAATCATAACATGTTTTACTATGTAGTACAAAATACCCATCTTATCCAGGATGAAAGTGTCTGGGTTGATATATCATTTTTTCACTCTGTGGGGGTAAGAAGAGGTGTGATCTCCATCAACACAAAGACTTGGTCTTCCTTAACTACCACTTCAGACTTTGCACCGTGTCCTGTAGATGACCTTGAGATGAAGTGTCCAGAGTAGACAGGAAATATCATCAAAGTTTGAACACTAGTTCT